>CATQJL010000112.1:68668001-68817733 GCA_958299035.1 Cylicocyclus nassatus
TGTTGGGTCCGTGTTCGCCTTGGCGCACATAGAATGAGCTGATGCGGGTCGCGATGGGGCTGCTTGAAAACAAAATATCATGGTCATTTGATACTTTCTTTTATAGGATTACACTGTATACATTTTATCTTCGCAGGCCCTGCCAACAAAAACGAATGAACTTCCTATAAGACCAAAATTTTTTGCTCCGCCCTTTCTCGGCTTTGCGCCCCGCCCTGGTGCTAATAGAGGGGGCAAGGAAAACTAAATAAGGATGACGGATGCTGTTTCCGATATGCATAAATTCTATCTAAAACTTTGCCTAGAGCGGTTATTTGACACGCTCTAACAGCAAATGTTGGTTCTGCGCTATTTGTGCGGTTATGGTGGGTACGATAGATGACACAAATTCCTAAACTTGCTTACCGTTTCATCCGCGTAATCACCACCACTATTTTCAACAATGGAACGATTAGCGTAAACTAAAACATACATACTAACATTCTCTATTCTGTGTTGCATGGACAAGTCTCTGAAACTCACTTCATCATTGGTGGAATTGTGCACGACCACAGTGCAGCCATCTCGAATAACAAAATGTAAACCGCATGTGGTTTGCGTTCTTGTCTTGCACAGAAGAGTGGATGATATGGTTCTGCACCCATCAAGGTTCATACTTTTCGAGCGCATTCACGTTGCTCACCAGCATCGATGACGGTACGATGTAATAAGCGCAAGAGCATGGCTTGAGTACGTCTTCATATTTCATTAAATCCGCCGAGTGCTACAATTCCTGTAAGGTACCCTACATGTTTTCCAAATTGATATATAGCAAACTTTAACTACTCTATTTATTTAAGGTATAACACGTGCAAGACCGCTCACTTTCACTTTCATGACACGTCTGTTCATTCAATAGTACCGCTCGCAATGTATTACCAGCGACATCAAATCTACTGTTGAGAGCGGAAGCATTAAATCTTTACGAACCCATCAGATTTGCAATGGAGAGAAGATTGCTCTCACCAAGATGGTTGATCATACGATGTGTTACGCGACCGTGATTGAACAGCCCGGTGAGAGCGGTTTCTACTTCCATCAGCAACTGCGATCTGACTTGAGAACAATTCAAAAAGAATCCCAAAGTTTTGCATGGATATTTTCTTACCCAAACAGTGTTGAAATAACAGCAAGCACGATTTAGCACTCACATGCAAGTTTTCATTTCCAAAATTTCCGCCAAATGGTGCTTTGCGTTTTGGTCTCAAGAATATGCTTCATTAGCCGCTGTAATCATATAGCATCTATCAACAAAAAGCTAAAACTATGCGATAACACCACTTTTTGCTTTGCTCCTCCTCCAAATATTTATGAATCAAGCTTCTGATTTCATGGCACGTAATCTCTCCAAGAAAGACCCCTATCCCAAAACGACAATTCCCGTTCCAGGAAAAGACTGCGCCTGTTCCGTACTAAAACACGCGTGCAATTTTTTTTACATAGTTTATTCATACTTGTAATGAGGTGTTAATCTATGTGTTTGTTGAATGTTGCTTCCATTTCTTGACGATGCGGTTTTACTGCATCCTCTTTCATTCTTCTATATATCTACCTGAATATATTTAAAAGTTTGTATTCAACTGCCACTTTGATAGTAAATCAAAATTCTCGAGTATCTGTCAAACATTCTTCCGTCAGTGTTCGAGTAGTTTGTGAAAGTAGATCGCTAAGACGTGCATATGACGTATCTTATGTCTCATCCAAAATTAGCTCTAGTTGAACGGTTGAGATTTCGCTCGGCCGTTCGCTTGGGCCCTGCACTGCGTTCGCGAACGCATCGTCTAATCATTTTTCCAAGCATAAAAACCGGAGCCGCTCGAGTCGGGCTCAATCTAAATGACGCCGAGGATATGTTTGTAATAGCGCCTCAGAGCTGATTTATACAAGCCAATACAAGATAATTTAGCTCCTTTGAACTCTGGCAAGGTTGGTCAGCTTTGAAAATGCAGAATTTTAGATACCTGCTAGACTCCATAGTAGCAAGTATGCATTGTAATTGCCCAAGGCTACTATCTACCTTTCAGTCCACTAGATTTGATTAAAATGCATACTAGCAGGACGTGCCACATTCACGTTCATCTTTTGCAGCGAATCCAACCACCTCACCATGTACTCCGTTCAGGGCTCGGCACGAGCTGGCACCAGGGAAATTTCAAAACAAAGTCCCGTTTGATCTTGAAAATTTCGTACGAAGTCCTTTTTGACCTAATTTTAAAAGACCCCTTATTATTTTGAGATTATGTGAAGGTAAGTAGTAGGGTTTTCATGCATGCTGATTTCACGGAACAACTTTTTACAGCTTTCTGAGCTAGCAGAAAAAGTCGATTTTTTGACTGCGGAGCAGGCCGTAGTTTGCGGATATAAAACGCTGAAAAGAAAACATTGTAAAATTCTTTCTTCTCTGTATGTAAATTTTTACAGCTAGATACATTTTATGTAAAAAAAAATATGAAAACATATGTGGCACCCAGGTGGCACAGTGCCAGCTAATTCAGAAAAAGTTCAGCACAGCTTTCATTCACATAAATTTTCATAAATTTTTGGGCCATAATTTGGGTCCCCCAACGCGCATGAACACACCAAATCTGGTGTCATACTATTGCGTTTTGGCTGAAAACAAAGCCTTTATTTGTTTGATGGACAGCATGTCGGTGGCATGCCGACGGCATTCTTGCGGCTATTCTACGCCCCGGTCTCCGGAAAAACGATATTCCCATTGCTTTCCACCCTAAAAACGATATCCAGTTTGACCCGATGCCAGCTGTGCCGAGCCCTGACTCCGTGTTTATAAAAAGCCTTCAGAGTAACTCCATCTAACACTAGGGATCCTGTGGTTGAGGCGCTGTCAATTTTAGAGGCTAAGAAGACTCCTTGATCTCAGTTCGAAAAACCTGCAGCAAAGATTTGAAGAATGTGTTAGATGGAAACGCCATTTGATATCTGAAACTATTGATGTAATGAAGAAACACGCAAAACGATCTAAGCAATATGACCTTTGAAAACTTGGAAACTGATGAATTCCATGGCGAATCGATAAGCATGAAGAGCATATCATAATCGTTAGAAGCAGAAAGTTTGCGAGAAATTGATATAGCACCGATTTAGCTTCTCTCTTCTCTCAGCAATCTCAGCATCTTATGTCGTATTGATATAGTAGATGTTTGGCCAAACCCAGATTAGTACGTTGAACCTTTATTGACCTAACGTTTCGACAAGGTCGTCTTCTTCGGAAGTCTAAAAGATGATTGCAGTCTTGATCTATGAAATTACGCTGCCAAACGCATCTCCGTACTTATCGAGTCTAGACCTCGTCTTATGCACAACCTATACAACATAGAAACGTAGAAAGTCATGCTGGCAGAAGAAAGACCAATTTAAAAATGTTACACTTTGAACACTCCTTGATGAGGGTCAGGCTCGCTTTGCGAGGCGCTGACGTAAGAACGACTTGCATTTACCACATTGGCTACAACAATTGCGCGCAACAACGGTTACACAGATCCGAATAACGATAGAAGTACACGATCTGGTTTATGTAGTCGAACTGCACGTACCGACCAGAGAAGCACTTCGCACGCCTTTCATCTCCGATGAAATGAGTGCAGCTCTGAAACAATGCCTCATCGAGCACAACTGCAAAATGAGGCTGCATTGGTAAACATCCCAAACGTTAACGTCAGAAAGCAGTTGGTGCGAAACAGGTTATACGAAAAAAATGCTTATCAGAGCAATGCATTGATTGTCTATACGGAAACTAGGAGCTGCGCGAAGTCATATGTCAACTAGAATGTTTGAGTTGCAAGGCTTTCTATATAGGTGAGAGGCAGAGCATTGAACATCAGGGTCAAAGAGCACTAAGCAAGCAAAAGACGAGGGAATTCAGTATCGCCTTTGGGAAAACACAGAGTTGAAGCAGATGGCAAAACTGATTTTGGGGTCAAATGTTTTATCTTGGCGTACGAGAAAGAAATCTCTGCACGATAGATAGTAGAAGCTTTGTGGATCTTGTTGGATCCATAACGACGGTGATGAAGACGATAAGTATAGTCGTTTATTCGGAATAGCAGATTGAGAGAAAAGAATGTTACTAAATGAAAACTGAATCATTTATACCCAAAAAAGAGATATGAAAATTATCATCATGAAGTTCGTATCTTCTTCATTCTCTTCAACACTTTCTTTGTGCGGTGCACAACACCTCCCCTTTTGAGTATAAGGTAATGGTAAGTAGCGGCACGTGGGTTCACTATGAGACGACTTGGTGGACGTCGGGTTCGAGTGGGGCGAGATATAGTTGAAGGTGTCGCGGTGGTTTCTCCCTGATCCAGTTGTGCCCGCGCTGATGTTGCTGGTTTTGAGGGAATCGTGTCAGAACTATCATTTGTGGCTTCAGCTGTTGAGTCCATAGATGCACGTGGTTTGATCTGGTCAGCGTGCCGGATCCAGATTCCAGGATCAACTTTTACTTCGTATGTGACATCGCCAATTTGCTTGCAAATTACTCCAGGAATCCAGGCAGTTTTATCAACTGTTCGGTAGTCCTTCACATAGACGAGTTGACCTGGAGTAAAGACTCTAGCAGTGATTCCATGGTGACGATTATACTGTTCCTCCATTTTTTTATCTCGTGCACCACGTTCCTCGTTAGCCGGGTGTAGTAATTCCAGAGTTGTGCGAATTCCACGTCCGATGAACATTTCGGCCGGAGAATGGCCATCCAGGTTCGGACTTGGCGAGCTGCGATAGTGCATTAGGAAGGTTTGTAGCGCATCGGCTGGCGTCTCCTCCCTCTGTAGTTTGGTAAGCGCGCGCTTGAAGGTGTCAACGAATCTTTCGGCTTGTCCATTTGATTGCGGATGAAAAGGTGGTGTTCGAACGTGTTTGATTCCTCGGGAGTCACAGAATGCATAATAATCTAATGATGTAAATTGAGAACCGTTGTCGAACACAAGTACTTCTGGATTTCCATAACGACTGAACAGTGTCTTAAGTTGGTGGATCGTTCCACCAGTCGTAATGTTGGGCATCTCGATGATTTTTGGCCATTTTGAGAAAGTGTCCACGACAACGATGTAAGTGTGTCCATTCACTGGTCCAGCGAATCGACGTGAATGCGACTCCACGGTTTAGTTACAGCTTCCCAGGGATGTAAGTCCGTCTTGATTGGGTCTTTTGAAGCAGCAGCACAACTATCGCAGGAGCGGACGAGGAGTTCGATATCTCGATCGATATTTGGCCAATAGACGTGACTGCGGGCAAGCATTTTCATACGAACAACTCCAGGATGTGCAGTGTGCAAGCTGTCCAGTACTCTCCGTTGGAGCTTGTTCGGAATGATTAGGCGGTTTCCCATAAGTAGACAGTCATCTGCGATTGATAGTAGGTCTCTTCGGTTGTAGTGGCCATTCCTGAGCGTCGCGGGAAATTTTCGGCCAGTGTGTTAATACAAATGACTTAATTTTCTGAAGTAACGGATCTTCTTTTGTTTTGGCAGCTACTTCGTGAATAGAAGAGGTAACTGACGGCTGTGATCCAGCAAGTCAATTCGCATTTCGGCGTCCAGTCCTGCAATGACAACGTCTTCGTGTTCTTTTGAATGGGCTGCAATCAGTCGGGAGAAAGCATCCGCTTGTCCAAAATCCGCAGTATTGCGGTACTGGATATCAAAGTCGTATCCCAAAAGGAGAGTGGCCCATCTTTGTAGTCGATTTGCAGTGTACACCGGTACTCCGTTCTTGTTTCTAAAGATGGCTAGAAGAGATTTGTGGTCAGTCAAAAGTATGAAATGACGGCCATGTATGTAGCGGTGAAATTTTGTGACAGCAAAGATTAGTCCAAGAGCCTCTTTTTCAATTTGATTATAGTTCTTCTGTGATGTGTTGGGAGTACGACTGGCGTGACAGATGGCCTTTTCGGAACCGTCTGGAAAACGATGCAAGATGACTGCTCCAATGCCGTAATTGGACGCATCGGCGGCTACTATGATCGGTAAGGATGGATTGTAGTGCGTTAGCAATAAATCGGATGCAAGAATAGCTTTTGCTCGTTCAAATGACTTTTGACACTCTTCAGTCCACTTAAATTCGGTATTCTTTTAAAGTAAATTATCGAGAGGAGCCCGAATAGTTCTCATCTCCGAGACAAATGCTCCGTAATAGTTAACCATGCCGAGAAATGAACAGCATGGTTAACTATTACGCACCTGCGATAAGTCTTGGGGGACAGGCATCGATTCAATCTCACGAATTTTCTCTTTATTCGGTCGGCGTCCGTTTTCATCAACGACCATTCCAAAATATTTTATTTTTCGTTGTAGAAAGGCGCATTTTTCGATTCTGAGTCGAAATCCATAGTCTTTGACGCAATGCAGAGCAGCAGTGAGGTGTTTAGTGTGTTCATGAATTGACGATCCCGTAATAACTATGTCATCCATGTATGCAGCAACTCCTGCTATATCTGCGATCATAGTGTCCATCAGCTGTTGGTGCCGGGAGCTGTCTTGACTCCAAAGGGTAATCGGTTGTAATGGAAGAGTCCCTTATGAGTGTTAATGACAAGCAGTCGCTTGGCATCGTCGTCAATTTCCACTTGTAAGTACGCTTCGCTCAAGTCGAGTGTAGTAAAGAAACGTCCACCATTCAGTTTAGTAAAGACATCTTCGGGGGTAGGAAGCGGATACTTGTGTGGTTCTAACGCGTCGTTCAGCCCAGTTGAAAAGTCGGCGCAAATACGAAGTTTTCCATTAGATTTCTTAACGAGACGATAGGTGCAGCCTATTCGGAATGAGTAATTGGAGAAAGAACTCCAATGTTTACTTGTCGTTCCAGTTCGGTGGTGACAGGAGGAAGTGCTGCAGACGGTACTGGTCGGGCTTTGCGAAATGTCTTATTTGTATCTTCTTTGAGTGCGAGGGACGCCTTCATTTTCGTGCAATGTCCTAAGCCGGGTTGAAACACTTCCGCGAACTTTTCCTGCAGCATCGTTGTCAGTTGAGGTCTCTCCTTGTCAAGTGTATCTTCCGTGGATGCCACCGTATTGGCATCGTAACAGCCGATGATCATATTGTAGAGAGCACGGTCGCTTCGGATCCAGTCCATCCCGAGTAGAGGTGGTCCATCAACGACATATGCTGTGCCTTTTACAGTGATGCCATTTAGCACGTATTCACATGTGCATTGTCCATGGCATTTGATGCTGGTCCCATTGGCAGCAGTCAGATTATGTTTCAGTTCTTCTAGTTTCGGCCGGCCAATCTTGATCCATGTGTCGCGATCGATAAGAGTGACTTCGGCTCCACGATCTAGTCGCATATTGATATTCATACTGTTGATTTTCACGTTGCGGTAGGCCTTGGTCTCCTTAGGTGGTGAGGTGGCGACGTGACGGACGTCCTTGGCGTCATCGATGAACAGTTCACGCAGTTCAATATTTTTCTAGATGTCCGCGTTTCTTGCAATAGTTGCATTCATGTATCAGCTTCTCGCATCTTCTGGTCCTGTGGGTCCTTGCTCCGCAGTTCCTACAAAGTAAATCTGTTTTGGGCTTCTGATCAGTGGACGATTTCCGCATCTCCCCTCGCTGCATCGCGTTGACTTGCGGGTTCTCATCCCTCTGAATCGCATGGACCTGTGGTACCTTGGCTTTGCCGATCATTTCAATGTGAGACTGCAATTCCGAGTAGTCGCACTCTTCCAGTAGATCCATCAGAGTTGTGTCCGGTTCGGCTTTCATTTTCTTCAGTACATGGGTTCGTAGTGCAACACAATCGTCATCTTCTAGAGCGCTTACGAAAATCAAGCGCTTGAATTGTTCACCAGTCATAGCAGCAAATTCCGCGTTTTCCACGTTCCGGTTGACTTCTGCGACGAAGTCCGATAATGGTATCGATGAATGGTATTTCATCCTCATACACTCGTATCGACGTGTGAAAACTGACTTACGGCATCCAAATAGCTTCAACAAAGTCGCTTTTGCCGTTTGCAAGTCCGTGTCTTCGACCTTCTTAGGAGCGATTGTGTTTGCGAGACGGGCATGTGTCTTCTGGTCGAGCCGGGATACTATCAGCCTGCTTTTGCGTTGTCATCCAGTGCGGCTCCGCCGTTCTTGATTATATTCTCATAGCGTTGCAACCATACGTCAAACGTGCATCCATTCTCAGGGTCATGGTTGAATTCTGGTAGACGAGTAGCAAGTGCGTTCATCACGTAATCCTCGCTTGATCCTTGTTTCTTCTTCACTTCTTTCCAGAGCTCCATGATTTGCAGCATCAGGAACTGGGTGGGGTCCATGTTGGGGTTCGGTTTTGGGCTCGGGTTCGGGGTTTGATCGCCACTTGTTGGATCCATAACGACGGTGATGAAGAGTATAGTCGTTTATTCGGAATAGCAGATTGAGAGAAAAGAATGTCACTAAATGAAAACTGAATCATTTATACCCAAAAAGGAGATATCAAAATTATCATTATGAAGGTCGTATCTTCTTCATTCTCTTCAACACTTTCTTTGTGCGGTGCACAACAGATCTCTATGAAGAGCCCAAGCATGAACAACAAGAATGCAACAACAATGCCTATCGATGAGAAGTGATCTTCTGCCCTTTCTATCACCATGTGAACAGTAGCCTGCCAATATATAGACGTGTCTCACCGAGTAACACTGAGTGTCGGCCATCCTCAACATCTTTGCGGCTTTCGTCCGCTACTTCCTGCGGACTACTAACATCCTCATTACGGTGGGTCAACGGTTGGTTTCTTCTGCCGCATGACTCTTGTACGTTGTGCATAAGACGGTCTAGACTCGATAAGTACGGAGTAGTTTCATAGGGTAAGACTTTTTTCAAATTTCCGAAGAAGTCGATCCTGTCGAAACATTAGGTCAATAAAGATTCACCATACTAATCTGGGTTTGGCAAAACATCTACCACAAATAACACCGAATATTTTCAAAGATAAAAACTGATGTTGCAACCAAGGCTCACTCCTACCCTTTTGCATCAACCACCTCTCAGCTCCTTAATTTGAAGGTCCCAAAATCGATAAAATCGTTAGGATAATTTTTTGATGGTATCAACAAAATCCCATAACGTAAATTGCACAAAATCGATAAAATCAACAAGTTAATGAAGAAACTCATAAATGAATATCATTGTTGCAATCAGGATTCGGTCTCACCCCTCTGAACTCTCAGCCTCTGACTAAAATTGTTCAAAAAATCGATAAAATCGATAGAGAAAATTTTCCTTGTAATCGGCAAGCTTCTTTATTCCAGTACACCAAGTCACAGCGCTAGAGGAGTAAATCGCAAAAAGTCGATTTAATCTGAATGAGTGAAGAATCTCTTAAATGAATATTATTACTGCAATCACTTACTCAGTCTCATCCCTCTTTATCAACTCCCAGCTCACTAGCTAAGAATGCTCAAAAATTCGATAAGAATCGATAAAGAAATTTTTCCTTCTAATCGGCAAGCTCCTATATCCCAGTACACCAAATCACAGAGCTAGAGGACGTAAATTGCAAAAAGTCTATAAAATGGAAAAAAAATTGGATAAAGTCTATAGAATTTTTTCCTTTCTAGACAGCAACTTTCGATATCCCCGTGCACCAATCTGCAGCGTCTCGACGTGAATTGCAAAAATTCCATAAAATCGATAAAATCGATTACAATACTGAAAACTGTGTTATACTTGTATTTCTGCTTAACTACCCCACCTGCGTTAATCCAGCCCCTGCTCGAGTGCTGCGAAAAAATGATGTTATCGATTATATGAATTAGATTCTAAAGTCTCGATATTTTGATCAGCACATTCACTTGAGTTACCAAGTTTTAACTCGCCAAAAATCAAAAAATGTATGAGAACAGCTTGGCATTGTGGAGATCATCGGCGGCGACCTACGAAAGGGCCGCCAAGCGACCGTTTGGGCGCGCATTTTAAGGATATAAATCGCGAGGCGCTCAGGGATCCGACGACTCCTCCGTTTCTGATAGTTTTGTTTTTTCTGATTATCTCATTGTGTTCCTCTTTAATTTGATGTCTTTCTGTCAATATTTTATGTATTATTTTGTTCATCAAAAAAATAAATCATTTCGTAACCGGTGTATTTGGTTTGTGCAAGAATCTATCTATCGGCGAGCCCGTAGGGGTTACAGCATACTGAACATACTTTAGATCTAGTTTCAAAAAGATGTCGGCTGTTGCTATCAACGAAATAGTGGTCTTCTTTTCAAAGGCGCTTCAATGTTGCTCTTTATGGAAATAGTGATTTTATATTAGCATTTATTAGATTACACGAAAAGCACACGAAAATTCAGCTCCCGACGCATGTATACGGTTTCAGCGTAAGAGTTCGTTTTGGCGTAAAAGCAAAGGTCGGTCTAACAAATTTTTTGAGAAACAGATTCAAATCATAAGTTCACTCTGTTTTAAATATATTCGAGCTTTACTCTGGAGTGTTGTCAAATTCGCTGATTCGCAAAAAATCTGTTACGAAAATCGTTCTACTGGGATTTTAGAGGATTCGTGCAATCTAGATTTATTATTTTTCTTTTATTCATAAGAGGACTTTTGAATGACTAATAATTATATTCTTCTTTGCTACTCATTGGTTGAAAGATGTTTATGTTTAACATTGGACTACAAATGGAGCTGAGGTGGTATATCACATAGTATAATACAGTTGCAGCAATTCTCTTAGCTGAATGAGAGAGAATTGTGGAAGTTGCACTTTGGGAAATAGTTTTAGGTACAAAATAATAGAGGCAATTCAAACAAGAGTGAGTGAAAAGCAACTTCTCACACGATGAAGTTGTGCTGCATAATATCTATCTATACCTTCCTGTATACTCTGATATGCTATCAGAATACTTCTTCTTCTTTATTTTATGATATGTTATCGTACATAGCTTATCATAGACATTCTATCAGAATCTGGTATCTTCCTGTATATCCGCGATACGCTATCATAGACAGCCTTCAAAGAAACCGCCGCACGGTAATAATTGGCTCAATAATGAGTGTGAAATAATCTAGTGAACATTAATTTTTCCAGTACCAGTGTTTAGTATAAATTTATCAAACTTTGCCCTCAATGCAATTGTGAATTATGTAAAAACCCTGATTATATGTCATGTTGTATCTAGTTTTACCTGTCAAGTTTGCGCACACAAAACAGCAACATGCTAAATACGCACCATGATCCAAGGTGTATACCACAAAGAGATTTCAGTAGCTTTCAGATCATGGATGTTGAGTGACGCGCATGGCGCAGAAGCAGGAGTCGCGACTGGTGAGATAATAAACTTACGGGTTCGAGTCCTTATGCTTTTGTCAATTTTGCATTACAAAAATGAATATAAACCTATTGCAAAAGCTCTGCTAATTGAATTGAAGAAGCTTTCAAGTTATGCGAACGCAAACTAACACTTTTTTCTTTTGAAAAGCAAAAATGCCCTTATGTAGCAGGGCTCTAATGCGAACGCATTCACAGTACCGATACCTCATCCACTAAACCATCATTGCACTGTCGTTGTGCGTCACGCGGCATGAGATGTTGAGATCCGAAACTCCTAGATATGTACATTTTTGATTTCTGCTGAATTTCATCAAATTGGCAGGTGGCACTTTGGGCACATGGATAAGAATTCGCTGGCAATTAGATAGACCCTCCCTGTGCTTATCAAATGACATACACTGCGAGCGGCTACATATCTTACATTTGAAAAGGACGAGTAAAAAAACATGCACAGCATTTTTGGTGTCTATGATCTTTTTCACCAAATCCGTCTGAAGAATTTGGGTTTGATACATTTTTGTGATGGCAGATACAACTACTACAGCCGATCTAAAAGGAGTAGCATTGAAACATCATCAGTTTAATGCCAAGGTGAAGTACTCCAGTATGGGTTGTTTCATGCTGCAGTCGCTGCAGCCACTGCAGTCATATGGGAGCGGGCAAAAGATATCGATCGATTGACCTGTCGTTGCTGCAGCGACTGCAGTATGAAACAACCCTATATATAAAATTAGAATTTCAGCCTTTTTGCTCTGCCAGCCTGCTTACAGTTTTTCAGTTGCTTTTGAAGAAATGCTAAAATTTAGAACGTTACGCGATTTTAACTGATTATAACGCCAGAATGCGTGGAGTTTTTCCCAATCTTTTCGATGGAGAGTTCGAGTTGGATTGAATGCTATTTCAACACACAAGCTTCACAGTTCAATCATATGTCACATCAAACACATATTATGATGAATTCGTAAGCATACCTCGCTAGTGACGCGCATAGCACAGTAGCAAGATTTCTGACCAATAAGAAAACGAAGTTTGAGTTCAAATCCTCATGTGTTCGCCGAATTTGCATTTCACCATTAAAAACTAATATACTGTGTATAAGCGTCGTTACTTTATTTGAAAATCTTTGTGGCTATGCAAATGACGCAGATTTTGACAAGATAAAATATGCTTCAAATATTAGGTTGGCACATAAGTTTTGCAACTTATTTCGTAACTTTTCTCTTTTTGGATGTGACGCATTCATTTTCAAGCATCATGTAGAATTGATGGTAGGCTACAAACCTGCGCAAACAGTTTGATTTTTGGTTTCGAGCTGGAGAAAATTTGCTCACTTTTCGGAAGCCGGTCAAAACCGAAATTTCGAGGGTCGGAAAACCAAAAATAAAGCCGTATTTAGTCTGACTCAAACATATCGAGCCGAAACTATGCCCAGACTATTGATAGAAAAAACTTTAATCATCTACACAGTTTCGGCTTGATTTGTTTGATACAGACTGAGAACGGCTTCATTTATGGTTTTCCGACCCATGAAATTTCGGATTGGACCAGTTTCCGAAAAATGAATAAATTTTCTCCATTTCGTTACCGAAAACCAAACTATTTGAGCAGGTTTGTAGCCTAGTATCTAATCTACACTATGCCCAAAAATGAGTGCCTCGCAGTCAAAAAGAGAAAAGTTACGAGATAAGTTGCAAAACTTATGTGCCAACCTATTAGAAGGATTCGATAACGCAGTCGTTTTTTTGAATTTTGAAAGTTTGAAAGTTCGCGATTTTTGAAAGTTACTTACATGAGTTGTAAAAATGTGCAAGTGACTAGTTTATTTTTGTAAACAATTAAAATAATCTTTCAAATTAGCCTTATAAAAAAAATTTTTCGGGGCGTGGCTGACGCCACGCCCCCATTTTCCAGATTTTAGGGGTTGGGGGCCCGCAAAAATTTTGAGAAGCTCCCCTAAAATTTTTTCGGAGTGCGTGGCTGACGCCGCGCGCCTTCATTTGAAAAAAATTTTTGCCGCCCCCCCCCCCGAGACGAAATCCTGAGTGCGCCACTGCTCTGATCACTTCTGCTACATTCATCAGCAATTGGCTGATGGCAATGCAAACATATGGCAGGCACCAGAGAACTTCTCGAGAATAAAACTTGCACAGCGTCTTCCATGTCTTATTAGCTCAACGCCAAATTTGGTAGAGATTTACATTTAATCAAGTATTGATAAAATTCCTTTATCCCTGATAAACTGTGGCAAAAAACACCAATTTTGTACAGATTAGTTTGGTTTGATTACATCCGTCTGAGAGCGCAATTCCACAGTAGATGCACTATTCTTTTCGAAAGAGCGCCATAAGTATTAGGTCGGTGCAAAAGTTTTGTCAGTTTTTTCAATCCATCGACACTCACGCTAGAATGAAGATAAACAAAGACTTCAAAGTGTTCCGATGCAGAATTTCTTCCTCTTTCCAGCTGCTGAACTCCCACTGTGTTCCGTTGCGAGGGTGATGAGATATTTGCTGCAAATTACAACCACTCGTTTTTACCATGTCCAACTTTCGCTAATTTTCAAAATTTTTGTATGAGACTTTCGATGGAGACCTAATAACCAGCAGATAGGGCAAACCTTTTGCCAACAGAAGCAATTTTTTTGTAGCCCAACAGCTTGTCTTTCAGAATTTCTACGATTTATTTTTTGAAGTGACCAAATTATACATTCAGCCTATTTTGATCTCGTAGAAGATAAAATGTTAAACACTTCAGTCACCATTCGATGCAGATTTTTCTCCTCTTTCTAATACTTGTCTTTTTTGCCGAGACAGGAGAAATTTGTGGGGAAAATCGCAGTATTTCTCAATTTCAGGAGTGCGCACAGGCGTAGCCTATGTTTCAAAATCTTTATAAATTGAAACGAAAATCGCTCATTTGATTTGTAATGGTAGCGGTAGTAATAATCATGTGTTGAAGCCTCAGTTTTCTGTAGGTTTTGCAGGGTTTGGTGCAATAACAGGTTATCCAATTTTTCCAAAACACAAGACTTTTAGAAAATTACCTAGAAAAAATCTGGAAAAGCAGCTGATAAAAAGAAAAAATTGCATAAGTTGGCAAAAGGTTAGCCCTATCTGCTGGCTATCAGGGCTCCTTCGAAAGTCTCATACAAAAATTTTGAAAATTAGCGAAAGTTGGACATGGTAAAAACGAGTGGTTGTAATTTGCAGCAAATATCTCGTCACTCTCGCAACGAAACAGAATGGGAGTTTAGCAGCTGGAAAGACGAAGAAATTCTGCATCGAATACTTTTTGAAGTCTTTGTTTACCTTCATTCTAGCATGATTGCTGATGGATTGAAAAAACTGACAAAACTTTTGCACCGACCTAATACTTTCGAAAGGGGGAAAAGATTAAAGTGGTATCGGTCCTATCTTTGCCAAAAATTGTTGTTGAACCTCACTTTGATTACCATTTGAAGAAAGGCTTGAGCTATGCAATGCACACATAAGAGCTTTTTAACACCAGCATTTTTCAGGAACTAACTGAGTAAAAAATACTTTGAGGAGTACCAGAAGAAATCCTTCCTTTTTCGAATAGCTATTAGAATGTCTCATTGTGTGTCGGGCGACGTTACCGACGTTACTGATGTGAGGGCAAACTTTGTAGCTCGCAGGGATTTTCTGAATTGACTAAGCCGGTTAGTCATCTGTGTTTTAATGAGAACGTATAGTACAGGACACACTGGTACATCAATCTTGAGGAAAAACATTACAGACGGGTACATTAATCTTGAGGTACTACTCTGTCTATCATCGTTGGTCCAACACGAGCGGAAATGGATCTATGCTTTGACATACTCAATAGTCAATCAAGTGAAATCAAATTCACAAGGGAAACGTCTAAGCAGGGATGGTTACCGTTCCTCAATGTCCAGATCTGCTTATGCAAAGGAGAGTACAGAACGCGCTGGTACAGAAAACCAACCAATAAAATATACGTGTACATTTCTCCTCCGCACACCCAATTCCAATTCATAGCGTTATCAAAAACACGCTGCGAACGTCTAAAAGAGTGTCTTCAAATAGCGCTCTGGAATCCGCATCGACCAAGCAGGCTATCCGAACTGCGCAAGCAAACGATTACCTCTCAGTCAATCGCCGGGGGCAGGCGGCCATGCGAATTTTGAGCAAGCGGGCACCGGAAAATAGTTCGCTATTTCTTGCGGTCCGCTTGCAGAAATTTGGAATAATTTTGACCAATTTTTGGACGAATGCTCGGATAACTATCGCGGTCTTTTTGTGGATAAGTCGCGGCTCAGTGTAGAAAAAATCCGAGCGCTTGCTGAAAGTTTGGCCAGCGCTCGCTGAAAGAAATTATTTGCCGAGCGATTGCAAATAATGCTGTCTTGCTGCCAGCTGGCAGAATATGCGACAGCAAAGGAGGTGCCGCCTGCTGAAGGTATGGCCACGCCCCAAAATTCCGCTGACCGCCTGCAGAAAAGCGCGAGTTTGCGGACCGCCTGTCCCCGGCGATCATCTGAGCTGCTGTCAAAAAAACAAAAACGCAAACGTTTGCTGTAAGGATAATGCTAGGGTTTTCAATGATGTCAGCAGCGAAAAGATGTCATTCATTATGCCATTCATATCTGATAAGTTAAATGCGGCGATTAAAATATGCGTTTATGGAGCCGGTCTGCAAAATATGCTAGGAGTTGTCGAAGTCCCATTCCCAAACCTCAAGCGGCGCCTGGTGCGTAACAGAAGTTACGATCCGTCTGTTCGAAAACAGACTATAATTTATGTAATTCTGACAAATCGAGAGACTGAATGTGTCGTGGCGCTGTGTACTTGATATCTTGTAAACCGTGTGGGGAAGAACGTATTGAAGGAACAGGAAGACCGCTGTGTGTACGAATTGACGAACTTTTGGACGGAATGAGAAAATCGCGAGTGTCCGCGCCTCTGGGCGCACATCGTGTGCTTTGCCATCAGAACATAGAGTCAAATCAATATTGCTATCCTTTCAAAAGAAACCGATATTGCAGCACGGAAAACTGTAGAGGCATTTTGGATCACGTCCAGATATCCTAAACTAAACAAAAAAAGAAGAGAAAATGGCTATCAGTGGTGAGCTCGTCCTATTCTAAAGTGTGGATTTGAGTGTGACCCTAAAGAGAAACAAGAGTTAGCATATTGCTGGCCTGACTAAGTATCAGAGTGGTGGACAGCCACTTGAGGTTTATCGCTGAAGGAATGTTGTCTACCCTTGGGGCGTCGAATTTACTGACTCACTTTCCAAGTCTTGACAAAGCCGACTCTGCCGAAACGTCAACCTGCTTACTGATCGTTGTATTGATAAGCGGATATCAATATTGAAAACGCTTACTGACTTACTGAAAACTAATCCATATTGAAGATAATCGTAATATTTGATGATACGCATGGCTTACCAAAGTTGCCTTATTGTTAGTGCTTGTGCGATTTACTGGGTTTTTGAGAACGAAATAGTTTCAAACTGTTGTTTCCAGGCAGAAGTGTCTATGCAACACTAATGACAAACTTCAGTGGAGTATATAGATGCTTATCCTCACATCTTTTGATTGACGATCGGAACAGCCTTCCATTTGTGAAACGTTTTGCTAATGTTTGTTTGAAGATTTCTTATAGAAGCGACAAGGAGGAAATACGACCATGAGTTTATGTGGCTACTGTACTTGTAGCCTTTGATTCTTTTGTTAGGAAATGGTTGTTAGCAATTAGCTGTAATTTCACAAAATCTGTATATTAGTTACAAAAAATTTTTCTATAAGATGTGACTATTAGGGTGTCCCATAATTTTTTACCGTTTTTACCATAAACATCAGCATTATTCGAGAACTGAGACACTCTCAAAGTTACAAATACATGGTTGTACTTCTGTATTATGAGCTATATGATAACGTGCGCTGGAGGAGCTCAGGATGTTTAGGGCGGAGTTAGCCATTTTACCCCCATCCATTTTTTCCTTTATTTCTAGTCATAGAAAAAAGGAGAAATAGCACAGTTGAATGTGCGATGTGTCAAGCATACGCTAGGATTGGGGAATTTTTAGGACGTTTTGGGGCGGAGATACGATTTTTGAAGGAAAAGTTCGTTTTTGACTGCTATCAGATTCCTGCTCAGAACTATCGGTGAAATACAATTTGGACGGATTCTTTATAGCCCTCTTGTAGAGCTTGATTTGCACTGCTGGATGATTACTAAAGCATATCAATTGAAGAAAAAAGGTTGTCCGGAAATTAATGCCGGTTTTGAATTTCAACCGCAACAAGTCATACACTTTTTATTCCTGAATAGATTTCAAGGTACCATTCGATAGAGCAAAGCAAGCTCTACAAGATGGTTATCTTGCTTTAACAACAGCTCTGATCCACGTCGAGTTTCGAGCCGAAAACTAAAAAGATTCAACTACCCGAAAAATCGAGAAAAATCATAACTCAGTTCATAAGAATCCTGCAGAAATTCTAACTAGCTCACGTAAACACTATCCACATAAGACATATATGTACGCTATTGCCGTATTTTTTCCTCTGTTAGAAATCGAAAAAACGAAAATGTTCATGCCTATGCCAAAGTGATGCTGTATCGTCCCCACATAAGTAGATGTATACTACAATCTGTAGAAGTATAAACGTAAATTTTCAGCTCTCTACAAGCTTTAGTTCTCGAGAAATATCGAATATAGCTTTCATTAGTCAGATGGTCCAATTAAAATTTAAATTTCTCGAGAACTAAAGCTTGTAAAAAGCTGAAAATCCACGTTTTTACTTCTACAGATTTGTAATATACATCTACTTATGTGGGGACGACACAGCACCACTTTTGCAAAAGTATGAAAATTTTCGTTTTTTCGATTTCTAACAGAGGAAAAAATACGGCAATAGCGTACATATATGTCTTATGTGGATAGTGTTTACGTGAGCAAGTTAGAATTGTTGTGGAATCCTTACGAAGTGAATTATGGTTTTTCTTGATTTTTCGGGCAGTTAAATCTTTTTAGTTTTTGGCTCGAAACTCGAGGTGGGTCAGAGCGGTTGCTAAATCAAGACTGCCATCGTGTAAGGCTTGCTTTGCTCTATTGAATGATGCCTTGAAAGCTATTCAGGAATGAAAAGTGTATGACTTCTTGCCGTTAAAATTCAAAACGAACATTAATTTCCGGACAACCTAATAAAAACGGTAAAAAATTATGGGACACCCTAATAGTTGCAGCGTAGTTCTTTTTTTTGCCGATAAACTTGCTTCTACGATTATAAATCACCAGTGCGTCACCTCTGCTTCGTAGAGGCTTGCACTGGCCCTACTTTCTGTATGCCTTAGTCATTCCGACACAATAACGACATTGAAACTCACCGCTCTATGCCGACTATCACGAATGATTTGTAAACAACTATTCATTCTAGAAGCTTTTCCATATGAGATCGGTAATTTCGCATGAATGAAACTTCTCCCAAAAAACAAATGCTGATTTGAATCAGTTTTTGGAGTTTTCATGGCTTGGTATTCGCCATATATAAGATATAAGATACAGGTATATAAGATACAGTATCACCGTGGGCTAAATCTCTATGCAAAAATCGTTTCAAATGATCGGGTAAAATCTTAGCAAAGTAAACACTTACGCAACCAATCCTTTTTGGCCCCGTTTTCGCAAAGCAATAAACTTTAGTTCAATTTTTTAAGCTAAATCCATCGTTTGCACCTTAACTTGTCCAACATATCCGGACCTTGCAAAAGTTGTGCTAGAGGCTCAATTCCACTGGCCAAAAGCCTAGTGGATCTGATTGACGCGCACATTTTAAGGGATCCACACAACAGATCCGCTCGTGCTTTTGTACAGTGGACTCTCATGTTGATAGCATGCGCTATGCAAAATTTGGGCTCAGGAGGTTGGATGTAACATGTTCTACGAATTTCGTAACGGACAGACAGACACATAGACACACACACACAAAAAGACGTAAACAACCCTTAGCCCGTTATTATAAGCTATGATAGCATAATAGCATACATAGCACTAGAAATTATAGCATCAGTGAATAGACTATACCGCGATTTTGCACTTGAATTTCAAAGCTCCACTTCAAGTTGTTTCCGTTATAATGCTGCAAAATCTTTCATAATGAAAAATTTTGATATAATAACTTCCATCTTACTAACTGCTTTATTGTGCAAAATTGAAAAGTTCGTGCACAAAATAGAAGACATTCGTGAGTGTGCTTTGCAAGCATACATGTTCCATGTCTTACTTCTTAGCATAAGCATAGCATTCGCACGACAACCTGAAGGACCCCCACCCTTTTGTTCGCATTTTTTCTGTGCATCCCTGAAATAACCCATGTTTTATTATTTTTGACATTTGCAGCAAGTTGCTTATGACATGATTATTTCAAAAAGCACAAAAAATTTCCTGGCGTACAGCATTTCGCTCCTGGTGCCCGAACTTATCAGAATGGCTCCTGTCTTACTTCAAAAGAAGGGCGAAAAAGGGAGAAGCTAATGTGAAAAGGTGGAGTACTTTTGAATGCACGAAGAGAGAGAAGTTACAAAATAGTAGTGTAGAGAACATAATTACCGTAGGCTAGTTTGCGCTTATTGAAAGTATACTATCCTCATATTAGAGCAGGGTAAGCCCACTTCTTCGCAGTAGCAGATCGAACGGGTGAAGAACGATCACCTCAGTTAGGCACCGTCCCCGAGAACTACTGGTCAACACGATGCACAATAGTAGAAGGAAAGGACCAGCCAGCAGCCCGCGGAGGTGCATATTTGAGATGTTCGTTTCTACCCAGGCCAAACCACTGACACTAACGGTTGTTTACATCTTATATATAAAGCTGAATGTCTGTTTGTCTGTCTGTCTGTCTGTCTGTATGTCTGTGTGTACGTATGTTCTGAATAGAAAATTCCATTTCTGAACCGATCGGGACCAAACTTAGCACACATACACTTCGGGCTCCGGCGGGTGTCATAGGCTACTTTTCGTCATCGATCGATATCGATTTTATCGATTTTTTGCAAAATTTGAGCTACGGGGCTGGGAGTTGGCACAGGGGGGTAATCGAGCATGCTGATCACCCCCGTGGGGGTGATCAGCATGCTCGATTACACCCCTTTGCCAAATTCCAGCCCCCTAGCTCAAATTTTGCAAAAAATTGATAAAATCGACATCGATCGATAACGAAAAGTGGACTGTGACACCCGCCGGGGCCCGAAGTGTATGTGTGCCAAGTTTGGTCCGAATCGATTGAGAAATGGAATTTTCTATTCGGAACATACGGCGGAGCCGGGTAAGCCAGCTAGTGTGAAATAAAACTTTGCAAGCCAACAGTTTTTGCTTGTGAATTCTGAGAACTATTCGAAATTTATAGCAACATTATCTCTGTAAAGTTCTAACGTAATGTCGCCAAGGTTTCTTTGTCGAAACTTTAGAGTTAAATGTCAACAAAATCAAAAAGCATTCAAAAACTTTCTCTTCCGTCTGAATATCTGCCGCGGCAAATCGAAATGTCGGGAGGAGGAACTTGCATATCATCGGTGAGTTCACACCTAATGCTCACATCTACCTCACACATACTTCGCACCTCTTGTCTCTACAGAGTATTACCATTTTCCATACGGCTAAGAAAGGAAATAAGGGTGGAAGGACACGGATTTTCCATACAATGCTGCCAGGTCCTCATGGCTTTCTGGAGATATACCAGGATGCTAATACTACATAAGGAATAATAAACTCAACTAGAACATCTCAAAGGGTTTTTACAGGTGAAGATAAACTTGCGGTATGTCCCGTTATACATTGGGATTTTCGCTGCAAAGGTTTGCGAATGTATCCACACTGGAATTTCACGATCGCTATAAGCAGGAATATGGAATTTGCAGTATAACTGCGACCAAAAGTGTGTCTCTTGAGTAGACACTAGGTTGACCAGTTTTATCGAAACAAACATAGATCTGTATTCGTCTATTTTCGGACTTTGCAATTGACGCAAAAGCTATATGAGCAGTTTGATTTTTGTAAATAGTAGCGGTGGAGGAAGTCTACAAAACCATAGCTGTTCCGATTCCTTTGATGCTTCGCACTTCTCGTTCTTTCTCAGTTCTATACAGTAACCTTGACGTACGGAACTTCGCACCTCTAAGCAGACACTTGCATCTACGTCGCGAAATTACTGGTCGTTTGAAAAATCACTCGCATTTCTCTTGCTTTCCTAGTAAAATGACATTTTTAATGATTTTGTGATAGGCAGCAATATATCAGTTTTATGTCTACCATGCATGCTGGTTTGTCTCACAAAGCGGACTTATACATGATTGCATTAAACTTCATTGGAGAAACCAATTATGAGAGGTGAATGTGTTTTCCAACTTTTCCAAAGGCGACTTACTCTAGGTGGTCGTTAGCAGATTTTATAGTGGTTGGGTTTTATAGAAGGGAATTGAAGTTGTTAATGAAAGATTAATTCGGTCAAAGCACAAATAAAAGCCTTTATATATTGCTGTACGTTACGAATTAACTAAACTTTTCGAGTAAGTGATTTGCATTGAGCTTTAGGTAATCATGTGGTGTGTCGTACACGAGGGCATGCTGGTTACTTTACAAGGTGATTTGCAACTAAAAAGGTGTCACTACCGGTTGAAAAAGGCTTCCTTAATTTTAGCGTTTCGTAGGAATATCGAGTTTGAAACCCAAGAAGCCTAAAATATGAATTTTCTCCGCACTACGGCTGTTCGTCATAGTGAAATATGATAACATTTGACCCTATATGCGCTCAAACATTGCATATCTCGACTTAATGGAATACGCCAAGCATGAGGGTCCTGCAGGTGTATGTCTACAAGTTCTTACAAGTTTCAAAGTAAACTCACCAAACCCACTGACAACGATGTGGATCACCGGTGGCTCACACACTTTTTGCTGCCAGGCACGATGTGAAGCTGTGGTAGCTCACACCTCTTGCAGACGCATCCTTTACGGATCTAGTATTTTTTCCAGTTTTTTGCGCTTGGGGCAGTCTATGGGGCTTTTGAGACCTACTATCGTTAAAAAAGGTTGACAGGTTTACGGGACAACCTCATTTTGTAAATAACAACAAAAAGTCTCCACGCCGAAATATTTTGCAATATCGCGTCGTCTCACAGCGCCGCCACGCGGAATCAGGCATCGTCGTCAGTGGGTTAGAGGCAGTGCCCCGGCAGATTCACTCCCTGGGGGATATTGCTATGGCGGGGATTGTGGTTATCCCACTGACCTCCAGGCGCAGTTCGGCTGGTTGATGTTCCCCCTAAGCCGAGAAAATAGCCCTCGAACCGGCGCGCGCTCGAACGACTTCGCTTAGCGTTCGGCGCGGGACCCCACGACCGACCTCTCGCATTTTGCATGTCATCCAATGCAAAAATTACCAGAATAGTCTTCGTGCCAGGACCTCCTAACTTTCCATTGGAATTCCCGTCCGAGCTGCTTTTAAAATTTGGGTAAACGGCCCGAAAAAGGTCCTTTCACCAGTTTTAATGCTCAAATTTCGGGGTCTACAGGTCGAAAAAGCTAAAACATGCAAAAAGATGGATATGCGAAGTCTGTCGGCACTGCCTTTAATGCCTGATGAAGGGATTGGTTTGCACTCATTATCGAAGTTATAGAAATTCGCACTTTTTTGTTTCCGACCTCAAACTCAAATCAAATCATCGTGCGTTGCTATCTAATCAACCATTTTTGTTATCTTTGCGCTGTCATGACATGTATAATTTTATTTGAATTTCTTTTTTTGTACAAGTGGAATAAGTCAATTGCTTTGGGAGCTAACGTGTCGAGAAAGTGCTGAACTCTGATCTTGAGCCTTTTTTATGTGTCATGCATTCAATGAATGCAGATCGGCACTGATCACAATTACGTTCTCGCTGCAAATCCTGACATCGTTGACTAGTGATTATAATTTTTTTTCTAAATAACACGCATGCTAAACAATTATATAAAATGCTCGTTTCGGCTAAGAGGCGACGCCAAAATGGTCAGCTTGTTTCAATTTTTCTAAATGTAGCGTCTCAAGTGCTAAAAACATATGTGTAGCCATGCACTTTACATAAGAATTTGATTAGGTTGTAACAAAATTAATGCAGGCTTTGAATTTCAACCGCAATAAGTCATACACTTCTATTTTCTAAGCAGGTTGCAAAACACCATTCGATAGAGCAAAGCAATCTCTACAAGGTGGCAGTCTTGCTTTAGGAACAACTCTAATTCACCACGAGTTTCGAGCTAAAAACTAAAAAGATTCAACTCTCCGAAAAATTGAGAAAATCGTAACTCAGTTCTTAAAAAACCTACAAGAATTCTAACTTGCTCACGTAAACACTTTTCACATCTATATAAGCCTTTGCCGTATTTTTTTCTCTGTTATAAATCAAGTAAACGGAAATTTTCGTGCATTTGCCAAAGTGTTGCTGTGCCGTTCCCACATAAGTAGTTGTATACTACAAATCTGTAGAAGTACAAACGTAAATTTTCAGCTCTCTACAAGCTTTAGATCTCAAGAAATTTGAATTTTAGCTTGGACCATCTGACTAGGGAGAACTATAATCGATATAACTCGAGAACTAAAGCTTGTAGAGAGCTGAAAATTTGCGTTAGTACTCCCATAGATCTGTAGTATACAACTACCTATGTGGAAAGGGCACAGCATCACTTTGGCAAACGCACGAAAATTTCCGTTTTCTTGATTTCTAGCAGAGAAAAAAATACGGCAAAGAAATGTAGATGTCTTATGTGAATAGTGTTTACGTGAGCAAGTTAGAATTTTTGTAGGTTTTTTAGGAACTGAGTTACGATTTTTCTCAATTTTTCGGACAATTGAATCTTTCTAGTTTTTGGCTCAAAACTCGTGGTGGATCAGAGTTGTTACTAAAGCAAGATTGCCACCTTGTAGAGATTGCTTTGCTCTATCGAATGGTGTTTTGCAACCTACTTAGAAATGAGAAGTGTACGACTTATCGCGGTTGGAATTCAAAACCTGCATTAATTCTGTTACAACCTAATATAATAGCAGTTCATATTGTATCTGCTGCAATAAATGGTGCGCGTCCATATTCATGGCGCGAAATTACTTTATCCTATTCTTAACACACAGCACTTGCTCCGGCGACCATTATTTCCAGCAAACAAGAAGCACGCCTTCATCTATTAAGAAAACAGAAGCAAAGGCGCAGATATCAAGGTGTCGACCGCTTTAACATGTAGACGAATTTCGTAGTACGTATTGTTCTTTTCCTCTCCTAAATGTACAAACTCATTACATCGATATAGTCTAGTAATACTTTTGTCAGTTGCACAGCATTGATGATTTCAGTAGCTCGCATCGTTTTGCTGTTGGAATAATTGGCAGATGTTAGCATCAGATGTGATTTGCTCATGGTTTTTAGCTATCAGTAGCATGTCGCGCGCAGCTGTGGCTTGATGATGTGATCGTACGCATATAAGTAGTTGACATTGCACACTCAGAGTTATTCACTTGTACGACTCTCGCTCATTTGCTTTAACTCTAATTCACTCATATATTTTGCCTTCTTCCAATCATATCATTCCTATTTGTAGTTCATCATTTAGTAGTATATTTTGTTATTTGTTCTATCCGTGTTTGTTGTTGTTATTTGTTTCTTTGATAAAGTTCAATTACCCAAGTTTGAGGCGTACTCGTGTCCAACGTTCAAGACTCGTGGCTGATAATCTTTGTGGTTTTCGTTGACGAGTGCTACTAGACGATTATGGTTCTGAATCTGTGAATGATCGTCCGGTCACTCAGAATTTATTTTGCGTTGCAACTATTATTCGATACATTTAATAGCTGGCCTCTTGAAAACCTTGAAAAAACAACATCATGCGGCGTCATTGCCCCATCACTATATGGTATACCTTTGCCACTTGTGTACTATACTTGGGTAATTCGAAAATTTTTCATCGAATGAATTCGAAAACGAAAAATTTCGAATAAACGAATATCGAATAAATTCGAAAATAAGAAATCTCGAATAAACGAATACCGAATAAATTCGAGGTTCAAAAATTCTCGAATGAATGAATTCCGAATAAGTTCGGAAAATCAAAAATATCGTATGAATGAATATCGAATATACAGGGTGTCCGTAAAGTATGTATGCACTGTTTCATCGTTAATATCTCCGTTCCCAGGGGGTCTTTTGCCGAGCTTTAAGCACCATACTGTAGAACTGGCTTCAACTTAGATTTACAGTATGGAGCGAATCGCCGGTCTACTCTCATTACTGTAGGATTACGGTAGGAACTTCAAAGAGGGTTTTGAGCCATGAAAGGCCATATTTTGCCTCAGAAAGGAAACAAAACAGCCTGAAAACTTTTACACTAGGCTAATAAGAGTTGCTGATTCTAACTGTGAAGTTCCCAACTTATTATGATGCATCATTGAAGAGTTATGCCAGGTAAGAGGTAGCGACCATTTTTTCAATGTTCCTAAAAAAGTGCGTTTACACCGTTTAGAAAGCTTCGCAATCTTGTGAATAGTTGAGTATTGAACTCAGCGTCCATAAAAACCCTGCTCCACAAGTTTTCACATTTTTTTGAAAAATTTTGAAACGACAGCTTTTTCTACATTGACACCATATGTTTCGAGTTTCTACCGTAATCCTACAGTAACAGTGAGTGATCGCTGAAAAAAATCTAAGTTGAAGCCAGCTCTACATTATGGTGCTTAAAGCTCGGCAACGTATTTTACCCATTATCGGACGATCTAAAAAAGCAGTCGATATAAATTTTGATCAAAACATATTCTAGAAGTACAGAATGCAGGGCATTTATCTTTTTAGTAAGTTGTACACGCTAAACATTTGTGGTAAGCTGGCGTTATATTTGAAGACATCTCGTAACTGGCAAATCGCCTTCGGCAATCTAAACCGTTTAATCCTCCACTAAACTGCGATTCCTTTACTCAAAATAACCAATTCGCAAAAAATCTCTAAAGTAGCGAATAGAGGCAGTCGTGCGATATAACTTATGCAAGCAAGAGTGCTCGTTAGTGTGGGCTTTGCGTACCACAAGCATGAGCAATGCAAAGAAAGAAAAACAGGAATTTCAAAACACTTTCAATATATGAATTCGGAACATGAGCTTAATTTGATAGCTTCTTTGGATGGTGCCAATAGCATTGCGTACAATCTCATTGATCGAATAAGCATCAATTAAAATCCACATATGATTTTTTTACTGTCGCAAGCAGTCGAAAGAATGCGACTCTCCATGTAGTTCAGAGGTCATAATTTTTGCAAAAGATGCATTACCGAGTTTTGCGAAAAAAACGCGGACGAAGTGAGCTTGATACTCAGCTCTGACTACGGAGTTCATTCGAATACGAATTCGAATAAACATTCGAATAAAACATTCGAATAAAATCTATTCGAAACCCCTTTTTTTGATTATTCGAGTTTTCGAATTTTACTCGAAACCCTGTTTTTTGATTATTCGAGTTTCGAATTTTATTCGAAACCCCGTTTTCTCAATTATTCGAGTTTCGAATATTACTCGAAAACGGAAAAACTCCGAATATCGAATTTCGAATACGAACATGTTCGAATGTTTTATTCGAATGATCGAATTTCTATTCGATTCGGACCCAAGTATGTGTACCCTTTATCAAACATGGATGTAGGCGGAAAAGGAATGGAACAGCACAACCATTACTTGTCATATTTGTCTCATAAACTAGGAAATACGTTTTGAATCTGTTGTTGAAAACCATTACGACAATACGTTCATACGATGTCTCGACACTGATGCCTGCATATGGCGTGTTATGTTACATATATTAGGTCGTTCCGAAAGTAATGTCGCTTTTTTCGAATGAACGCCACTATTCGTGGAATCAACATTTTCAAGAGATCTTAGGAGCATTCGATGCAGCATTTTATCCTCTTTTTAATGGTTTTAATATCGCTGCATAATGTTCAATGAGCTCTCGAAAAATTACCAAAATCTGCGACTCATGCTTTTTGCCAAGGAAAAATTAAATTATACAAAGATTTCTCACATTTATTTTGTACATGCAAGAAGGGCAAAGAGCGGAAACACGAATGATATTCAACATATATAGCATACAACATGTATCAATACAATATACATGAACATATTGCACCATATACAAACAGTGGCCAAATCCGCTTCAGTTTCGACTTACAAGGAAAGGAAAATTGGTTAAGTGGCTTTTTGAAATGAGATGTATACCGCCTTGTAGAGCTTGGAACGCTGATTCTAAATCTACCTTTGCTATCTGCTGCGGGCTTCTGGGCGAGGAGCTATGAATGTTTTTGTGAGTAAAAATCTGAATGCAAGAGTAGGCTAAAATCAGTCGTAACATTTTTTATAGGGCTTAATTGATAGTCGGGTCACTCGGTGCAACAAATATTCTTGATTCAAATATACCAGTTCGCTGCTGCCTCATTTGAACATTGGGAAAAGGTTACGATTGATTTTACCCTATTTTTGCATTCAGATCTTTACTCACAAAAACCTTCACAACTTCTCGCCCAGAAGCCTGCAGCATATAGCAAGGGTAGATTTGGAATCAGCGTTCCAAGCTCTACAGAACAGTGTACACCTCATTACAAAAGACCACTTCGATCAACCTTCCTTCCCTAGTTAGAAACAGGACGACCCCGTTCCCCGGATTCGTGACACGCATCTTACACGAGTAAGAAGTCAGCCGCTTGTACCTACAAATGAAGATCATAGGGATCTTACGAAGATGAGAAGCCAACTGCAGTACGTTACAGCAGCATGTGCCACAAATGAAGTTATGTTATTCTTCCGCGCTAAAGATCCATGAACGCATTACATATTACATATATTCACTACCAGTTCCAATTCTAGGAAGGAAGATTAGTCTTTGCACAAGAAATACAAATTATGCTTACCTGTTGCAGTACGCATGGACAACACGGATGAGCAGAAATCATTTCCAAATATGTCTACTTAATCTCCAGACAACAACAATCAAACAATCAATCATGAAATTGTTAAAAGAGCACTTATATGTGGAGCAGAATGTCCTAGAATGTTCTCCGGAGTAGTTAAATAAGCAGACAATACGGGCGCAACCATAGCAGGAACACCATCATTAGTAGTCTCAAGCATTTCAGATGACTTGTAAACTTATGCACTCCAAGCTCTGGAAATGTTATGGGATATTCAGTTTAATATCTGATAAAGATGTCAAACATTTACTTATGAAAGTCCACTTTTTCGTGGGGATGAAGCAGACCAACAAAGGGAAATCACATGAAAGCACTAATACATATTCTTCAGATAAACAATATGACATCTAGTAACGACATGGAAGCTTTCCTAGTCTGCTGAAACTGAAAACAAAGACGAGCAATGAAACATGACATTACACGAGAAGTCATTTAAACAAAGACACACTACCACAGAAATAATCACGAAAAAACAAGATTCAGAAGGTTGTGTAAAGGGCCGGTCATACCGGTCAGCGATCTATCGCCGCGATGGATGATCGTCGCGACTGGGTGGAAACTAGCGACGAAAACGCGCGACGGATCGCTGATCGCTCGAATAAGGGGGCATACCACCGGCGATGTGTGCATTCTCACACTACGTCACATAAATCACTTTCGCACAAGCTCACCTGTCTAATGTAATACTGTCTCACCTGTCTAATGTACTCTAATGATGAGGATACTGAGGTAATAAAGAACACAAAGACGTTATAATGGTTAATAGTAGAGCCGTACCCACGAAACACACATCAGTTGAAAACCAGATAGCTGGCAAATTTGGAAAGTGTGCAAGGCATTTAGCGTGAGTGACAATTGCTGATAAATCAAAAGGCTTCCATTTCACGGAAAACCAATGCACTTTGACAAAACTAAAATGGTTTCCAATCCCCAGACACGAGACCAGCTTAAGAAAGTAAAGAACAATCATAAAACTTTCCTGGAAAGAGATCCCAATCCTAGCGATCCATCGCGTCGCGCATTTGAAATGGGCGACGCGAATTCGCTAGGATGAGCGACGATCGCGGCGATTTCGCTCAAATCGGTATGGCCGGGTAGAAAACGGCCCGCAATGCATCGCGTCGGACAGCCAGCACAGATACGCAGTTATCTTCGGCCTTGTAACACTTGTCCTTTGGGAAAGTCAGCGACGCGATGGATCGCCGACCGGTATGACCGGCCCTTAAAGGCAGTGTCCGGGCAAGATGGGGGTTTTGAGATTTCTCTGCCATGTGAGACTGGCCCCCCTGAGACACAACATCGCGCAACTGCGAGCATAAAACGTTCGACCTAAAGCAAGAAAAATAACTGCAAAGTGGGGAAACTTACGCCTCGGGGCGGGGTCCTCCGAGCTGCTTGAATTCCTGCCAGACGGCAGAGTACGTATGCCGCCACGGTTAAAAACCGTGCGCTCTTTGCAACTCTGCGTCTTAGCCTGGCGGGGATCCTCAAATTTCGAAATGTAAGGGCTTGGAAAATGCATGTTCTCGCCGTTTTCGTGCTTTCTGATATGGATTTTCGGATTCAGCGTTGCGGATAACCCCAGATAAGTTGATTTTTTAAAAGTCGAGTTTCTGCCCGGACACTGCCTTTAAGGCACGCAAGATGATGAAATCGCATGCTCACTATTAAATCTGGCGGTATTCGTGATTTCGTGCGCCTTCGCGCGTTTTTGCGGACACGGCCGGAAGCCAGTCGGTGGCAGTATTTCGCCCGCTCTTCGGCCGGTTTTAGACTCAGCCCCAAAACATGAGGGCCTACGTCGCCCGGTCAGCAGCCGGAAAAAGTATCTGAGAATATTCATCTTTCAGAATCGTTACCGAATTAGCGCACAACTTGCATTAGCTCACATACTACTTCACAGCTCGTCCCTTCGCAAAAGTATGCAAGCCCATGCAAGTTGTACTCTGCAAACATTAGTGAGAACCAGTGAAGTGAACCATGCCTGAACACTATCCTTAATGACAGATTGCTGGGATAATTGATAGATTCTGTCTCGATACAGTTTCTTCATATCCCGCTCATCCTTTCATAGACCATATAACCAGGGTCAAGCGTGAGGTGGGCATGCCACACCTGGGGGGGGGGGGTCGCATTGAGGGATCAGGGACGGAGAGATCGTTATAGAGTGATAGTGATGTTAGAGGTAACATGGTATTCGTTAACAATGTTCAGATAGGCATTAGGCAAAATACAGCACATTGATGTTTGGCTTAACATCGCATACGTATAATAAGCAGGATAAAAGAGCCCTAAAAGCATGAGAGTGTCATTTCGTATTAACCTGTCAAATAACGCCCTGTGGGCCAAGTTTCAGCGAATTCTAAGGTTTCCACATGCTGGGCCACCCAAGTGAGATGGTCTTTTGAACATATCGACTTTGTTTCGAAGGATGAGCTAACTACTTCCTTTGCCAGGGCCCGGCAAGTCGTCTGGAAGTAGGCTAGACTTCGTAATTGAAGCAAAGGAGATATCGTTTGTGAGTAGTCGGGGCCAAGCACCAAGAATGAGCGCCATTTAGTCGAACAAAGCTTCGGACAGGCTACCACACGATTGAAATGCTGTATCGTGTATGGCGGAAAGTGCGCGCACTCTGAAAGCAAGACTAAAATAAACAAATTGCTTTTTTACAGCGCACACAGAATCGTACTGCGCCAAAATTGAACTGTAAACATAGAAAACTATTTGCAAAAGAATTGTGCCAGAATATTTGAAAACTTATGTAAATTATTATCTTTTCCATAGCCCGTCTCCAGACAGTCACCAGACGATCTGAGATCGTCTGGAGCATATATTTTTGTCACCTCACATAAGTTTTGGGTTTCCTATCGTTTCGGATTCCCCAGCTAAAAATCTATCCCTGGGCATGGAAACATTTTCATATCATTGCTTTTCCATTGTTTTTTTTTGCCTTAATTTCTTCATGAATCTTTGTTAAATGTCGCGCTCTAAAGCCGAACTCTTGTGCAGGCGTAGTAGTCAGCTCCAGTCTGGATTTTCACTCTTATCTTATGTTTTTTCTTCCAGACTAGTAAAACCCTCTTGTTTTCATCTTCTCCCAAGTAGGTAGGTCAAATGGGACTTAGTAAAACTTCCGAAACTCAGGTAGACTTCGTCTTCAGATACTCCAGAAACCGACTCGTGCCGGGCCCTGCCTTTTGCACTAACTACAAAGAACTACTACTTCTTTGCTCACATTAGGAATCCTACTCCCAAACCTCCAAATCACAGAACTGAGAGCAAGCCAAAACCTCGTTTGTCCCATTTCGCTCTCAATAGGACTAGAAAAGACCACTTTCAGGGTCAAAACACTTTTGTGAAAGTTAGGGGCTTAGGATTTAGGGGCTTAGGCTATCGAATACACGATCTCGCGGTCTTCCCTCGCGATTCACAAAGTAGCACAGACTTAGCATGTTACCGTAACCCAATATTTTCGCAGAATTTTTTCCACTTGCATAGGCAGGGAAAAACGACTACATTTTTCCCTAAGAGAAGCAATTTGAACAAAACCTGCTATGTAGAGAAAAAGCTTTAGCAGTGGCAGCGATATGAAGTCACAAATATTCGAAGCTTTGAAGGTAAGTTAATGGGGAGAATCATAATCCCTACTCAGATAATCGCCTGGGCAGGCGATTTATGCGCAGGCGGGCACCGAAAAATAGTTCGTTGATTTCAATTTGGAGGAATGTTGGCATGCGATTTATGCGCAGGCGGGCACCGAAAAATAGTTCGTTGATTTCAATTTGGAGGAATGTTGGCCAATTTTTAGACTAATGCTCGGAGAACTGTCGCGCTTTTTCTGCAGATAAGTCGCGGCGCAGTGGCCGCATTCTTGCGGACTTTCCGCGATAACATGCAGAATTATTAAAGGCCGCACGGTTCTTTGTGAAGGACCGCACAGCCCGCAGATACCTTCCGCTGAAAGAAGGTACCCCAAACTCGGGTAATTAAACCGGCGATGACCCCTCTGCCACATAGAGTCTCGCTTTTGCTTGACGTACTCCCGAAACTGCGTAAGAAAAGTCTGAGCGCCTGCTGAAAATTTAGCCAGCGCTCGCTCACAGAAATCACTTGACGAGCGCTTGCAGAAAATTTTACATTGCTGCCCGCTAGAATGCATTTGTGTCTGAAGAGCCTGCTAAAATTCGGTGATTCCATAAAAATTTGTAAAAAAAGAGCTGTGCTCTTTCCCATAGCGTTTGCTCTACCATCCATTACGACTCCTTCCGAGGGTTGTTGCAAATTAGAAAAATTGTGAAACTTGATCTTCTCAAAAAGCATGGGTCGCAGATTTTATAATTTTTCAAGAGCTTATTGATTATTATGCAACGCAACCATTAGAAAGAGAATGAAATGATGCATCAAATGCTACTAGAATCTCTTACACATCTCTGTTCCACGAGCTATGGCTACTTTTGAAAAAAAAACGACGTTACTTTCGGAACGACCTAATATATCAGATTGCCTCATAAGTTTTTTTCAATTCTGACTCTCTGAAGCAATTTCACAGACTTCTCAGTTCTGATTATAATGCAGGGCACCGTTCGATAGGGTAGAGCAAGCTCTATAAGATGGTATGAAATATTTGCATCAGCTTTAGCACATCACGAGTTAGAAGCCGAAATCTGAGGACTTCTGGATGCCTAAAAAATTGAAAATTTTCTGTAACTTTGCTCAAAGAAAACTTACCAGTTTCCAAACTCGCTCAAGCATATACACTCCGCAGAACACATTCATATTTATTGTTGCTGTGTTTGTTTCAGTGCTAGAAACCGAGAAAACTAAAACTTTCAAGCTTCCAAGAAAGCGATGATGCTCTTTCACATAGGTAAATGTATACTATAGGCCTATAGAAGTGCAGTCAAAAATATCCAGCTTTCTGTAAGCTCTAGTTCCCAAGAAATATCAGATTTTAACATGTAATACCTTACAAAAAAAGCTAGATTCGGTATTTCTTGGGAACAAGAGCTTCCGGGAAGCTGAAAATTTACCTGTATACTGCCTTACTGAAGGCCTGTGGTAAACATTTACCTTCGTAAAAACAGCGCAACATCGCTTTTTTGAAAGTATAAAAATTTTACTTTTCTCGATTTCTAACACAGAAACAAATACAGCAACGGTGAATATGAATGTGTTCTGTGGAGTGCATATGCGTGAGCAAGTTTGGGATTTGGTAAGTCTTCTTCGAGCACAGTTACAGAAAATATTCAATTTTTTGGGCACCCAGAAGTTCTCTCAGATTTCGGCTTCTAACTCGTGATGTGCTAGAGCTGGTGCAAATGCCCTCACATGCCATCTTATCCATCTGCCAGTTTGCTGCTCTATCGAACGGTACTCTGCATCATAATTAGAACTGAGAAGTATGTGAGTTTTTGCTTCAAAAAGTCAAAATCGAAAAAACTTATGAGACAACCTAATATTATTGTTACATAAGTCTTGTTATTAATTTCTTACGACGGTAAGTCGTGAGCTTCATAATTTAGGGCTTCAGGGCACCATTCGATAGAGCAAAGCAGGCTCTACAAGAAAGTATGCAAAAGTTCGCACCAGCTCCGACCCACATAAGCTTGCATCCGGAATATGAGTCGCACTGAAGGCTCAAAAATTCATATCTTTGTTCAAAAAAATCCTCCACATCTCCATTGTTCACGCAAATTGCCCACTATATCAGACACTCCTATGTACCGTTCATGTATTTTTTCCTCATCTAGAAATCGAGAAAAGGAAAATTTTTTAGTTTTTACAAATACGAAACTGTTGTTTTTGTTCGTGTAGCTGTATACTATAAGCTCTAGTATAACCGTAAATTTTCAGAAGCCCTAGGAAAATACCAAATTTAGCTTCTCTCACTGGTTTTAGATGCTAAATTAGGTAATTTTCGAAAATTAGGGCATCTGGAGAGCTGAATATTTACTGTTATATTCAGGGGGCCCGGCACAGACAGTTCGGAGTCAAGCTGGACTTCGTTTTCGAGGTTAGAAGCAAGGGGATATCGTTTTTATAAGGTCCTGAGCGAAGCACCGAAATAAAAACGAGGAGAGTTCACATAAGTTTTGGACCTTTTTGATTTGGACGAAGAGAACGCTCCAAAATCTATCATATAGCAAAGAGAACAAATCAAAACACTGCTTCTCCTCTTTTTTGAGCCAAAAATAGTGTAAACCAAACATTAATAGATATCGTGCTCCAATCACATGCGGTTTCCCTTGGACTAGATGGCGAAAAATGCATCGCCAGATTGTTGTAATCACAGATTTGGTTGGCCTAAGAGGTTCCCAGCATACCCTCGATACATAGATCCACGTACTCTGGTAACCTTCACTTTGAGGGCTATGAGGGAACACAACCTCCACCTGGAAAAACAGAAGTCATCCGGGGCGAAGCCCCGGATTTTATTATTCTGACTACTGGAAACGAATGTTAATGAAGCAAATATAGGGAATAATATCTTTAACTTATCTCAGCGAAACCGAGAATTTGCGTTTTCATGGCCTTTTTCACGTTAAAAAGAAGGTTTCTGTAAACTTTTCGCCAGAATTCAGGACAAAATTCCTCAGTAAACCTCTCATTTGACTAAAATAGAGTTTCAGAAGTTTAGGAAAGCTGTTGGAGTTAAATTAAAACGAGAAACTGCGCTTAAATTTGCGCAGAGAATCGCGCACGAAAACGCCAGTTTATTTCGTTAATGAGTGAGTTTCAAAGTTTGGGACGTTGTCAGTTCTCCTCGTCGGACTATGACGATCAGAATGATATATAATGTTGCAGAGTTTCGTTGAGACCCCGCGGAGATCTATCACCAGAGCCAAATGCCCCGTCGGCTCTGGTCTGTCTCCGCTGCTCGTCTGCGTCTCCGCGCGCTGCGTGCTACCTCGCTACCTCAAACGCGGGCGCGGGGCATTTGGCTCTGGTGCCCTTTTCTTCGCTGTTTTGAACCCGATTTATGCAAGCTATATATCATTTTGAAGCTCTTGATCTCTATTTTTACGCTGACAACGTCCCGGAACCACATTTTTTGATTTGATCGAGAAGTCCGGAAAAAACCTTGTTTTCGAAAAGCTCTTGTTTTTCTCCTAGTTTAACTCTTTTCAGGCGGTTTTTTCGTGCATTCTATAGATCTTGCTTCTGTTCATAATGCTGACAACCACCCAGCCCTTACCTCTTCGATTATGGTGGAATTTTTTGCGAAAAATCGTAAAAAGTGCGTTTTTCTTTACCTTGTTCTGTTTCAGTGCTTTCGCATCAATTTTTTTCAAGCTTAGGCGATTGTTGCTCAGAACAATAAGCGCAACAATCCAGACAACGTCCCAGCAAATAGGAACGTCAATGAGGGGGTAAAAACTCAAAGGACGCATCAAAAATCAGAACCCCGTGTTGCAAATTGCTGGTCCTGGAACGAAAACTTGCACTCTGAAAAGCCGCCAAATGAAAGACTTCAACCTTATTGCAGCGTTTTTATCCGGTTTACAACAGTTTTTTTTGCTTTTTATATCTGTTCTACGTCATTTCCTCTTCTCTGATCTTCTTTGGACAACCTTCACTATTTATAAAGTCAGATGTTCTAACAACCTTTACTTTTGGAGCCCTGTCTCTAGACTATCGAAGGTATGGTTCCCAGTTCTGAACACCGGAATGGTACCAAACTCAAGAATTGAATCGACACAGAATGTTTTTTTGCTTTTTTGTTATATTAGGTTTCTCAAAACTCGCTTTTATCCCTTTTTTACCGTTGTGTTTTGTTATGTTGTCTGAACAAGGGTTTCCCCACTGAATTTTACGTCAAAAAGGACTTCGTAAATTTTCGCGAGTTCATAGCGGACTTCGTTTCCGAAAATGCTCCAAACCAACCCGTGCCGGGCCCTGGTTAGGGTGCCTCCAGACCGCGTCGGTTACCGCTTTTGCAGCCGAAGCGCAATGGGTCAGATTTGGTCTATGAGGCGAGAGGTCTCATTCGTACTGGTGGGATACTTGCTGTTACTCATTGTCAGAATCTTTCGTCGATTCCGTTTCCAATGTTCTGTTTATGTTGTAGTGAACTAATTTGTTTAAAAAAAGGTTATTTTTGCTTGCATCGCTGTGGGACATGAAATGATAACCAAACCATTGTTGAACGAAATTGTTCTTATCTTTGTTGAACGAAGTTGTTCTTATCTAATTTTCATTTTCGGTCTTTTGTGTTAATGGACCGATTTCGACGGGAAATAAGGATTTTTTATCTTACGTACTGAAGGTATATTATTACCACATTCGAGAGAGTTACATTTTCGCAGAACCGTTTCAATGCAGTTTCTTTTGTCATTACTGCTACGTTATGTGAGATATATGCTTGCGACAAGCCTTTTTGATGGCTATTCCGTCCTGAGACTCGTCTGCTACGTTGGGTGAGGAATCTCGATGCGAAATGATATCCCTCACTAAGCAAAACTCGGCACTGCAAACGCTATTTTTCCTATTCTGGTTGGAGCTGTTCCCAATGCTGTAGGAGCGATATCGTTGTGAAACTAGGTTTTCGGTGCAACCACTTGGTCCTATTCTATGCTTGCTGAATCCACCTCCACTTTGCGTAGGATCGCGTAATCAGCATAATAAAACGGGACGAATAGCAAAGATTACATTGGAGCCTCGTTCCACAACGATGTCGCTCCTTAGCACAATGGGACAGTTTCATTAACAAGAAAAATACAAAAAACATCGTTCAATATCTTACCCAGCATAGTATTAGATCAAATTCCTGCCAGGAAAGACATCAAAAACATCTTGTTCCAAATGAAAACTGAACTTAAACAACGTTCTGCGAAGATAAACATCAATGTATATAATACATAGCTTCAAACCAAAAGACAAACTTCGCAAAACCCATAGAACTAATGAAATTGTTCGACTAGGGCAAAAAGTTAACCTGAAAATCTTAACCACATGAGAAAACTCCGTCTACCAGTCGTTTGCTAACTTCAACGAATACTTACACAGCAAAAGGGATAAAAGAAAGCTTTCTTAAACAGTGTTGAGATCACTCCAGCATTGTTCAGATCGAAAAAAGCCTCTCCTGGAACGATCTTACTACAACGTAAACATAACATCCAAAACGAAAGAATAGCGACAAAAGAGGCCAGCAAGCCTAGAAAGTAAGCCAGTGGCCTAGAAAGTAGCACGAATAAGGAGAACCCTACACTCCCTATAAACCACATCTGACCCAGTGCGCTTCGGCTGCAAAAGCGGCAATCGGCGCACTCTGGAGTTCCCTTATACTTCTAAAGGCTTGTAGTATACAGTTACATGAATAGAAACAGCATAGCTTCGTTTTTACAAAAACAAAAAAATTTTCCTTTTCTCGATTTCTAGATAAGGAAAAAATACAGCAACGGTACATATGAGTATATGACATAGTGGACAATTTCTATGAGCAGGTTGGAGATTCGTAGGATTTTTCTGAACAAAGATATGAATTTTTCGCAGTTTTTGAGCCCTCACGACAACTCAGATTTTGGATGCGAAGTTACAGTGGGTCAAAGTTGGTGCGAACTTTTGCACACTGTCTTGTAGAGCTTGCTTTGCTCTGTCGAATGGTATCCTGGAGCTCTGTAAAGAATATGAGATGCATGACTTATCGCCGTCAGAAATTAAGTGTAACAAGACTTGTATAACTACCTAATATAACGCAATTATTCAATCGATTCGAATAATTGAACGATTGCGTTTTTCGGGTAGTTCATATGAACAGATCTCTTCTCAACTATAAGCTCTACCTTTCGCAACCAGCTGGCACGTGCTGCATCTTAATGTTATGTCTGAACGTGCCTGTTTGTAGTAGAAGTCTGCGCGGCTCGTTCTCTTTCGCATCTTCTATCAGAGATATGGGCTATAAACTTTGAAAAATGCGCAAATATCAGAACATGTTAATATCTCTTCGAGACGTTACTCTATAACGAGTAAAAAGTGCAAGTCACTTGTTCTTAGATGTAAATAATTGAATAATGGAAAACTTTTTCCTGTCAACTGTCTTTATGATTTTGGAGCAATATACAGCGCTGATGCATATGGTTGCCAAGGAACGACCTATGCTCAGAACAAACACTGACTTGACAAAAGCCAAATTTCTTGATTCAACAGCTTCATCCCTCTGCGGTCTCATGAAAAAGTTTTAATACTGAAAAGTGAAAAATAAGGCGCAATTTCTTACTCAAGCAGTGCAGACTTCCTCAAAAAAGCTCACTTGGACAGAAACTTGATACAGCAAAGAATGCTCAGATTAGATGTGTAAAAATGCGGAGGGAAGGCTTGAGTTTTTTAGTTTACGCGGACGCTTTTGTGTTTTTTTAGAATTTTATTGCTATGCCACTTTCGAATGTTTCCTAGAATCATTGAGGTTTGTCAAATTTTTTGCTGGGTCGTTAACGTTAGGAATTAATGTTTCGCAGTGCTTCGGGACGCCAGTCTCTCCGATACATCAATGCAATTACCATTTTCTTATGTCAGAAATCAAATATAATGCGATTGTAAAGCTGCTTACATAAATAGCCGTTGCGGCGCATTCTTTGCACATACACTTTCGTGTCTTCGACACTTTTGTTGTTTTTCACGTTTTACTGTCAGAGCGTCGGGAAGCAATGAGTATTGTTTCACTTTGTTTGTCTTTGTTCATCGAAAAATTCACAACCTGCACAATCTACTTGTCTTGTTGAAAACATTCCTAACAGTGTCATGGTAAAATTTCATTACAACTATACGATTTCGTCGAGTCCCTGGAAAAATGGAGAGCTTCGAAAACAATGGATGATATACTGGGGATATTACAAGAAACACTGAAAATCCCAATTTGTGTGGCATTATTCTGTTATCCGTTATAAATAGTTGTCAGGGTGTAGAACCCTCACAGCGTGAAGAAAGAAAGAACTAAAGGCTGCTGCATGATGAAGGCGCCAGTGGCCTACCCAGGATTTCGGCTCGGTGGGGGGCGACAAAAAATTTTTGGTATGCTTCTCAAAATTTTCGTAGGCCCGTAACCCCAAAATTTCAGAAAAAGGGGGCGTGGCGTCAGCCACGTCCCCGAAAAAAAATTTTCTATAAGGTTTAAAATGAATTTTTAAAAAATTTTGAAAATTATTTTAATTATTTACAAGTGCAGACAAGTCATTTGCACAATTTTATAATCTATATAAGTAACTTTCTATAATTTCGCGACCCGTTCTCGGGAGGGGCCGCGCCCCCCCCCCCCCCCTCCTCCCCTCGGTACGCTACTGGAAGGCGCAATACCCTTGGGCGCAAACGCGGTTTTATTAACCGCAGAGCGCATAAGGCGCAGGATTTACAACGGTGAAGATATGCGCGCGCCGAGTTCGCGCCCGTTCAACTAATACTGCTATTGCGCCTTCGTCATGCAGTAGCCTTTATCTAGGGATGACGCTCTCCCTCTCACCCCTACCCTTCCCAGCGGGAATGTGCGTGCATATGACATCTCTGAAACGAGATTTTTGTATGTTATACAAAATTTCAAAATTCCTACCACAATACGACGGTAACTCATGGAGATTTGGTGGCTTGTCCTAAACTTTGAATATAAGTTGAAGCCAGCTCTACAAGTACCACCTGAAGATTGGCGAAAGACACTAGCGCAATGGCAATATCAACGATCAGACGTTGGAACATCTTTTGGGAAACATCAGTTGGATATGCCTTCCCACTCATGTTTTCTATTTTCACAAATTTCGAGAAGTGAGTAGATTTTTGAAGAATCTAATGCGTCTATTTCATTACACGTGATGGTTTCCCATAGATTGTTACATGATTGTTCGTTAAAGCAAAGCAAGTTCTACAAGAGAGAGTTAGAGAATATCCGCTCAAGGTTTGATTCATAAGAAGTTTGAAGCCAAGGCACAAAAAATTTCAAAGATCCTATCGTCGAATTTCTGTCTAAAAATTCCCCCGCCTCCAAATTCACGAACATAAAGGATGGGGCAAAACTCAGGGAACCGAATTTGCAGTGTTATAAATCACGAGACCACTGCTGTTTTTGAATCCAAATTGCCACATACCGCGATCATCCTCTACAAATCACGCTTTCTAACTGAAAATGCTAGCCATATATTTTTGTAAGAACTGGATTTGTCAAAGAAGTGCTTCTGCAAAGCGAGTGAATGAAAATTTCCAGTATTCACAATTTATATGGTAGCTAACGATCTTGTGATTATTCTATAAAACTATGCAGACAATATGGAGGAGGGGCTATCACATCGTAGTGATTGCGTTCGAAACTATTCTTCAGAAAACGATTGCGAATATTATCTGCGTGCCAGCCATGTGTTTTCAAAATAAATTTGAAAGCTATAGGAGCGCAGCAGGTTGAGTTTTAGGCTATATTCTTCCCATGAATCTTCGTTGAAAGCATTTATTTGAATTCGATAAATGGAGCAATTTCAGTACTTTTTAGATTATGTTTTTCGCTCCCGTCCGCGCAATCTCACCCAAATTTCCAATAGGCAAGTACACTTTCCTTCGCTAAAAATTCCAGAATTTTTTCCTGAACATTGCAACAAACGTAACATTTCGTAACCAAAAGCTTGCTCTATCGCATTGCATACTTGCCTAGTGAAAGAAGCAGTTATCATGAAGTGGGACGAACTTCATCGACTGCCTACGTGCTACGACAGGCGGACTCGCCAAAATTGCGAAGGGCTGCTTTGATGCCAAAAGAGGCAATCTCAAATTGAGAGCTGCAAAATTTGTAAAGGTTCGGTTCATGTGTGCGCCAAACTTTTCGTTTCCAGACTATCCTTCTGATTTTATCAGAAAAAAGTTTTATCTCATTTCAAATTTTTTGAAAAGCAGGGCTAAAAAATAGAAATTATTAGGTTGATTCATAATTAATGCACGTTTTTCCTACCTTTTCTTCCAAGGGCTGGTATTTGATGTGTAACCAATCTCCTTAAAAACTTTTTACGCTTTCTAAAAGAGCGTTTTTTCTAGTTTCTTATGCGGGCCTTCGCTTTCGTACATCTCCTTTCGTTTCAAAGTTCTAAGCCTTCAAATAATAGAGACTAAATCCCAAAATTTTTGCTTTTCACTCTTTTTGCACTAAATTCAAGAGGAATAGCTGGATTAATTTCAAAAAATATGCATAAGGATTGTGAAACTTTGTGCTACAAGATGCTTTTTGAACAAAATATTCCATGAATTCTGAGCCGAGAAATTCAATTGCGAACTTGAATGATCGTCGCGGCCCTTCCGTGCCATATAAAACTTTGAAGCAAAAGGCGATTGCAGGTCTTTTGCACTATCCACCAAGGGTTGACCTAGTTCATTTGATGGTAGAAAAGCGCTAGAGTTTTCTCACTTTCCAGCGGAGAAAAGTGAAATAATTTCAAAAAGACCGATTTTTCAAAAGATTTTTGAACCCGCCGAGATGCCAGAAAAAAAGTGAGTACTTTCGACTTTTTCGCGACATTTGCTTTCAAGAATTTTCCGTAAAATCCAAACTAGGCATTACTGCTCAACAGACCCTTGGCTACACGAAGAATGAAGTCTGCCTTATCCTACTTCATTTCAACGTAAGTTATGCTCTCTCAAAAGTGGCTTCCGAAAAAAGATGTTGGCAATCTTCAGGTTAGAAAATCTTTCTTGTAATAGATACCACGCAAAAGTATCTATTTTATAGCCACTGATTTGATGGTTACAGTAGTTTTCATTGCGCCCAGAAAAGTCTTTTCAAAAAAGAATTATCTCGGTTGAAAGTTGAAGCATAGAAAACGTGCATTAATTATGATTCAACCTAATATTTCAGCCTGCAAAGATAGGTTTACTTATGTGGGAACAGCCAACATTGCCATTGCTTGCAGCATTCCGGTCCTCATTTTTTTTGATTTTTAGTTACGAAGAAGTGCGATAACTTTCTGTAAAATTCTCGTGCGAAGAGTATGGGCATAAGAAAACGTGGATTGAAAGCGGTATCCATTCTTCATTCTTCTTCTTTTTAAGTTTCAATTGTTTTGTCTGCTCATTTAATTTAGAAAACATTGTGTAAATGTTAAGGCTGTCTCAGGAAGTTTCCTTTAGCAAATGACCAATTTCTGCAATTTTTTCAATCTAGCCTCTTCCAGTAGCATGATTAAAATGGTTCTATTAATCACGCATGTTACACCTACACATCTGTTTGCTTCAATTCCATGAAGTTGGCGAGTCAATGTGATGATAGTTAGTAGCTGTACAGATCAGTGATCTACTAAGCAAGGAAATTTTGAATTCAAAATATATTAGCGGATGCTCTCTTGACTGCTTATTGTTACCTGACTGGACTTGCTGCATGGCTGTATTACTTTTTCTCTATTAGATATCTATCCTATACTCTTTCTTTTGCACTTCCTTGAGAACTACTGAGGAAAGGGTTGAATACGCGGGGGCACCAAGGAACTCACACATCCGGTCTAGTTCTTGGCCCCGAAACCGGTTATGTGTGGAAAGGAATTGGTTCTCTTGATTCTTTCTATGTAGTAACAAAGTGCAGTATCTGCAGTTATAAAGGTTTGGTTAGTAAGTTAATTAGCTCGTTGACTTCAAGTTGTTAACGTTAACTCAACGAATGACTAGTCACCAGACTAGTTACCGGAGTAGCGGTTACTAGTTGAGTGGTAAATTTTCGAATTTCTCAAACCAATGCTCATCATTAGACAGAAAGGCATGATTACAGGATGCAAGTACTGATCTTCCTGTGTCTTCTCCCATCGTGTTACGGTTTTGCTGTTTCACTCGGTTCTATACAGTCAGTTGCAGTAAAAGGAAGGATCTCTTGTAACGGTAAACCTGATACTACAGCGGTAATACAGCTGTACGAAAAAGAAATTAGTGAGTTAGAACTGCAAAGGAGCTGAATTCAAACCATGATTTCAGTATTCCACCGAAAGCTAAATGAAGTTAAATCGGACAACAAAGGATTTTATAAAATTGCAGGTAGTGCCGTAGAAGTATCTGAAATCGATCCAGAACTCAGAATCTATTACAGATGCAACAGTAACACGGTACAGCTTGTTTTCTCTTTGCTAATAAACAGTGAGACTTCTAAAAAACCGAAGAACCAAACTATTATGTTTCCCGAAAGTTTTGTCCGTTTTTTCAACCTATCATAAAAATATGTGGAACAAAGAAAGGGGAACGCCTAAGCACTACCCAACGCATCTCTTCTTCCTCTTTTTAATGTCATGCATCCATGCCGATTAATCTTCTGTTCACTGAGATAAACGCCAAAACTTCGAACCCATGGTTTTTACTATGTCCAAGTTTGACAATTTTTCACAATCTTCATTTTCAACTTTTGGAAGAACTTTGATAGCCCTCAGACAGAGTGAGCAAAGGGCAATGCAATGCAATTATTTGGCATATCATGTTTGGCATAGCTGGCTTTTCAATATTTTTAAAGATAATTTTTTCAAAAGTCTTCACTTTTGCGAAGTTCTAAAATACAGAAACGCCTCGAACACCAACAAATCATCGGATTTTGAAGCTTTCAAAAACCGATTACGATTATTCAGTATTTTTACGAAGCAAATGAGTGTTTACCGCCTCGAAATATAAGATTTCGCATTATACGTGTACACGCTGGGGTGGGGTCAAATTCAAAATTATGAAAATTTCATCGCCAAAGACCCCGCAAATTGGAGAGGAAATACACCCATTGGAAAGAGGAGGAAAAGCTGCATCGAATAACACCTTAGTTGTGCGCCGTTTCAATCTCTGGCTTTTGGCATCCAAAAGTGGAATTTGATAGCATCAGAAAAATAATTTTAAAAAATTTTCAAGGCTGGCTATGGATGCCGCAAAATTGCATTATATTGCCCTTTGCTTGCTCTATCTAACTGTTGCCAAAGCTTTTCCGAAAGTCAAAAATAAAGATTGTGAAAATTTGCCAAACTTGGACATAGTAAAAACCATAGGTTCGAAATTTTGGCGTTTATCTCAGTGAACAAAAGAGTAATCGACATGGAGACTTGACATTTAGAAAGAGGAGGAAAAGATGCGTCGGGTAGTGCTTAAAGCGTTTCCCTACCTTTGTTCCACGTATTATTATGATAGGTTGAAGAAACGGACAAAACTTTCGGGACAACCTAATAATAAGATCATACGAAAGCTGTTTAGAGTGCTCCGAAAGAATTCCGCTTAGAAATTCCATCAAAATGTATACGCAAAGATCTACGCATCTATGATCTACGCAAAGGAGAACAAAAGGAATACTGCACTATTGACCTGGACTTCGGCAAGGGGTCTAAAAAAGTCAGAGGACAATAGACCACCCATTAAGTTACGCGAGATGAATAAAGCATTTCCCTCAATGTCAGTCTTAGCACAACAAATCTTAAATATGCACTCGTCAATGTCACAAAGAATGTAAGCCTTTTCTTTTTTTTCTTCTTGTTAGTCTCTAAGTTATATAAGCTTAGTTTTAAAATCCTTAATCTTGCTTGCAATATTCTTTATTCCACCTCAAGACTAAAATGGAAAGAAAAAATAACTGAATGAAATGCCCTGTCAGGGAAGAAGCCTACGTGCAGTAAGATTTCAATACTTAAAGCCATTCCAAACTTTTTCACCACAGTTTTCTCTCTTTTCAGACTTTCCCGAACTAGAGATAAAATTATAGTCTGATGCCAATGTCTTTTGCGTTTTTTGGACCAACAGTAAATCCCTTACAATAAAGGTATGTTCCTGCGTGCCATAACCCCGCAGTTCGTGCCATCGCACGCGCGTGCGTGCATCTGGACGCTGTGAGTTCAGTAGGACGCACCTTGATCTTTGTACTGAGTGCATCTAAAAAGCTAAAACTTTCTGCATGCATGCTAGCTCGTAAACGTAAAAATCCAAAACTGTTCAGACGTAGTATAAAAAACGAAAAAAAAGTTTGAGTTGCTTTCTTAAACTACATCTATCTGATGATTTTGGTGAATAGTGGGTGATTTTTAGAAAATCGAACTCTCAGAAATTGGAAAAAAGTCGGTTCAGCTTACGGGTTATGGTAGAGCTGGGGGTCCGCAATTTTGCAGACACATTTGGTCCGTGCCTGACTACGCTAGGATTTTTTTAGAATTTTGGGATCATTCTGGAGCGATTTTTAAAAAACCCGCTGACACGCCCTAACTCAAGTGTGGGTAGAGCCAAACGGGCACGGCTATAACCGAAAAATTCTCTGGGTCAAACTGGTCCGAGACCTTGGCCCGAAAGCCAAGGATTGATGGAGGGCCGGTACGGCGGAGTAGAGATTCCTGGGTGAGCATATTCAATTTTCCAGCCTGTCTCCCCGATTAAATAAGAGACTATGCAATATATTGTATCGGTCAATATACTGTACAGCTCATAATGGTGATTTTTCGCTGGCCAATGCGGATGCACTGGAAGTATAAAAATCACTTATTACTATGTAAATGACGAAAAAAATTTCGAAGTTTTTCTAAAGTGGAAAAAATCAGCGAATGTGGAGGAAAACAAGGCAAAAGGGGTTAGGACATGTTAGGTTTTTAGTTAAAATACTTAAGGTTTTTGAAAAATGTAAGGCTCGTATGTTCCGAATGTTCAAAAATCACAAGATTTTTGAAAATTTTAGAAAAATAGGTGTGTTGAGAAGATAAGGCAAAGGGTCTAAGAGATGTTATTGCCTTAGCTTATGCATCTGAGGTTTGACAAATAGTAGAAAATGTATGTTTTTGAACGATCGCGAATCTCTAGTCGTTCTGCAAAATTTTTGGAACTTTTTAGAAGCCTAGAAAAACGTGTGAATGTCAGGGGCAAAAATTGGGAGAATTCGGCTTTCATTCTTCCGTTTAGCGGAAACTAAGAATTTGATTTCGCATATACAGTATACACAAACACGAAATTATCTAAATAACACAAAAATAGCTTAAGTTCAGTGTCGGAGCTGTATGTGGCAACTGTGGCTCTCTTTCGGGTTTTTGCACTGGTGCTTTGCTCTTCTTTTCTGAATCCTTCTCGAGGCTGCTCATTTTGAAATGTTTCCTTGGCGATTGCTCAGCGTCTATTGATTCTGATCTTTGTTGTACTGCATCTATTAATAACTTCTCACAACATTGAGAGGATTTAATGCTATGTTGAATAGTCCTCGAGTTCTTTCCTGGAAGCCAATGCGTAACGCACCAGGGCGTGACGAAGGCCCGGGCATCTGCTCCTCCGGCGCGTCTGCAATTTCGTGCTCCTCTTCAGACTCAGAAGACACGTCGTTGGAGAATTCTAGTTCAAGCTCATTTACGACAATCTCAGGTGCAACATTTTTACAACGACTTGTGAAACTGAACCAGAAAATAAACTGCAGTTAGCAACCATGAAATGACGATGCCACTCACATTGCAAGCTCTAACATGTTCTGTACAAATTCTGTCTAAATTCTCCGCCTTCCCTTTTGGCAAGCTGTCGACAGTTGACGTAAAATGTCGTAAACAAGTTTTCAAGATTACTGGCTCTTTCCCCCTCTGAAGACGGTGTTTAACCGAAACGTAAGGCAGTAATAAAGTGTGCCACCAATAAAAACCTGTACGACATAAAAGAATTGTTCATGCCATCAATTTCAATTTTTTGTAAAGTGCATGATTACACAATTTTTTAGCACCTGAGGCGCTAAATTTAAACCAAATTACAAGCTGGTCATTCTGATGCCGCTTCTTAGCACGAAACGAGTATTTTGCCTATTCTTCTAGCATGCGTGTTACTTGAAAAAGAATTCACACTAATCAAAACGATGTCAAGTTTTGCAGCGAGAACATAATTGTGATCAGTGCCGATCTGCATTAATTCAATGCATGACATTCAAAAGACAGGCTAACGGATCGGCTATTTCTCTACACATTAGTTCCAAAACAATTGAATACTTGTAAACAACGAAGAAATTCAAATAAAAAAAATCAATACATGTCGCACGACTGATTTGAATTGAGTTTGAGGTCGGAAACAAAAGAGTGCGGATTTCTATAACTTCGATAATGAGTGCAAACCAATCATTTCATCCGGCATTAACCCACTGACGACGACGCGTGATTGCGCCTGGCGGCGCTGCGAGACGACGCGATATCGCACAACATTTCATTTTCATTTCCATTAGATACGCTCGAGACGTTCCATAAAAAAAACAAACAGTGGAAGTTGTTAGTTTTAACTAACCACGAATTACAAAAACATCATACGCTTCAACTGAATTATAGACTGTAAAAGGCACTTCTGACCTACCGTATCAAAATTAGGCGTGACGGTAATGTTGACTGCAGAAACATGCAAATCTACGTCCAATAAACTATGCTGCGATGGAACAAGACTGTAGCATATGTGGTGGGATTGATGTGGGTAGCATATTGCTTGAGAACGATGAACAGTCGATGTGCAGCAACGTTACGTATCAATTCCCAGTCGTGCTGTGAGCTGCTCTGATATCACAGCTGTGTGTATATGTAGATAGGTACTTACCTACCAGTCACAGCAGTTTACGTGGATTTCTTTTTAAGGAACCGCTGGACCAGCAACAAGCTTGAGTTTTGAGAACCCCATGAATTTCGTGATTTTTCTTCTAACCAGGTTCAAAATAAAGCTAAGCCTCACACTCTCGAGTTAAATTGTTTCTCTTCGAGTTTGCTGTCGCTTAACTGAGGATGGATCCTTGATCGAAGTAGCCTTTCGAGATGATATGCATACATATGGTTTTGCAAAGCATCAGCCGCTTCTAGATCTGTCCTCTTTATCTGCGGAGCGGCTATGTAACGAAGATCGAAAGGCGTAGAAAGGGAAAAATCGTAAACAGAAGCATCTCATGGGCTAAGATGAAGCAGAAATGTGTCAAACCATTCTTTACAAAGAAATTTTTGTCCCAAACCCATACTGGGAAACAGCTTCTGTCTCATACCCAGACCTGCATACAACTCTGACTGGGGAATGTTTTTTCCTCGTTGTGCGTTCTCTTTGATTTTTGAAACGGTCTAGCTTCACCCTTAGGTGTTCCGCAGACAAGGAAGACAAATTTGAAATCAACTTCCTTCCTTCAAAAATATGTGCGACTCAATTTCAAGGGGAACTTGCACCAATGATCCTTCCCGTGTAAGTCTTTTAGCCAACAAGCTGATACGCTCGTCTAGTCTGTTTTGACACTCGAAAATGACTAACATGGCAACAAGGACAGGCGATTGACGCCAAATTGGTACGCTTTATAGTGACCGTGATCCTAGTCCTTGTAAACTGAAACAAAGCCGTCAAAGGGAGAGGGAAGTTATTGTATTCAATTGACATCAAGACACTGCATAATCAGTTCTGTTTTGCGCTGCTTATCTTCTGATGATAAACGTCACATAAAGTATGTTGTAGTTCTTCCAATTTGACGAATCCTTTAATGAGTATAGGTATCGCTTTCGTTCATGACCGGTCTTTAAACTTTTTTGTCAACTTTGTTGATGGCTAAGAGCTCAAAAAACGAGACCTTGTCGGTGCACGGGCGAAAAGCTAAGCATTCTTATACGTCGCCTAAATGAAACAGTTCACTTGAAAGTAAAGACAATTAAACTCGTGTATAGCAGTCATATGACATGTCAAAGGACGCTCTCACAGCTAGATCTGTGCGCGTAATTAGTAAATTGTAACTAAGATCTACATTATGAGCGCTGTTTTGTTGCTAGAAGCTTCAGAAAATTTCATTCATGGAGCATTGTTTCTGGTAGTAGTTGCAAGAAGCTTGTTTATCTTGGTGCCACCTTAACCATGTATCCAGCAGTCAACGATGTCATCTGTGATTGCAGCAAGGAGATACAATCTAATCTCTTCATTCGCAACACTTCTTTCGCAACACTCCCCAGGAGGAAAGACAAGTAACGGGAAAACAGAATAGATATTCGGGATGGACTAGCCAAACCAAAGAAAGCCATCATTTTCATCCCAATGATGAAGCGGCGTATCGCGCGATAACAGGCCGAGGCGTGAAGTTACATGTCTGTGCAGCCAACATTACTGTCACGCCTAATTCTGATTACGGTAGGCCAAAAGTGCCTTTTACGACCTATAATCCAGTTACGCTTCAAGTCCAGACTTCATTCAAACTAAATAAATAACGTCTTAGTTTGCAAGAAGACTGCTGGGTATTACGAATGTCAGTGGTGAGTTATCCACAGAGATGGTACCCATGCTCCCATTAGCCAGCAAACGATCTTAAAATATTCAAACAAACAAACGACGGTGGTAAGCACCCCACTGCCGGGGAGGGCCCAAAACTCTAGGAGTGTTGAACATTCCGGTGTGGAAACTCTTTGTTGTTATTTACAAGATGTAGACAAGGTTGTTTTGTAAACATCTGTAAACCTTTTGAACGAGACACTTTACAGGCCCCAGAAGCCCCATAGACTGCCCCAAGTGCAAAAAACTGGAAAAATCCTAGACCTGTAAAGGATGCCTCTGCAAGAGGTGTGAGCTACCAGTGCTTCACATCGTCCCTGGCAGCAAAAGGTGTGTGAGCCACCGGTGGTTCACAACGTCGTCAATGAGTTTGACGAGTTCACTTTCAAATTTGTAAAAACTTGTAAAAATACACTTGCAGGACCCTCATAACTTGATGTATTCCATAAAAGCCTCAGTCGTGACATGTGATGTTTGAGCGGTACTGGGATCAAATTTATTATATTTTACTATGATAAACACCCGCAGTACGGAGGCAATTTCAGGCTTCTTGCGTTTCAAACTTGATATTCTCACCAAAAGCCAAAATCGAGAGAGGCTTTTTTAGTTAGTAGTGACACTTTTTGTTACAAATCACTTTGTGGAAGAACCAGCACGCCCTCGTGTACGACAAACCCATATGAGTGTTTGAAGTTCAATACCTATTCACTTACTCGAAAAGTTTTGTCAATCCGTAACGTACAGCAATATATGAAAGCCTTATTTCTTGTGCTTTAACCGATTTAACCTTCCTTAACAACTTCACTTCCCTTTTATGAAACCCAACCACCATAAAAACTGCTAATGACCACCTAGAGGAAGTGGCCTTTGGAAAAGTTGGAAAACACATTCACCTCTCCTAGTTGGTTTTTCTAATCACATGTACACTGCAATCATGTATAAGACCGCTTTGTGAGACAAACCAGCATGCATGTTAGACATAAAACTGATATATTGCTGCCTGCTACAAAATCATTAAAAATGTCATTTGACCAGGAAAGCAAGAGAAATGTTTGTTCTCAATATTCATGCAATGATACAAAAGGAAACAGAGCTTGTGCTTGAAACTGCAGACTTCTGGTAACTTAGCAGCCTGTGAAGAAAAGCACTTTCGAACATGAATCTCCTGATCAGTTTCCTGCTGTTTCCGATCTTTCTTACAAGTCTCGTAAAGAGCGAAACCACATTTTTGATCAGATGTTCTCAGCTCAGGTGTGGCATAGAGTGCATAAAAGAGGTAAGTTTATCACATTTGTGCCTAGTATATCAACCAGAAATACTAGGTACAGTGATATCAGAAGTGTGATACTATAGGCGAGTAACTTTGCAAACGATGAGCAATTCCGCGAAGTAGGTGCAAGTGTCTGCGGAGATGTGCGAAATTTCGCACCTAACGTCTACGTTACTGTATAGACTGAGAAAGAACGAGAATTGCGAAGCATTGAAGGAATTGAAACAGCTACGGTTTTTGTAATCCTCTACTGCTACCATTTACAAAAAACAAAACTGCTCAAATAGCTTTTGCTTCAATTTGCAAAGTTTGAAAATAGACACTTACGGATCTATGTTTGTTTGGATAAAACGGTTAACCTAGTGTCTACACAAGAAACACACTTTTGGTCGCAGTTACACTGTCAATTCCACATTTCCTACTTACTGCGATCCCGAAATTCCAGTGAGGATAGGTTCACAAATTTTGGCATTCAAAAGCCCAATTATAAGAAGACATACCACAAATTTATCTTCTCACCTGTAGAAATTTTTGAAATGTTCTAGATGAGTTTATTATTCTTGTTATAGTATTAGCATACTGGTATATCGCAGATAGTGATGACCTGGCAGCAGTGTATTGAAAGTCCTGCCCCCACCCTCCTTTCCTCTCCTAGCCGTATGGAGAATGTGAATTATTAGGTAAGAGACGAGAGGTGCGAAGTAGGTGTGAGATAGATGTGAGCACTAGGTACAAAATTTCCGATTCGTATAGAAAGTCGCCTCCCGACATTTCGAGTTACCGCGGCAGATATTTAAACGAAAGAGAAAGTTTCTGAATGCTTTTTGATTTTCTTGAGATTTAATTCCAAAATTCCGATAAAGAAAGGAAAGGAGGGGGGGGGGGGGCAGGACCATCCATACAATGCTGCCAGGTCATCGACTATCTGCGATATACCATTATGCTAATACTATAACAAGAATAATAAACTCATCTAGAACATTTCAAAAATTTCTAAAGGAGAAGATAAATTTGTGGTATGTCTTATAGATTGGGCTTTTGAATGCAAAAATTTGCGAACCTATCCACACTGGAAATTCGGGATCGCTGTAAGCAGGAATGTGGAATTTACAGTGTAACTGCGACCAAAAGTGTGTCTCCTGAGTAGACACTAGGTTAACCGATTTCATCAAAACAAATATATAGGCGCCGTAAAATCTAATTGCCCGCGCCGTGCCTTGAACACCAGCATAAGCGAGCGGTCGTCGCGAACGACTGTCGGCGTTCACTATATTCCGAGAAATCTTTCTTTAACTTTCATGTTGTTGTCGGTATAATGTAAGGTATATCTTGACAAAAGCTCCCTTCAAAAGATTAGAAGAATATGTGTGGAAAGGGCGAGCGCTCATTGTCGCTCGTAGAAAGCCTGTAGCGCTTCGGGACCAACGTTTGCAGTCGCGCCGCGCGTTGGTGTTCAAAGCGACGCGTGAGCAATTGGATTTTACGAGGCCTGTAGATCTATATTTGTCTGTTTTTGAACTTGGCAAATTGAGGCAAAAGCTAGTTGGCAGTTTTGTTTTTTGTAAATGGTAGCAGTAGAGGATTACAAAAACCGTAGCTGTTTCAATTCTTTCAACGCTTCGCACTTCTCGTTCTTTCTCAGTCTATACAGTAACGTAGACGTTAGGTGCGAAATTTCGCACATCTCCACAGACAATTGCACCTACTTCGCGGAATTGCTCATCGTTTGCAGAGTCACTCGCCTATAGTATCACACTTCTGATATCACTGTACCTAGTATTTCTGGTTGATATACTAGGCACAAATGTGATAACTTCTTACCTCTTTTATGTACTCTATGCCACACCTGAGTGAGAACATCTGATCAACAATGTGGTTTCGCTCTTTACGAGACTTGTTAGAAAGATCGGAAACAGCAGAAAACTGATCAGGAGATTCATGTTCGAAAGTGCTTTTCTTCACAGGCTGCTAAGTTACCAGAAGTCTGCAGTTTCAAGCACAAGCTCTGTTTCCTTTTGTATCATTGCATGAATATTGAGCCTGTCTTTTGAGTGTCATGCATTGAATTAATGCAGATCGGCACTGATCACAATTATGTTCTCGCTGCAAAACTTGACATCGTTGATTAGTGTGAATTCTTTTTCAAGTAACACGCATGCTAGAAGAATAGGCAAAATACTCGTTTCGTGCTAAGAAGCGGCATCAGAATGACCAGCTTGTAATTTGGTTTAAATTTAGCGCCTCAGGTGCTAAAAAATTGTGTAATCATGCACTTTACAAAAAATTGAAATTGATGGCATGAACAATTCTTTTATGCCGTACACGTTTTTATTGGTGGCACACTTTATTACTGCCTTGCGTTTCGGTTAAACATCGTCTTCAGAGGCCTGGGAAGGAGCCAGTCACTTTGATATTACTTTGCCGCCAAAAACCTCCTCCCACATATTCGATTCATCTCGGGTGGAGATTGAGAGACTGAGCGTGGAAGTCTACCCACCGAGTGTATCACCGTGGCAGCGCGTATGTTGCTTCAGGACGTGCTCGAGTGACTTGTCGTGAGATGGCTTAAGTAAGGGTGGCAGTCTCATATTTCGCACAGCGCAAGAGCCATCTCATAGTGATCCAACTGCTCATTCGACAAGTCATTCGATCACGTCATGAAGCAGCATACGCGCTGCCACGGAGATACACTCGGTGGGTAGACTTCCACGCCCAGTCTGTCGATCTCCACCCAAAATGAATCGAATGCGCGGGTGGGAGGAGGTTTTTGGCGGCAAGGAAAGTAATATCAAAGTGACTGACTCGTTTCCAGGCCTTCAAAGACGGTGTTGAACCGAAGCGTAAGGGAGTAATAAAATGTGTCACCAATAAAAACGTGTACGACATAGAAGAATTGTTCAAGTTATAAACTAAATGCCCAGCTTACAAGAAAAGAGGACTTACAGTGTATAGCAGCTCATATTGTATCTGCTGCACTAAATGGTGCACGCCCATATTTATGACGCGATCCTATTCTTGGTCCTATTCTTGACACACAGCACTTGCTCTGGCGACCGTTATTTCCAGCAAACGAGAAGCACGCCTTCACCCATTGAAAGTGAAATTATTCAAAACAAAGCAGATATCAAGGTTCTGACCGCTTTAGCATGATTGTGTGCAAAAAGACTGAAACGCAGAAAGTTTTACAGTTCTCAGGTAGCGTCTTACCATGATGGTCTCCACACTTTGGGGCACAGAAGAGTAAAAATTCCCCATATAAATTTATACCTGGCTTCTATGTCAAACATTAAATGAACCTATTATCATAATGTTTTTCAGGAAAAAGATTAAAATCATGTTTGTTCGTTTATGAGAAAAAAAGGCGAGCAAAGGTGCTTCATTTTATTTGACTGCCACCTCGGTCGCTGTGATTGCGACACGATTCGCAAAGATATCTCGCTAAAGTGATGGTGTGATAAAGCCGCATGATGTTCTCTTCTCAAGGTTTTAGAGAGAAATTAGCTATTAACTGTATCTAAATAGTGGCAATGACCAAGTACAATCTCGCCGAACGATCGTTTTGATCAGTCAAACAATGCAAAAAGGATATGTATAGGTTCAAGGAAATGTCAAGAATTGTTATATTTGTAGATTTTTGATTACTGGTTTCTTGTGAATTTAACTTGTCGCTTGTGTATTCTTCTGCTTGAGTGATTGTTTATTGATAGGTCTTTTACTCCTCTTCAAACTGCCTGCGGTGGTGAATCATACGTATCTGGGTAGAGGCCTAACTATTCCAAAAAGGACTATCGTTTGCCGGTGATAGGCCAATTTTGTATTAGGCGCTACAGCAAAGGTCTGCTCTCTGCTCCGTCCGGCTCTCTTTCCTCCTAGTTCACATCCCCTTTATCTCTGAAACCAGTAATCAAAAATTCGTAAAAAGTAACAAATCTTAACATTTTCCTTTTCTCTCCATTTTAAAGCTCCCAGATACCTGCAGGCACCTCCACCTCCTCCACCAATGAATAGGCTGATCAACAGTTCCTCTTTCAAAAACACCTCTAACAAAACTCTCGACTTCCAGGTTTTTGTCGTTTCAGGGCCTTCTCATGTTCCTGATTCCAAATAGAGATCAAGAAATGGCGAAAACCCCACAATCCCCGTTCCAGAGAACCCACAGGCCGGCTTTCTGGAACGGTGACTGAATGGGCGCACAGGAATGGGCGGGCATGGATGGGGAGAGCGGTGCCGTCTGGGGGTCCTCGTGCATCTTCGTTATTCCGGAGCAATTGTCTATTCCAAAGCCATCTGGCGTCGTGGCTTGGGCCGATTGGTAGGGGGCCTTATCATATGCTGCCAAAAGCTCAAGACCCCTCAACTAGGGTGGACGGTGCTTTTAACGCTGCATTCTAATTTGCTACTAAAAGGACTCATCCTCCCTTCGTGGTTTTGGTTGAAGACTACAATAATTAGTTATTAGCTTTCATCTTTTGAATCAACTAAGACGGAAAGGTCCAATATTGCAGCAAAAATCACACGCCTTATAGTAAGCCCTCAATCTATGCCGCGTGGAGTTTGTCCATTCAGAAAATACAGCGAAATGAATTACAATACTTCGAACCATGGGGGAGTCGCCAAGCAGGAAATGTTCAATTTCGTTCGGCATCGCTTGAGTTAGTGATCACTCAAATGAAGAAAACCGGTATCACTACGTAAGTTTTCCCGACCGCTTCCATATTGACCACGCGAGTCTCTGCGAAGCAGAGGTAACGCATCGGTAAATAACTTGTAGTAATGGTCTAAGGGTGCCTACGTATTTTGTGTGTGTTGTGTGTGTGGTGTGTGTGGTGTGTGTGGTGTGTGTGGTGTGTGTGTGGTGTGTGTGTGGTGTGTGTGTGTGTGCGGTGTGTGTCTGTGTTATGTGTGTGTGGTGTGTGTGTATGTGTGTGGTGTGTGTGGTGTGTGTGGTGTGTGTGGTGTGTGTGTGGTGTGTGTGTGGTGTGTGTGTGTGCGGTGTGTGTCTGTGTTATGTGTGTGTGGTGTGTGTGTATGTGTGTGGTGTGTGTGTGTGTCTGTGTTTTGTGTGTGTGTGGTGTGTGTGTGTCTGTGTTATGTGTGTGTGGTGTGTGGTGTGTGTGGTGTGTGTGATGTTTGTGGTGTGTGTGGTGTGTGTTGTGTGTAGTGTGTGTGGTGTGTGTAGTGTGTGTAGTGTGCGTAGTGTGTGTAGTGTGTGTAGTGTGTGTAGTGTGTGTGTTGTGTGTGTTATGTGTTGTGTGTTTTGTGTGTGTTTGGTGTGTGTGCCTGTGTTATGTGTGTGGTGTGTGTGGTGTGTGTGGTGTGTGTGGTGTGTGTGGTGTGTGTGGTTGTGTGGTGTGTGTGGTGTGTGTGGTGTTTGTGGTGTGTGTGGTGTGTGTGGTGTGTGTGGCGTGTGTGGTGTTTGTGGTGTGTGTGGTGTGTGGTGTTTATGGTGTTTGTGGTGTGTGTGGTGCGTGTGGTCTGTGTGGTGTGTGTGTTTGTTTACGAAATTCGTGGAGAGGGAACCAGCCAACATTTTGTTCTCAGCTTTTGCAAAGCGCATGGCACCAACACGCAAGTCCGATGCAAAGGCACGAGCAGATCCGACGAGCGGAATCTAGAAAATTGCCCGCTGCAGGACGTGGCTTTTGGACCACAGAAGAGGGCCTTCACCACTTTTTTCCAACCAAGGGCATCGATGCAAAAAAATCGTCCCAAATTTTACTCTCACGCGAGAAGGCGCCGAAAAGGTCATTTGAGCGAGTCTATAGGAAAATGCAGTTCTCAAAAGTCGTTTTCTTCGTGGCCAAGCGATAAGACAATCACCAGCTATTCCAGAAATCCCGTAATCAGTTCTCTTCCACCCCTTCCCTTCCCGCTCTCCCCTCCCTCTCCTCTTAAAAAAAATTACAAACGTTCCAAACTTCTAAGCATGCATTAATAAAGATAAAGATAAAAACCACCAGCGCTACATGCGGCCAAAGCTCCGCCCACGCGGTTACCTGCCAAAGGCACTTTGGCTCACTGCACTGTAAAGGTTCCCCATTCAGGAGAAGCTGAAACATTAGAATAACATCCTACAGGTTCAATGCCGCTTCGCTGCTGAAGTACTCTTACTGCCAAGCCGTACTTTTCCTATACATCCAGACAACTGAACAGTACTCCGCAAAACGTTTGGGAAAGTTTGGGCAAGTCACCTGCGGAAGTTCCGAGGTGCTACGGAACGAACCACAACAGTAAAAGAGAACATCTAGGCAGGATTCCAAGCTTGCTCTATTGACGGCGGAACTTCACTATCCTCTGCACTACAGATGGCATATTTAATGCACTCTAGTTGTTGGCGAGATAACATCGTAAGCGCACTTCCAAAAACCTGCGGAAGTACCGGCAGGTCAAAATGCTGCGGAACGCTGGCATTTTTCAAATTTTTAGCAGCGATTTGTCGCAAGTCCTTCGAAAGTTCCCGTTGTTAACGTTACTAGCAGAACCGCTGCAAATTTCTTGTCTTGCAGAATTTCCGGTGGATTGTCTGAAAACAACAACGCAGCCTCTGCAAATGCGCGGAGCATACTGCGGCAGGGTTGTTCTTTCTTGGTTTTTCTTCTGCTACAATTTCACAAGTACATTCACATAAAGCATGTTTTATTTGCTTTTCAATTTAGCAAAATAAAAACGCGAATTGTTTACTCTAAGAATCAAAGAAAAACAAGGTCTGAGTTAACAACATTAGCAAGACGATAATCAAACACTATATATCAACAGAGCATCACAAGAACAGTAACACGCCCCTGAGGACACATCAAAACGTAATCAAAGAAAAGATTATTCCGTAATTAGGGCTAAGCATTTCGAATGGATTGCCTGTTGGTAGGGGTTTGATGTTGTGCGGGCAAAAAAAATCAGGTAACGGGGTTTGTGAGGAAGGATTACACATGATGCGACACGACATTCGGGTTCATGGATAGGTAGTAGACCGATCAATACACATACTTTGTTTGCCAGGCTGCTATCACGCTGAAGCGATTAGAATAAAGAGGTGGAAATAGCGCAAGAAGCGTATAGGAACGAATTTGTAAAAATGAAATTCTACACAGCGCTAAGCGAGAAAAATAACACCAATGCGAACAATGCACAGATTGCATCCACGAGGGCGTTGTGACGGACTAATCGCGGTTGGCGTCCACTGGTGAAAGAATATATGACCGAGGAGACGCAGACAGCTAAAGACGTGCCGCAGTCTTAGCGCAACTTGTGCGTCGCCCGCATTGATGACGCAGGTATAAACGCAAGAGTACGACTACATGATAAACACAGGAACCGATTATGAAAAATAGCTAATAGCTTCTGCACTTGTAAAACGCTACGCAACGACTGTAGAGAGACTAGGAAAAAACTGCGCTTTTAAGAAAAAATCTAGCATATAAAAAACGAACAAAGCTAGCCTGCTAAATTATGCCGCTTACGACAAGCACAGCGGGTGTTTGTGTAAAATAAAAGGTATACAAGGTAGATCAAGCCCGTGGATTGTAATGAGGGGATCTGCGAGGTAATATTGCCGTCGGTTCATCATAATGAGAAGCTTGAAATAGCGTGACTATTTTTTAAATTTTCTCCGTTAAGTTTGTTTTTTGTACCATTTCTGCGGTTACGGACTTCTGGCGATTATGCAAAAATTACCAGAACTACTAGGTTTTACTACAAGCATGCGCATAGCCGCTAAACATTTTGTTTGCGTGACGCGTAACAGTAATGCGCCAATATGTGGACGCGAAGCAGCAACCGCAACGCACTAACGACGCGGTGCGACCAAACGAACGATCGATAATCGCCTCTAAGACTGCGTCCAGAGTTGATGCCACACTTCCAGCGCAGTGCTAGCGCCACGCCGGAGCATTGATCGATTAATGCGAGGACCGTCAACGTGGTTTCAACACGGTGCTGGCACGGAGCTGGCACAGCTTCGGCATACTAGCGACTCTGAATGCTGCCCAAAGACGGAATGCTTCCAGTTTTTTGCTTTAGCAAGCATGAAAATGCCATTTCATTACTAGCGGGTACTACAATACAATTTGACTATTTGGAAACTATACGCCAAGGTCCGCAGCTGCAGAAAGTGATTTTTGTACTAAAATGGACTAAAATGATGAACGACATTATAGTTACCGCGGGCTAAAACAATACTACGAATAGATTGTACTGTACAAGAGGTGTTAGAACTGATAAGAGACTCAGCGATATAGCAGTGGTAGAGTCAGAGACGGCAAATTGTACTCAAGATTCAAACTTAATACTATTGAACTTGTGATTCCAATATATGTGCTTACTGTAAAAGCTAGGTAAACCGTATGGGCAAAAAAATCAACAACAAAAATTGTAAGTCAAATAAGGTAGGACACGGTGAAGGTAAGAAAATACCAGGTAGGGACGAGATAAGCAAAAGGCCACGAGACACGTTTATCGGGGGGGGGGGGGGATGCAGGAGGGAGACGGGGCGAAGCGCATAGTGGAGACGGGGTAGAATTTTTGACACATGCATGATTCAGCTAACGAAAAGTTGGAGGGTAAAGACCGTGGCCTGCGGTATGTGCTGTGATTAGATGTTTGAGTACGCATGAGGCTGTGAACTTGGTATGCAACTTGAAGGTTGTGATGGGACCACGTCGGGCGACAAGCGACGACATACGGCGGCAAGCGGCGACACGTGGCAACTTAGTCTAGACGCTTTGGCTGACTGGCTCTCTTTGCTTGTGAATAGTGATTAGTAAGAGCTCGAGTGAAATAGAGTAGTGACGCTTGTAGACGAGCTTCGGTGATCAACAGCATTACGTGGATCTGCAAGACATACATTTTTACATTACGAAAAAAAGAAATTGAAGATTACCTTTTCAGAAATTTTAAAATCCTTCATGACAGATGCTCTCATATCATCTGTGATGCGATGTGGAAAACACGCAGCGGTTTTGACAAATGTTTTCATCTCACGCGACAGCAATGTGTTTACCTGAATCATTCGGAATTGATATGAATCAGATTCTTTATCTTTGGGGCTTGTCACAAATGTGTGAGCAATTCAAATGCTAAGATTTTAAGGCTTCATATAGTTCAGCGTTACCTATAGACTTAAAATATGTTCAAAAAACATGTGCACATTGAATTTGTGGAGCTTTGAGCTGTCAGGAAGTAAATTTAGATTTTTTGAAATCCACTGAAGCTACAAACTGTCTATGGGATAAATATTCGGAAGGGATAAGACAATACTGCCACTGATCCTTGTAAGAATGGACCGGACTTTTCCTGTAGATACAAATCTAAAAGCCCTGATAAAGTCGTTGCCCAAACAGCAGCTCATAGTTTTTATTCGTGGCTGAACTCTCCAATATCTCGTCCAGACCGTATCCTTTACGAACAAACCAACCGTAACGAAAGGACCTGAATGGTCTTTTTCGGAACGGTATGGTATGGGCGAGATCGTCGAGTCTTTTAGTCTCTGTCACGAATGAATCTTACGGTCGGTTAGGCAATGGCTTAGCTAGAACTCCCAAAACATCAATACTTTGCAATATTTGGCTTGGCCACTTTTTGTATGTTCGCCCAAAAAGGATAGAAGGAGTCATGAAATCTGAACCAAATTTGGCAGGCATAATGTTTGGGAGGGGGTGTGTGTTAGTAAGCCATTTTTCGGGGTCTACCGTTAGACTCCATCGATTTATTGATTTTTTGCAAATTTTACTTCAAGAATTTTGTATGTTCAGCCCAAAAGAATAAAAAGTCATGATATCTGAATCAAATTTGGCAGACATAATGTATGAGCTGGGGCGTGGGTTGTCGCTATAGATTTATTGATTCCTTCGATTTTTGCTCAGCATATTTTTCCCGCCCTGAACAATAGAATTTTTAACTCAGTCCAAAGACGCATGGGTTTTTTTGAACCCCGAAGGAGTTCAAAAAAACCCATGCGTCTTTGGACTGAGTTAAAAAGCCTAGGCTCAGGGCTCGGCACAGGTGGCTTACCAGGCAAGCTGGATATCGTTTTGGAGGTAAAAGCAAAGGAGATATCGTTTTTACGGAAGAACATACCGCTGTCTTTCGATCTGCTGCCGGCACGCTGCCGGCATGCCGGCAGCATGGTCTCTTAACAAACAAAAGGCTAGTTTGAAGCGAAGTGAAAATGAAATGACACCAAAATAGGTGTGTAGATGGGCAATGGGGGATAGTACTATGTGCAAAAAATTATGAAAAAGTTATGTGAACTAAAGTCGCGCCAAACTTTTTTAGAAGTTAGGTGGCTTTACAGCCACCTGGACAGCCACCTGAGGTGGCTGTAAAAAGAAAAAATCATATATTTTCCTTCCTCCACATAATTTTCTCACATGTACATAATCTTTTTCTACGTCTTTACAACTGAGTTCTTAAATCTTCCTAAACCACCTCTTCCCTGGCTAGTTACAGCCCTCCAAATATTTTGTATGGCGGCGGCAAGCCTGCTCCAAGCGCGCAAGGGTGCGCGCCGGACACAGCATGCCGCCAATTCGGAGAATACGAATATCTTTAGTTATTTTTCGTCTGTTCGATGATGCTTTTATATTTTGCTCCATTATTTTTCGTCATTAGTTTTTATCCATTTATGATCGCTTCATAGATGATGTCGTAATTATGTGCCGAAGTCTAGAGAGACTTCGTTTTGAAAAATTGAAAAAGCCACCTCATACCGAGCCCCGCCTAGGCTACCTCGTAATTTGCTTCGCGTTTCTTGTTTTTACTGAGATTCGGCTCCAAAGGAATATGTCTTATCAGCAACTTTGAACCAATTTCACCAGATAGCCAGACAAAGGGGATTTCATTAACGCATTTGAATGATGCGAGCCGTTTACTTACAAGTTATTTGATTCAAAACATATCGATTCTTCTATCGACTTATTGATTTCTTGCAGTTTTTGCTTTAAAAAATTTTGCCGGTCCAAACTGTTTGAAAATATTGGGGGTCTGAACCCGAACTTCTCATACATGAGCTTCGGAGCGGATGAATGTCACTAAGCTTTAATCAAAAATAATCTATTGTGGCTTTTAATTCATTGACTTTTTTTGTTTAGCAGTTTTGTTATGACCCCAGAATGCTAGCAAAAAATTATGAGATCTCGGCCAAACTTCGCATACACAAAGGTCTTTTGTTAATAAGCTATTTCCACTAATACAGGCTAAATCGAATTACTGATATTTCTTACGCTACAATTTTGGATGCAGGTATGCAGATTTGTCTTGACAATGCCTCAAGAAATGGGAAAGTTTGAGTAACTTCCTCCTCAATATTTTGAGCTTGAAGGGTTTTTTTACTATACTAGCTATTTCCGCTGTTATAGAATTGAGCTCCCGTACTAGTAATCTTAACAACTTGTTTACAACTTTTTACGCATCAAGAATGACGATGTCAAAACCATAAGTTAATCCTTGTAAATATTTGCTTAAGCCCTCTCTATTTCTCATCCCGCAGTCCCAAAAAAGCTGATCAACAAACACAACAATCAGAAAAACGTAAAGATCCCTCTACTCGCGCCTCATCGCATTCACATATGCATGCAGTCAATCCCAGTAACACATGAGTACATGACGGCCGACCGACGGGGTAATCATAGGTTACGACTTCCGAACGGGGTACCACGATTAGATCGTCAAACCAGTTCTTCATGTTGTATGTCAAAAAATATGTTTGATGTGATTCTACTTACACTGGAAAACAAATCCGAATATAATCCGCAAGAAATGGAGATTAGTTAGAGGGAGGTGGGGACAAAAAACTCGAGTAAACTTGGCGGATACAGTCATGCAAGGAATGGGCAAGAAAAAAACCTCAATTGACTTTATGCTGGTGAGCGGAACTTCCGCAGAAATATTGACGAAAGTACGCTTCAGGTACTGTTCTAGTTTTCCAAAGTCGCAAAGGTTTCTATGAAGGCAAAATCAGTAAAATTTCGCAAAGCTCCGTAAGAAATGCTGCGGAAATTTTCAAAAACGGCGAAACTTGCGCAGGATCGAAAACCTGTCCTAGCCCCGCAAATTAATTCTACTGCTTTTTTATCCTAGTTCTTGAGGACAAAAAGGTTTTCGTAAGAGGGCAGAATCGATAACTTTACAAAGTTTTGTATTTCCGCACGGCTATCGAGAAGCATGTGATAATCGCGCAGATTCATTTCCTCTTGTAATCAGAGCTGAAAGAATCCCGGAAAAACTGAAAATGAATGAAATTTCACAATTCCATAAGCATTGCTGCAGAAGTCTACAACTGCAAGACTTCCGCAGAATCATTAAAAATTCTGCTGTCCCGCAGATATTTTGCTGCTGAAAATTTTGGAAAGCGAAGGAGGTTTCCACGAAAATGGAAATTGATAAAATTTTACGAAGTTCCACAAGATGCTGCAAAAGCCAACTTCGGCAGAACTTCCGCAGCACCATACCTCACATATACTTTAAAAAAAAAAAGAAAGCACATGCTTGCACATGTATCATATCCAGTTATCATCCTCATTTCGCACTTTCTACGCTCTATGTTATCGCAACATCAAACCCATCTATCACTTAGATGCAGAACCGTTTTCAACCGTTTTTCCAAAGTGCTACGCCAATTTTGCCGAGTTAACGACTCGGTGATTGATACCGCATCACAGTTACGTATCTTTGATTGATAATTTCGGCACCCCTGACATTCCGATCTCTTATCTAATGAGCAGACATTGTAAGAGAGACTTGTCGGAGCAAAGGATCAGCTTATCTAGAGACGGATCAAATCGGCATGAGAAATTGGTACGTAGCAGCATCATTTGATAGCAATCACTCTGTTTTTTCAGCTTAGAAAAAACGATTTCTGGTTTTACAACTGACAAAAAAAATTACAAGAATCTCAAATAGGAAAAGGTTTTCTCAATAAGAAACTGGACTCACCTTAGCGTAATCATAATCATCATGTCGTATTCCAAAAAGAGCGTGAATGTAATTCCATACAGCAGAACGATATACCGTAGTGTCGACATTCTCGTAACCACCCATACTAAAATGTACAAAAAAAGTTTGAGCGAACTAAATAAGAGAATTTTGAGGCTGAAAAGTGATTTTAAGGCTACAAAAAATCCAAAGATTTCTCCAGCATCGAATTCAGATTACTGCAGGTACAGTATGGATGTACTGCAAACAGTAAGATAAATTCCTTTTTGAGTAAGTGTGATTCCGATTCCTAATTTAACTTCACTAGGTTTGAAAATGAAGTAAGTCGAAGATATGGATTTGCATGCAAGAAAATTCAATGAATTTGGCCCATTTTGATGTATATTACTGCAGGTATACTGTAAGCGTACTGTACTCGTGAGGGCATATTTTTCGTCACTTGAACTGATAAGTCCCATTATTGAAGAATAATGCATAAAAATTTCACAGTGTTTTGCAATGTGCTATCATTTAGAGCAAACTGTGGGTGTACTGTAACACTAGATATATTGCTAGCATATTCTGCGCGACTGACCATAAAAAGTCCGAATGAAGGATATTCCCAAAAAGATCCATAAAGTCAAAGCTCGCTAGGCTGTTATATTGACCGTACTGTTACCGTATCCCACAAGAATTTTTCTATGGTGTCATTCAATATGCCTTGACAGAGTTCATAACAAACCGATGTACACACAAATTGCAGTGAAACTCCGTAATCCTACAGTATCCCTACCGTATCGTTTTCAATTTTTTCCCACGTGACGCATTAAACTTACAATGAATATGTTAGTTTCTGTGTCAGATCAAATTTGTCGTCAAGATTTTGGGCAGTTTCCGGGATCAGATCGTTTAGAAGATTGAATCCATGATCCCAGGTGAACTCCTAAAGAAACTGATAGATTTTCGAAAAAAAACTAGCCTGTTCTCTATACCCACATGAATTTTGAAGGTCTTGGCACGATCTTTTCTTGCTGCAAAATCCACATAACCAAATTCCTTCTGATAACTGAACACGGCTTCTTCATCACTGTTTCCTATTGGTGATTCACCACCAGAATGCACATCTGCAAATAAATATATTCATCATCTTTTCACTCTCTGGTCCTTGATCTTCGTGGTTTTAGGTATTCACTTGATAAAGAGAAGAAGGCGTATAAAACTGCACGCGAAAACAGACAATTCTGCAATTGCGACATTTGCACAAGGTCACTTATCGATTGATTCCGTGCAAAGCCACAAAAAATGTGCCAAAAAGTTATCCACAACAAGCAAAATTACGATTTCGAATCGCATTCGCGACTTATTCACTGTCTAGTCCCTGATCTTCAGGGGGGTCAAAGATGTTTTCCGCTCTTCCTTCCCCTCCCCTTTCCGTGAACGTATTGATATATTGGTCCCCAATGAACTCGAATCTACTAACCAGACGACCCGTCAGCTAAGGCGAGAAAGTGTAGCGCGTTATTTGCAGACATCTCGCCGCCATCGATTGTTGGACGTCGAAGTGTTGCCATACGACGAAGCAGTTCCTCGACCTGCAATATAGCACGACATAAGAGAAGATTGTGTGCTTTCAGTCGATAAAGCAAAGAACATTTCGCAAAACTGCACAAAAGCTAAGAAATTCTGCAATTGCGGCACTTGCACAAGGCCAAATATTGATCGATCATCCATACCTTACTCCTAAGTTGCGCCCAAATTTCAATTCACCCTTATAACTTTACAGAGTTTGCTTCGACGAGGTTTTGTGTGTTTTCTGTCGATAAAGCAAAGAACATTGCAGAAAACTGCACACAACACGGAATTCTGCAATTGCGGCACCTGCACAAGGTCAAGCATAGATTGAACAACTGTGCGAATGCGAAACTTGCATCCAATTACAGTTTCTTTCCTATCACAAAATATATTTTGCATTTTCGCTCAGACTATCATCATTTCCAATATCAGTTTCTTCTTTCCTCCGCCGTTTCCCCCCCCCCCCCTTGCAACAATTCCCCAACTGCATATATTTTGGCCCCCATTGCATCCACACAGCTGAGTACGCACGCGTGCGCCATGAGGTGTGATAGATAAATAATCGCTTTACACATACACTGGCGGACCTATGAACCCGAATTTCAAATGATCTGATTGATCCGAGTGACTGCATAGTTCTATTAGATCGATAATTTGAGTTTTTCGTGGAAGAAAGACGAAGCACTTTTTTGAAGAAGAGAAGAAAAATGAGGAGAAATGAGAGTTGGATTTGTACTCGAACGAAACGAATGTAAGGCAAATAACCAATACACTAGAAATCATTAAGCCATTGACGAACGATGTGGGCCACCGGTGACCCATGCACTTTTTGCCGCCAGGGACGATGTGGACCATCGGTGGCCCAACGTCTTGCAAAGCCTATCATTTGTAAGTCTAGTTTTTTTTCTATATAACGCATAATTGTTTACAAAACAACTTTGCAATTCGTAAATAACAACAAAACCCTCCACGCCGAAAGTGCTGTGCAAAATCGCGTCGTCCCACAGCGCCGCCATGCAAATTAGGCGTCGTCGTCAATGGGTTAGCCATGGGGTTGTTGAAGCCATTGCCGATGTTAGTATCCCCGTCCCCTATGCCGATGTTAGTATCCCCGTCCCCTACTCTATACTAATATCTCACTACAGTGACTACCGTAATCGGCTACAGTACCTCATAGTATAATCTAAGGTAAAACATCCTCTGTCAAAATGACATATTTTGACAATGTCATGAATTTTGCCAGAAAAAAAATTTGTTATCACCTCCCCCCCCCTCCCCCTCCTCCTCTTCACTCACTAGCTGATATCTGCTACCCCATGCTAAATTCGTCTGTCCGTCAGTTTATAATAGGAAACGATTCGAAGCGTAAATTGATCCATTCATTTGTCACCAGTGCTTGGATTTCAATCAGCACATTTAGCAGCTCGGTCTGCACGTGTTGCCATTTATTATTCCACTGTTTACAATGGATACACAATAGCTGTTGGAGAAGGGGAGGGGAAATTATGAAGTTGCTCTGGAGAACTGTAGCTTCCACACTATTACGCGTAAAACAGATTGACTAAAAATTTTCATTTATTAATCCACCATGATTTCTAAGGAAAAAATCTCAAGCGGCTCTAACTTACAGGCAGCGGCTTGGCAGCATGACAACTTCAGGAAATTCATCGTTCTCAGCTCCTCTGGATGAGCTAAGTCCATGACCGTGCTTTGCAGCTTCAAAAAATATCAATGACCCGCTTTTCCGGATGTAAAAAATGCTATTTGGGCGGAGGGCGTAAGCCTGCCCTCTAGAGCGCGATTGGCTCGTGAGTGGAGATACCGTACGCATTTCAACGGCGATTGGAGTATCGACTCCAGCAGCCACTTTCGCGACCCGCCCCAACAGCACTTTCACGTCCGAGAAAGCGAGTTATCCATATCTTTTGAAGCTGCAAAGAACAGTCTTGGACTTGACTCATTAAGGGGAACTGAGGACGATGAATATCCCAAAGTTGGCATTCTGCCGAGCTGCTGCCTTTAAGTTCCGTATAGAACCAACTATCGTAGTCTCACCGCTTGTTATGTCCGTACTTTCTTATATAAATGCCTGTTCCTTAGCCTAACAATGCGTTGAAAACTAATAAATAAGTATCACTTCTTAGATTCGTCCCCTACTGAGCCCCCTTTCGCAAAAAAGGGCTTTTCTACCATTTCTTCTTTTTTTGACAAATGAAACTATTTTTGCTATATTTCCTATCATTTTACAGTTCGCCAGCACCACCAAACTCCAACTTTTATCGTTTTCTCAGCAAATGACCTTCTCCTCATCTTCTCTCCATCCCCCCCCCCCCTCCCACCTCCTCCACTTCCACTCCAATTCCCATCGACTCTCCTATATAGCAACATTACGACAAAACATGCGCTTGTACAGCTTTTACAGAAGCTCTCACATGCCATCTCAGGGATAGTGCATTTATGCGCGTGCACACGCTGGTACCACATTGTACCATGCAAAACACCCTGATTCAAGATGCGTTTTGATACTTTTCCAGCTCCACTCTCAGGGGGTCGAAAAACATATTGATATGCGGCCGCTGTTACTTCAAAACACACTTTTTTGCGTCGTCGATGCAAAATGGCTTGCTCAAACAACAACGGACGGCCGGATATCGACCAAAGACCTACGGCGCTGGAGGATCATTGCGGCTTCCACCCCCCCCCCCCCGTTCCCGCGGCGGCACACCAGCTTTGATCTGTGTTTGGTGTGTGTGCTTGTTTGTCGGGGCGAGGAGGCTTTTTCCAAATACTTCCCCCCCCCCCCCCTACTGCCCCCTTGTCTGGCCGAACTCAATAATAACACGGACGTAGCTGACGTAAAACAGAACTAATATCCATGTACTACCGCGGGTTACTGTAGTTGTTTACTTCTTAAGGGTAGTAGTTTCGTGCAACCTAACGTCTGAGAGTTGACATTTGTCTTCTTTTTATGGTAAACAAGTGAGCAGAGATCATTAGTTTGGATAATTCTCTCACATGGACCCCAAAAATTGGTCTTGAGAGCTCACTTTCTGTGACTGACAGGAAGTCTAGTATGAATTTTTCTAAATACCCAACTGTCACAAACACTACCTGTCAAAAACAAAACTTCATACATAGCATTTGAAAGAAAACATTCAACAATCCAGTAGATAACGAATATAAGCTCACGCTTACAGGGGGTGGAGAAAACATACTATTGGTCACCAGTGCAAGGAGGCGGAGTCAAGCACTGCTATTGGTCGATTTCCCTCCAATTTTTCTTGCAAAATTTTTTTTTGGGAAAACTCCTGATTTCCTGTCAATGAGTTAAGTTATCATGATGCAATTTTTCACCAAATCCCACAAGTACATTCCATGCAGGGAACTTCAAAACGCCTTTTAAGGACATTTAACTGTCAGAAGCACTATATGTCATGAACATCCTTCATAAATTATTTAACCAGAATAAATCGAAAGCGTTTAAGCAACAAAGCTGTGCGCAAAGGGGTCAGTAACGTGCTATTGGTCATTCGGCAAAGGGGTGGAGCCAAGCGCTGCTACTGGTCCATTTCACTCCAGTCTCATCCTAGCAATCATGATGAAAGGCAAAAACCAATTTTTTTACTGAAGTAGAGATAAATCCATCTACTCCTATGTAATTAACACTCTCCATAAAAACTCAACCTATCTTACGATCACCCTTTATTCAAAAATCCTCATCTTCCACCCGAAAAATGTATAGCACTTTTGCTCGGGTTTATGAGCTTCCTTAGTCATAACTAATGTTCTCAAAAAGTATGAGAACATTAGTTATGACTAAGGAAGCTCATAAACCCGAGCAAATCCCAATGTCCCTGCACAAAACCCTCGTCAGCGAACGACTAAGAATGCTCACGATCCGACTTTCATGAATGTACTAAAACTACATCAGTACTCTACGATAATGCATTCTTGCATCGTAGAGATTGATGGAACACCCCGCACGCAACAACGACTAATCCTTCTTTCTTGCCATAAAACCAAAATTAATCTATTCGAAGAGACATACCTCTCCAGTCTGTGCCCCGGTATTCTCTTTGTTTCGTTGTGCCCAGTCGGAACACTCACTGCGATGCGATCTAAATGAGCAGCAATTAAGAAGAACCACGCAAAGAGAGGCGCACACAAACACAAGACTAAACCATTTGCCAAGTCAAAGATCGAACACTTTAAAGACGAATCGAAAAAGAAAGAGTGTCACCAAAAAGAGGAATGATTAGATTTTGAGCAGTATAAAAGCAAGGCCCCCAACTAAGTAACCGCCAAATTTCCGCTCTAAAAGGTGCATTCCAAAACGAAAAAATTGCTTCGGAGGGTGAATGCGGCTAGGATAGCCACGCCCATCAACCTGTGTGGCCCTAACGTCATGAGCCCAAAACTTGCTCAATAGTACCTAGTAAGGTTGAAAATCGCCATTCATTGTGAATAACAAAATTGCCGACATTTCTGGAAACTCCAAGTCCAGTTTCGGGCTCACTACCTCACACCACCCAGTTGATGGGCGTGGCGACCCCACAGCGAACACCCTCTGGAGTAATTTTCTCGCTTTGGAATACACCTTCTACCACGGGACTTGGGCAGTAACTTAGTTATGAGCCTCACTATCGTACTGCATCAAAATCCCACCAAGTTGCGCGTTAATTTTATAGGACGACTCACTCGCTCGGATTCACAGCTCCTACACCATGTACAAATGAGCATAGAGCGTGTGTATGTGTAAGAATCACAACAGCTTGTGCCAAATCATGAATCGACCAATGCGACTGTGCATCACCTTGCACCAAACCCTGCAAAAAAGTACATCCTCTTAGTCTTTAGCCTTTTGCAGCGGTCTCCCTCCCCCCCCCCCTCGTGAAGCGCCCTTCTGCAAAACGCGAACTTGCACTCTCTTACCGTGATGTACTCTCCATTACACAACCAAGGCTGATGTGCCAGCACAACATTAATATCGTCAAGATGTTGTAGTTTTGGATCGTCAACGTATTTCAGACCTCGCAACCATTTCGGATCGCCACCATAACGTTCGAATTCTCGTTCGTGAAGATCTATGAGGTATGAACAACGATGTCGTGTCGCTGCCTGAAAACATTGAAAAATCCGGTCTGAGTGGAAATTGAGATCCTTGATGCATTTCTACTTTTATACACAAAAGATATTTTTTGATACACAAATATCCACGATATTTTGAGCTTATATTGACCATAAACAGCCATCGAAGTCTTACTGACTCAGTGAGGCGATAATTCACTCAGTTGCAAAGTCCTATGAATTCAATAAAAACTGAAACAAACCAAAAAAATTTTGGGGAAATTTGAGGTATCCTCGAAACAGAAAACATGCCAAGTGCAAACCCCCTCCCTCCCCTTCTCGTGGAAGAAATATATCGGTCTCCCACTAATTCAGATTACAGTACATACACAATTTTTTAGAAGTAGATATTTAAGAAGTAGGCGTGGCTCGAACCATTTTCCGCCAAAAAAAAGGCGCGGCACTGGAAATTCCAGAATTGCAAAGCTTTTTTTACAGACTGTTACATTCAGCAAACTCTTTTTAGACATCTATCGGTGCTCCTTCAGGAGTTGGAAAATTCTCAATCAAAAATGGGTGTGACAGCAAAAACTTCTAGATACAGATCATTTCCGCAAATCTAATAATTGAGCAAAGAAGATTCAAACAACGCTTAGTTTGACCACCTCAGAATTTGAATTTTTTGGCGGATATATAACATTTTCCGCAATCAAAAACCCAAAGATTTTAGGGGGTGTGGGCGTGGATAGAGGGGCTCTTAGCCAAAAAGGAGCAAGACGTTAAAAAATTCAAATACTATAGAAGGGATTTTCACAGATATAGAGTTCACTTTTCCCAAACATTGCTTATCTGACTATCATCTATTCTATGACTAGGAGACGCGGAACCGCATTACGGACATTGTCTCAACAAGTTTGTACTTTCCTGTTTCCAAAGAGTGCTTAAATCTGGACGAGATGAATGACAAGTATAAACCTGCTAAGTACACGATTGGGCTTGTTTAGACAATGATGCATTGCGGTCTCGCCTCTCCTGGTCATAGAATGAATGATACTTAATAGAACAAAAATTTCCTGACACAAAAATATTTCTCCCCCTTGCTTATTTCCCGAGAAAACTCTATTGCCCTCTCGCTAATAACTCTACAGACAAAACGGCATCGCTTTGCCATCTAGGGTCTTTGTTCTGCTATGAAGATGTCAAACCTTGTCTGATAACGCGTGCCGCGCGCGAATGAAAAAGTCCGAATACGTTTTTGTTTCGAAGTGATACGAGTCTCCTAAAAACAATGACTGAGTTGGGATACTAGCCAATGCTAGCCATGCAACACACATTTCCGATGGAAAACTTGTTTGTGACGCTGCGCTTCGCTCACTAAACTGGCTTTTCGTTATACAATTGCCCTTTCGAGACCGGCTAGACGAAAAAGTGTGTGGGGCGCGATATCATCAGTCCACTGCAGATGAGTAGTTCAGTCGTCAACAATGGCGGTTCGCCTAGCATTTGCTACTCTATCTGCCAAGAATGATGAGCAAAAAAATTTGATTATGGGCCTGCTAGTGAAGGGCTGTGGTAGGTTTTCATTCTCTAAACTAATAGCTTTACGCCGTGACCGCTACAAAACGACGTGGATCTATGGTAAATAGTGAAGTGTAAAACTTTGAAATTCCTAAATAGTGAAGTGTAAAACTTTGAACTTCCAATATCTGTTATTCGGTTTCGAGCGCAATATAATCAAACCAGTCCAAAGCGCCGCTTCGCGGCGCTTTGGACTGGCTGTGTGTGAAATGGAAATGTGACTGGAAGTTAGAACCCCTGAAGATTTGTAGCGAACCTTTTCCTCTCCAAAAGTATGACACGGATTCAAATACGTAACGATCCCAGGAGTTATCAAAGTCACGGATTTTTTCTGCTGTCGAAAGTTTCGAAAATTTTCTTATAAAAAATGGCAACAGAATTGTGAACGCTCCCCTCCCAGCTTCTTCTAACAGCACCGCCACTTCATTTGCTCGCAGAGACACGATTACAGATACTTTATTTACAGATAATATACAGATCTCGAATGTTGTATAATCTTTTGCTGTCAGAGTCTTTCGAGGTTTCCCCCGCCCCTCAACTCCTTTGCACCCAGTAGCTTCTTAATCAAAGTTCCTGAAGTACGATATCTTCTCGCGATCTCACAGTCTTCGGTTGTAACTTAGATTTGGGGGGCACTTCATAAATTGCCCCCAAATCTGCTTATTCGAAAATGTTTAGCCTGATCACGATTGAAACAGACTTAGCCCGAGTCCTTCATTCAAACTTTCACACGTGAAAAAACGTAACGTAATTTTTTGTGATGAAGCGCCCGTCCCAAATCCGACAAAGTAATCCCAGTCATGTGCATCCCACCCGGGGCCCTGTTTCCCACATTGATAACCCTCCAAATTGTTTTAGAGCCTTCACCCAAAAACTCTAATCAGACTATTTTTATCTCTTTCCGAAATTAAATCAGCAAGAAAATTCGAACTGATGTTCTTGAAAGTATATAGCCAACATTAGAGCTACCAAATCTAGAGTTTTTTAAATTCGAACATTCCCTCTTTTTCTTCACAGAGTATTTTTTTTTTTGAAAGCGTCACAATTCATCTCCCATTTCAAGATATTTCACTGTCAAAACTCTCGTTCGCGTTTTATGCTTCCTAAACTGTCCAACATCTTTGCAATTCATCCTAGGCTCCAAAATCCACTCAATTTTCAGGTTATTTTATTAAGCAATCTAAAATCCTCGAAGGGACCTACTTAAAGGTGTTTATGTTCCTAGCTGGCTCACTTAGGCAGATCTTGTTCCCTACACAATTTTGAGGTAGTGCGATATTTTGAAAAAGCTGCGCTGTAGGTTAGTGAAGCTTTAGTTTATGTAAAGCCGACTTGCATGTCACCTTGTCTCTTATTCGTAACTGAGAGACTAACGGCACATTCCCACAGCTTTTAGTCCTAATAAATTCAATCACGATCGCATTGACTTTCTTCTACATTACTCTTCGAATTTTTAATGTTTTAAGGAAAACACGGGAATTTGAAAGTAGTTCCTTTAAGGTTTACTCTTTCTTAGCTGAAGAAGGTTTTTGCATCCTTTTATCGAGTTTCAAGAAAATTTGCATGATTACACTGCATTTGTTCGGAAAGATAGTGTTTCGTACAATTGTTGGCAACTATCCAAATAGTTCACACAGTATTTAAATGTCAACTCGAAGGACTCAAAGATTTTCGAAGTGCATCAGCTTTGTCAAACATCCTTCCTTGTGAATTGAGAAAAAACTGCCTAAGGAATTGCCTGTGGTTTAGGCATTTCAAACGAAGTGCTCATAAAAAAAAATCTTAGACAGATTGTCCCAAGTAAAGTTTGCGAAAAACCTCCAAAAACAAATTTTGCGGTTCTGGGATAATAACATTCACTAAGCACTTCATGGAGAACAACTATGTTGCTGAAATATGTTAGCAGAAAAATTAGAAGGACGGAATAATTGAATATTTGGCCCAACTGTATAAGGTGAGGAAACATACAAAGCACTCGAAAAATGAACTATGCAAGACTGCAGTACTTGCTCAAATACCTAACTTTTTTGATTTGTGCTGCGCTCCAAATTAAACGCTCCATAATAGAAATAGAGAAACGAGATGTCAAAAAATGGTAGTGAGTTAATGTACAAACGATTTGAAAACCCTTGATGATTTTCGAAATGAAACTATTGCAGTCAGTGGAACAGCTTAATCAATCCAACCGCTGACAGTTTAAGTGGTTTTGATTTCGCTGCTTCTGGTGCCGACTCATAAACATTGTTGAAGAGCGTAACCGAAAACATTTGAAGACAGCACTGTATGACGTCATCAGCGCGACTTCTTGGGTGCCGGGCGCGTTGTCATTAGTGGTAAACAATCGCGGAACAGACATACATGCTGACTCACATGGGGGTGCTAGCGCTTTATAGATAGTATGGATTACAATACACATTCACAAAAAAATATACTTTAATAGCCCCAATGCAGACCGAATGCGAGGCGGCGTAATGACGCCTTTGAGTCGCTACACAAAAATCGCGACCGCGCCGCAACGAAATCCGTGCGAGGGTCCGTTGTCTGCGTCCTACTACAACAATTATAGACAGTAATATGATAATAACATTCACCTATAAAAAGTCAGACTAGAGAACCGTTTAGAATTATTAGATGGCTGCAGATATGCATAATCAATGTAACGAGACGCAGACAACCATGCGCAGACGTTGTTGCGGCGCGCCGCGGTTTGCGTATAGCAACTCAGAGGCGTCAATATGCGTCGCCACAATGTACGCCACAATATAAAGGCTACCGCATGACAAAGGCGCTGAAGCAGTATTAGTTGAGCGGGCGCGAACGCGGCGCGCGCGTATCTTCACCGTCGTAAATCCTGCGCCTCATACGCTTTGCGGCTAATAAAGCCGCGCCCAAAGATAATGCACCTTCGTCATGCAGCAGCCTATATATGCAGAAGATTTCGGATAGCAGATGTTAGGTACTTTTCTTGGACTAAAATTCCTATAAACACGCAGAATAAGTACCTGAATTTTTGAAAACCCCCGCCTTCCACTTTCACATCCCTAAACCATATTTCCTACTCTTTCTCACATGAGACTCTGCAAAGTAAACATGCCTCCATAATTACGTCCGAAGGCCTTGAACACCCCTCAAAAGTACCCATTGAAAAAACTCGTTTCGAAATGTTCCAGCACTCTAACACTCTAACATACACACAGATTTTGATGGATGATAGGACTATTATTCCTTCAAAAGTAACATTTTGCCATTCTAGAAGATTATCTAAAAGCTCCCCACTCTTTTCTACTTTGAGAAATAGCGCACGGCTAATCTCCGACTTGAATGTTATGAACAGATGTGCTGCGGCGCTATTTTCGATCCCCATTTACGGCTTATCTGTCAAGGCAATCAACTAGCGGATACAATGATAGCCAATTAAATGACACAGCAACGACAGATCGTACTTTCGCGAAGAGTACAAAATCTTGATGTATTACAACAGATTGTCGAAAGAATAGAATAATTTTGCAGTGATTGTTGGCGTCAATCACCAACTACGGAAAATATTCGTTAAAAGGAACAAAAATAGACGATTTGTCAGAAAATGAAAGAAGAAAGAAGGCGTCACGCACACCCAATTAGGATAATGGACAAAAAAATTAAATTTGTATAGTTACGTCACAGACGCAGATCACTGGCATCGCAAATTCTGTCCCAAATACAGTGTCACTTCTCGCGCGCGCTACGCAACCGCACTGCAATGGCAACGCATGATGTTGCAGTGCGGTTGCCATCGATAAAGCCGAATTTGAACTATCAATTTGAATTATCAAATCCACGGAACGCACCGCGGCGATGCATTAACGCGGAAATGCTGATCAAAAGACAGTTTGATTGAGGCAGTGGCCATTTTGCACCCACATACCGTGTGCTATCGTATGCCGAGATAATTCACAAGAGCACATTGGAACTTTTCAAAGTATTCAAAGATTGAAGATCCTCAATGCTACAGACTACGATGACATACTGTAGCGGCGCATACGGACCGTGCTCGTGAGAGGGTGGTTCTTATGCGCCGCTACAGCATGTTCTCGAACTCATTGATTCAGATCGCGCTTTCAATACCACGAACGTAGGGTCGCTTGTCCTCTCTATATTATTTATATATGTATAACCTAAGGAACCGCGTTGCTTGCTAGTCCGCAACGCGGCTACACTATTCTAAAACGGCGCTTTATGCTATGTAACGTGGTTACTCTCAAATTCCCAGCGATTGTACAAATTTTTTTTCGAAAATTAATCTTAACAAAAAACCCGGAACGAGACGAGGTTTTTTCATATGAAAAAAGATTTCAGCGTCTGACAGCACGTCTGCCTAATTGATAAGTAACACGTCTATCTTATAGTGTACTTGTAGTACATTTTGCAAACGCAAAATTTTACGACTTACCATGATAGCTATAAAATGACGGGTTGAGTCCTTTAAGTTACCGACACCATAGAACAATGTGCCAATCGTTTCGGTAAACAATTCATCATAACTTTGATGTTGTTTTGTGTACCTAAAATCGATAAATCAATAATTTTTTGAGCCTGCTCTCCCCTCCCTCAGTTTTCCTGACTGAATACGGGGGACACATGCCGTTAGACCTGTTTAGCAGCACAGATAATCTTTCACTTTACAGCGTATGCGCCTCATTGTGGTGACGCGACGGGGGTAGAATTTGCCCCCCCCCCCCCCGTAATGACCGTGTTCACCTTGGCGCACATAGAACGAGCAATGATGCGGGTCGCGAAGGAGCTGCTTGAAAACAAAATATCATGGTCATTTGTTACTTTCTTCGAGAGGATTACACTGTATAGATTTTATCTTCGCATTTTGGCAATGCAAAAAAAAAACGAATGAACCTTTGATAAGATCAAAATTTTCTGCTCCGCCCTTTTTTGCTTTGCGCCCCGCCCTGTTGGTAATGGAGGGGGCAAGGAAAACTAAATAAGAATGATGGGTGCTGTTCCAGTATTCATAAACTACTGCAACTTTGCCCAAACCTGTTATTTGGCACGCTGTCACAAATAAATATTGATTCTGCGCTATTTTGGGGTTACGGTGGGTATACGGTAGATGCACAAACTCTCAAATTTGCTCGAAATTTTGCCCGTGGTTTGCCCGTGGAGGTTCTTCACTGATCTGATTATGATATTGATACTGACTGAACCCCTAGACAAACTTCTGAGCAAATCTGGCATTCTGAACCGCTTACAGTATACTCACTATGATCCCAAAAATTAGCGCTACCAGAATGAGCCCCATCTGTTATCATAAGCATTCAGACACTAAAGACACTTGAAAAATCAGCGTTTAACAGCACGTTCCTTCTTCTTCACACCCAAAAAAAATTCCCAACAATGTTTCAATTTTGATTTTGCGCTGCCCTCCCACAAAACCATTACAACGCCGAAAAAACCACTAGATCAAGATGACTCATTTATTTTTATTCACTATGTACCTTGTCGATATTTGCCTTATTTGCAGATGGTATTCCAAGAAAGTGCTTTTGCAGGGCAAAAGTGCACTCGGTTGTAAAACGTACATAATTGCGAAATTCCCATTTGCAGATATCGCGAGTCAAGAAAGCACGACAGCCTTTGATAGTCGATAAACCTCTGCAAATCAAAGTCAAAAATATTCCCCGTTTTCGAGCCAAGAAAGGGTAATTAATAACAACGCCCCTATTTATAAACTTTGTAGTGCGGTCCAATCCAGTTTTTCAAATTTTAATGTTAATTTTTAATTTTCAAAATGATTTTTCAACCTTTGAAAGTCTTCGCCACAAAAAACAACTTACGTACGCGCAGCGCAGATTATATCTAAAATCGTTCGAGTTAACCAGTAGCAGTTCCGTAGCGGGTTGAGGAAAATCACGAGGATGCGCTCCACCCGTTGCGGAACTTCGCGAACACTTTCAGAACAAGGCAATTACGCAAGATCTTTAAAATAATTCTTTGCATTGACTTTCTATCAAAAAAAGTTCTTGACGTCACATCCACGCGGGTCTTCCCCGTCTGCTTTTCCGATGATTTACTTGTGTGAACAATGTCTGCGGGACTTTTGCAAATTTGGCTTCGCCTGCGGAACTTCCGAGCGAGGTAGGGGGAACGAACTCCGCCAGTTTGAGCCCGCCTTCGCGGCAAATGTTCCTTTTGCTATATTGTTGCATCTCGTTGCAGGACCAGTGGTCCGTGGAGGCGGTTCAAACTGGCGGAGTTCGTTCCTCTATCCACCGCGCGATTGGCTAGTGGTAAGCGTAGAAATGACCACCAAGCATTGCGCAAAGCACCATTGGTTGAAGGAAGGGGGAGGTCAGAACCCAAAAAGGGGCGTGGAAATGGGCTCGTATGAGTGTAGAGGCAGTAAAATTTGCTTGTGCGCATGTAAGGTTTTTCTCCACATTAACACATTCACAACAGGGCCGACTTTTCGCTTACTGCCTTTCGGACCGGACCATATTTCGCAAAATTGAATTTGTGTAATATTTTCAGGTCACTGATGGGTCCTCTGGTCTGAAGTGTTAATTTTTTGTGAATTACTCCAATAGATGTATACAAAGGTTTACTCGGTTTGTTCCACCATGAGCTAGCCTCAAAAACTTCGGAAAGCATATGACCCACAGGTGGGTCGTATTGTCCGAAATAGCAGGACATATACGATCCACCGGTGGGTCGTGTTGTCGTGAATGTGTTAAATAATAACAAAAAAATCATAACCCACCACAACAATGGATTCCAGAGCTCAGATAGAGTCATCGGAATAGTGACGATGACAGCGACGTGAATACGAGTCTATACAGAAGGAAAAAAACAAGACTTGTGGGGAGAGTAAGAGACGGTGTGTGTGAAGGCGATTCAGTGAAGAGCGTGTGGAGTCGACGAACGGTCTCTCTCTCTCTTCGGCTGCGCGAACACTTCTATTTCCACATCACGATGGAGCAAAACAGCAAGGCACCTTCCTGAATCAGCGCAATGTGAGAACGTGTGAATGCCCTGAGTGTGTGTGAGTGTGAGCGGGCGATCAACAGCAAGGGGGGAGGAGTGCAATGGAGGAGAGAACGAACGAATGGACTAGAACAGAGCCCTAGCTCTCTGTGCTTTGTACGCACATCTCTTACATTTGCACTGTGTTATCGGGTAATGTGCAGCGATGGACGTAACAGAAGAACGACATATGAAAAACGAGCGAATAAAGAACACTTCAGGACACGAAAGATAGAGAAGTATTCGGTGGAAAATTTTGTTTCAGAATATGAGATGAACCGAAGAGAGAAAAAAATTTTCTCGGCTATATCTGGAGCTTCCAATAATATTAAGTTGTCCGGAAAATAATGTCGCTTTTTGTTTTATCATGCAATATCGCAGCAAGGCGCGCACGAAAGTATGTGAACAGGGTATCAACCGATAGATCAGAGCAAGCTCTACAAAATGAAGCTCGAACCTTCGCGCCAGGTTTCATTTGTGTGAAGTTTGGAGCCAAAGTTCAGAAGGCACTCAAGATCCGAAATAACGAAAAAACCGTATCTCCATTCAGAGAAGTTCTGAGAACCCCTAACTTGCTCACGCTTGGACTCACTATGCGAGACACACGTGTGCACATTTTCGCGGTCTTTCCGTGGCTGAAAATTGAGAAAACCAAATTTGGCATATTTCTGCCAAAGCAATCCTGAGCTTCTCTCACATGGGTGATTCTGTAGCATGAACCTTTAGGAGTATAACCATAAATTTTCAGCTTTAGACAAGCGCTAATTTTCGAGAAAAATCAAATTGTTTGCAAAAAACCCGAAAAACACGACATATTCGCACTTTTGCTTTTTATTTCTCGTACTGTAGCCATGGAAAAATGCCAAAAACTATACAGGTGAATGTCTAGTGTGGAGAGTACATGGCTGTGCAAATTGGAGATCCCTAAGACGTCTGTGAAAGGAGATACGATTTTTCGGGCGTCTGAAATTTTTTATATTTTGGATTCGAACTTCAGGTGGAGCAACATTTTCCGCGGAGATTTGTGAACTATCTTGTAGAGCTTGCTTTGCTCTATCGAATGATACCCCATTCGATGTTTTTTGTGGTCATTCTGTCGCGGTAGGATGCCATGCGACATTATTTTCCGGATAACCTAATACATACTCTTACAATTCTGATAATGACCGAAAAAGAAGAAAAACACAAGCGTGCCGCAGTCTGCAGTTAGCTCCGCCCACGCGCTGCGCGATTTCGCGCAAGCGCATCATAGAAGCTACTATCTCACTATACTACTGCTAAAACAAAATGAAAAAAAATAATTCTAGATGATGTGGAGATGAATGTGCTCGAAACGAACGCACAAAGAACACTTCGAAAAAAGAGAGGGAGAACATTCGTTAGAATCATAGTTTATCATCATAATTTAAAATATAAATGATGGGCAACAAAAAAGATGTTCTAGGTAATATCTAAAAGTTCCAATACATATGTCTGCCATAATGATGAAAAATGATAATGAAAACTGCAAAAACAAGCATGCCACAACTTTGCAGTTTGGCCCGCCCATGCGCTACGCGATTTTGCGCATGTGACTCATGCAAGCTAACGCACCATAATTTTGACAGAATGGAATTTCTGCTGTAGGGAGTGACTATAGAAGATGAATGCAAAATATAAGATGGATTATACTTCAAAAGATGGATGGGCACAAAAAAGTCCCACATTTCAAATTGCCTAGTAATATACACGCTTGCAAATCTAATAATGAGCAAAAACGTAGAAAAACACAAGCGCGCCGCACTTGCAGTTAGCCACGCCCACGCGCTACGCGATTACGCGCAAGTACCTCACGCAGCTACTGTATCAGGCAATGCGAAATACGTGAGGAATATGCAATGAAGCTAATTGAGTGCGCAAAGAACGAGCGAAAAAGAACTACTCAATATAAATCAAAGAAAATAAAAAGTCGGAACTGGAACAGATTTTCTCGCTCTCTTTTGTAGCCTACATAGTGATTATACGCTTGCAGTCCTCATAACAAGGAAGAGCGCAGAGAAACACAACCGCGCCGCAAATTTACAATTAGCCCGCCCACGCGCAACGCGATTTCGCGCAAATGCTGATGCAAGCTTCTAGATTACATGATAAAATATATCTTGATAATGGAGCTCAATGTGAAAAACTATCGAATAAAAAAAACATTTCAGGAAGTGACTCATATACATTCGACAATGAATTAGTTTGAAAGATATACTCATAATCAGGAAAAAGTTTCCTCGCTTTTTTTGCTCTCATCTGTAGCTCCATAGTAACGCTTGCAGTCGCGATTTTGAGCGAGCCAAAAAGACAAACGTGCCGCAAGCTTGCAATTAGCCCCGCCCACGCGCTACGCGATTTCGCGCAAGTGCCTCACGGAATATGCTCATCACGCGTTAACCGAAGAGAACGACTTACAGCGGACAATGTTCTAGAGTGAAGTCAAATGAATGCTCACATCTCCGAAAATACATGCTAAGCTCCGCCCATCTCATCTATACAGAATACCCAGACAAGCATCAGTTAAAAAGGATGTTATTCTGCTAGAGTTCTTTTTTCTGTTCGTCCCTCACGGTACCGTGAATAGAACTGGGTAAACAAAAGTGCAGCTCAATTACGCGTTTCGCAAATTATACCAGAAAACTTTCGCTGCATAGAGAGGACAACAACACAAAAACAACCCGAAACAGAAACAACTCATCAAAAATCAAGAGATGATTTTTGAGCATCGGTGGTAGGTACTAATAATAGCAAAATCTTCTCACATTACAACAAAAACAATGTTCCGATGGTGAAATTCAATGACTGTGCATAAAACAGTAACCTGAGCCGACTCTCTACGTCCCCCGCCCCACCTCCACTATTTCGAACTATGTACATTTACGCAGAGTGAGCCAGATTTCTTCTTTGGTCCATTCTTTCATTTCTTTTCACGTCGTAAAACAGCGTAGAGAATTTTCAAACAAACAAAAGTGCACGAGCCCTTCAGACTCCGAAGAGCGGGCTCGCCGCGGGTCTAGTCGAATAACAAAGCGATAAGATCAGGTCAAAATCGTTGTGTGTGTGTATTCGAGAAAACGAACGAATCAATAGTGGTTAATGTTTTTTACCAGAATATAGGGGAAGAATACATTACTCAAGTAAGGGGGGAGGGAATGGTTGCAGTAATTTGTGCGAGATATTTGCGCGAAATCGCGCAGCGCGCGGGCGGAGCAAGTTGCAAATCTGCGGCACGGTTGTGTTTTTCTTCGAAAAAACATATAAGACGACAATTTGGAACGGGAAAGAGAAGAAATACTTGGAATCAATACTCGCATTTTCTGAAAGATGTAGGGGAAGAACACAGCATTTATGTAAGAAGAGAAGAAGGAGGGAGCAGTAACCTGTGTGAGGCATCTGCGCGAAATCGCGCAGCGCGTGGGCGGGGCAAGTTGCAAATCTGCGGCGCGCTTGTGTCCTTCTTCGGAAAAGCAAGCATTTAAAAATAGAATAGAAGGGAATACGTTTTTTGCCTCCAAAACTCAACACCAATTATAGCTAAAGCCTTTTATCACTGCAAATGACTGGCCGCAAGTACATGACTGGAACCAAAAGTGTGTGTGTGTATAAGCCAGCGTCTGACGTTGAATTAGCGATAATGCACCGTTCCTTTCGTAAAAAGTGACAGGAGCCAGCGTAAACGACTACCAAATGTCAGCTTCTGTTAGATTAGTCTACTTAGCAGGTGACTTCTCTATTTTCTACTGGCACGATAAGGCAATAAATCTCACTAGCGTTACGAAATCAATCGCTGGTGGACGCATAAAATAAACACAGTGTAACTGCATACTAAACAAAAAATGGGAGAAGAGCACAGAGTTCCCTACTTTCTGCAATCCGTAAACCACCAGGTGATTTTAGGTTCCGGGAGGGAGGAAGGGGAGGGGCGGGAGCATCAAATGTTTACACTTTCATAGCTACAGAGGTGTGATCATGAGTGACCACTTCGCATCGACTTGAGCAAGCGGTCTCTATCGTCGCCAGTGCAAAATACACTTACTTGTTAGTAAAATGAGCAAAACTTGCTCAATTTTGCTTGTTATGAGGGTCCTAGTGCGCAAAAGGATACTGTAGCCCCGCCAAAGACCCATACCACGCGTAGCCGACGCCGCGCACGCCTCAAAATCAAACATATTATTCATGCACTTTCTTAGATAGCATGGTTCCAGCAAGGATCGCCGGGTTTTTTTTTACTCATTCTTGAAGAAATTGGACTACAATGCATCATACACCGACCCATCAATCAACTGAGTTCGCGTAAAAAAACTCCAAAATTGAAAGTGTTCAATTTCCATCGGTAACCTGCCCAACGCTGATGTCCATGAACTTCGGAAAAAGTTTATGAAGTGTTTAACAATACTGCTTTGATATTTTCCCAATTCATATTAACAGGACGAACTCAATAATGTAGAATAACGCGGAAGTGACGGAAGTATAGGAGAAGAGGGGGGGGGGAATTTACAGACAAGAAAAAAATCGGCTAAATTCGAATGCCAGAAAACTGACAATCCTTCTCTCCGCATCACAGCACGGACCACTGGAGGCGGAGTGGGGGGGGGGGGGATGGGGAGGGGGAGGGGAGAGCAACGGCTCGGAAATATTAAGCGATACCCTTCGAATAAAAACATTATTTCTTAAACCATCCATTTCTTTTCCCGTGCCTCTCCTTTCCCCCCCCCCCCCCCGCCCATCTTTCTCAACCAAATATAAGCCCCAAATACATTAGTTAAATTCAAAAAATTATTGTTTATACGTACCAGGAAGAAAACAGACGTCACTTGTCTCGTAGATATGCGGCTTCAACGAAACTTATTGTTTGTAGCGCTCAAAGCACCAAAAAACGATCAGGGGCAAAGTTGGTAAACATTCGAAAGTACACGCTCCGATATGCTCACAGTCACGTACGCGCGACGCGTATCGAAAGTTCTCTGCCGAGCAAAACTTTTTTAACTTTTTATCGCAAAAGTCAACGCGGCATGTGAAGAAATATGGCAAACAAATCATGAAATCGAGCGTTTCACGGGTTTTATGCGGCTTTCGCAGACGACAGTGACCAAAAAATTAAAAATTCATTGAATTGAGCTGACGAGTTTGATGGATATATATAGTCAAATGGATTTGACGTCTTAGATGGTGTTCTCGCATTGACAACAATATTTGCGCGTCAAAACATGCCATGGGGCGTAAAACTTAAGACTGTGCGCTCAACGACCGCGTATTTCTTACGCGCAAGTGTTGTCGACACCGCAAGAACATGATAACTACCGTCAAAGCTGAGATTATATGAGCTCTAAACGGCAATTACCAAGAATGTAAAATATTCCTAGAACGGAAGCCCTACTAGAGGCCATGAATTATCTCTCACCATAACATGGCTATTTTCATACAATTATAGACAACGGGAGCTTCCTGAGCACTTATTCATACTGAGTATGAGAACGAAAACTGAGCATTCGCAGCGCATAGCAACAGGAAGTAAGCGGGAAGCAAGCAGAGCTCGTGCGGGACAATAAAACGAAGTATGAGCAATTGCTTTGAAACTGTATGCATGAATACCGACAAATGTTGAAAATCTTCTTTTTATAGCGTTAGGGTAGGTATGTTCAATGTAAAATGTAAGAAAGCTAAAAAAAGTACTTAGGCTGTGCCCACATTTGCTCGTGTGCCAGCACCGTGTCAGCCGCGTGCCAGTGCCCCTTATTGATCGGCTAACGGCGCTGGCACAACGCTAGCTTGGCCTTTTTGCAGCCGACTCCAGAAAAAGCTATAAGGATGAACCAAAAGATGAGAGTTTGAGAAAATAGTTTTGTCATTCAACGTAGTGCAACAGGGGTGAATAGATAGGTAGATAGCAAATATGTCAGACTACCTTGACCATCGAGTCAGTGGGGATGGATCTGATGACTGACCGTGTTCTTGCGTTGCCAACAACGTACGCGCGTAAAAAAAACCGTGCGCAGCTTGAATTCGTAGCCATTTCCTATTGTGCAAAAAATTGTCGGCATTATCAAAATCGTAATTTCTTCTAATAAGCAAATTATTAGAAAAAATTATATTCACTCTCAGCGTTCTCTTGACAATGGGAAAACGAAAAAGGGTAGTACAAAATAATGAATTCAGTCATGGTAGTTGTCGAAGATCGAGCTACAAATCGGAGCCAGTCCCAGCTGCCAAGCTGCAACACAACTATGCACCAAACAACACTTTAATCACGCTCCAGCCACAAGTATGTCGTAATTTTGCGCATAAAATAGGTCGTGCCGCAATGGGTTCGCTATTTTAATAGGCATGCCTACCAGGCAAAACTGAAGGCAGTCAGAAGGGGGAATCTTTCTTCTACTTCATAGACGACTACTTGCTTCTACAATCCTCACAACCCCTCCCCCCGCAATTAAACTGAGGACGATTACCGAGCACTTACAATTTACGATTTTTCTAAGTAGTTGCGCACTCCAAAACACTGAACTGAGGCCGTCTTACCGTTTCCTAACAATTAAAAGACGTAATTGTCGCTTGATTTGCGTGTTTACCACAATAGGGGTTTTTACGAGTTGCCGACGAAAAAAGCAACACGCTTCAGCCTCGTAACGGGGGAAGGGCTGCAAAGATGCAATTTGGTATTCTGCGCATTCTTGCATCACATCAGGATATCGTGCTAGGACCCATCGAGACCACGCCGTAGCGCCGTGTTTTTAGCGCCAAAATGCGTAGACGGTCCATGATCTGGCGCGAGATTTGAATTTATCCTCTTTCGCGCACTTTCACGCGGCGTTCAGAAGTTTCTCTGGCGAACTCATCCTCTCAACACAACGGGAGCTAGAAGATATGCTCTATTCAGATGTACAAAACAAAATCAAATTTAGGGACATTGAGAAAGTAGGTTTTTCATCAAGGTGAATTCTAGAAGATACATGGAAGGGATCAGCCACTTAGAGATTTGGTCCGGACAGCTGCTCCTTGCGCGTGCCGATGCGAACTGCAAAAGGACGAGATATCGGAGCCAGTGGACCTTTTGGGCGGGAAATAGTCCTTGAACGCCAGACACACCATGATATCATGATTGAATCGCATTATGTCATAGCTATCATTTACGGCTGGGTAATGTGATATATTTACCATCACAACAGACGAAGCTATGAGAAGTAATAGAATCCACAAACATAGAAACCGGTATAATTGGATGCGGGAAATGGATATCTTGATGATATAAAAGTATATTCGCCTAAAAAGCCGGCTTCAATTATAATAAAACGATGCAGATTTGGTTTCTATGCATCAATGGCACATTTCTCTTTATAAGCATTGATTTTGTCGAAAAAATATTACACAGTGACGTGTGGTGCCGTTCTAGCCATGAACTTTACGTAATCATACAAAGATAAGGCTGATGCAATAGCTGAAAAGCACATTAAAAGCCTCCATGTGATTCGAGAGGCAGAAATGACTGAAAGAAAAAAAAAATAAAGTAAATAAATGACGTGCTAGGCGTAGGCTGTAGAATTGACCGTTGATATAGTGTTCTTGCGTTGTCCGCAACATTTGCGCGTAGACAATGGCACTGCGCGCTTTATGTCCGATTCCTACGCACAGGTCACCGGCAAGTAGTCGGTACGCGCAGATCACCGGCAAGTTGTCAATGCGCGCAGGACACCAGCAAGTTGCCCGCATTCACAAGCACGATATTCATTTACGCGCAGATGTTGTTAGCAACTGAGAACACTCAAATCAAATCTACTATACAATCACATGAAAAGAAGATAATAGATGAGTAGATGAAAATATACACTTAACAGTCACGTTACTTTAAGTTTTACGTTTTTCAAAATTCGCTGTAAAGTCATTGAAGATGTTACTTGCTTATTTTCTGAATACGAACAAAGAACGCACTTTCTGATATTACACATTGCGCGTCACAAATCCCGAAAGTGCAGACCGTCTGGAGTCCAGACAATGAAGATTTTGAGAAAAGTTGTACTTTAAGACTGAAACATGTGCGCAGTTTTTGATCTCATGCATGATGTTTGTGTAATTACAGAAATGCGGCTTCATATTGTTAATGGGTGCTGATGAAAAAGGAAAAAAGATGGAAGCAAAATGAATGTATTGGATAAATGAATTCTATAAAAAACGGCTGTCATGGGGAGTAATGAATTAAAAGTCAGAAAAAAAGGATTGTGATTGAGATGACAGGCTGAAAGCTTTCATAGTGTGAAAAAAAAATCTCACAGAAACTAGTTACACCTCCCGCAAAATAGAATATATACAAATATTGAATGATAGCAAAATTTTCATCAACAATCGCAACAATGCCAGACGTCTGCACGCACCCTGCGGCGCCAGGCGCGCGATACTGATCGATCGCGGCAGTCCGCGGTTCGTGCGCCTGCCGCGCAAGGCGGTACTAAATGCCAAATGCGGCAGGGTTAACTTTTTCAGCGTTATCAATTAGTATGACTTGTTAAACTGCTTGTTTTGTATAGCAAGTTAATCATAATGCTAAGTGGAACCGGTTTTTGAAGCTAAACAAGGTCTTATGACAAAAGTTGGTTTGTGATTGAGTCACAAGCACAGTAAAATCACGACAATGGTAAAAATAAGAGGGAGCAGAAAGTGAGGGAGATAATGGCCGTCAAATACAAAAAAAATAAGAAGTTAAAAAAAGCCGGAAAGTCAGAATTTTTGACAACGTATGAAAATTTGAGCTATGGTAGCTCCTGGCAAATTCTCCTCATGACCTATCGCATCCCATAATTCGAAGTGCTCGCAAAATACAGGCAAAATGTTGATTCTGAGTGTTGTTTTCCATCTTGAGAAGGTGAAAACTACTCAATTTTGAAGGTTTTCGATTTTTTCTTCGATACGAATCTTTCAGCCTTCAACTGAAGAAGGTGAATGGACAATATCTAGACTTATCGACTGGACCTCGATGCCAGAAACCCCGACGGGGGGCTGCTGAGAGGCACGGCCCAAACGAATCTATAATAACGATCAGCGTGTTGTTGACTTGCTAGTGTACGGGAAGTGAATACGGCCGCGCTGCGACTCCGCTGCGACGCGGCTGCACTTCAAGACCGTAAAAAATCGCGCAGCATCTTCCAAGACGTATGGATTAGCCGTGCGCGAACTTCCCATGCTGGACTGATACTTTTTATTTTTTCTCTTCGTGTTCGGAATGTTTCTAAGCCTGTTACGTTGCAGTTTCCGCAATTGGAGGTACGTCCAATCGATTTTCTCTTTAATTTAGCATTGAGTCATCCTTTTATGTTGAAATGCGTGTGAGTCTGCGTGGTTTGGCTTGTCCTCTTTAAAGTTTTGAACTCGTCCTTTCATTAGAATTTTATTAGTTTTGCTTTCGCAAGCATTTGCTGAGTTCTGCGTTTTCTCACAAACATGCAGAAGAACCTTACAAATGTTGGCGTTTCTTCTCCTATCTTTCCTACTTTCTCTCTTCTGTTTTTGAGTGACAAATTCTTTTGTTGATTTCTCACATGGATTACTCCTAATTCAAGCAAACAACAGGTTTGTTATGAGATGCTCATTGAAGGTACTCAAGATTCACACTTATTTTTTTTTATCATCAAGATTTACATGTATTTTTCTTACCATGCAACGATCGATTAATCTTAATCTTCGTGTGCTATCTGGAGCACAGATGTGTTCCATTTTCTCCTTTTTCCTCTTGCTTCACATTCTATCCAGAAATAACTGGCTAACTCTCTAATTATTTTGCAGACCTTTCGTTATTAGTCATCTTTACACATGTCACCTGTCATGCTATCTCCTGTTTCTTTGACTGACCTGTCACTTTATCACGGGAACATCAAGATTTTTGTCTTTTAGTTCCGTAATTTTTCTAATAATAATGAAGAAAACGTCGTGGCACTCTTAACGTAGTCTTTTACACTCTTCATAGCATCTCATCATTAAAAGTGAAGTCTATTTCTAAGAAGTGTTGTTAAGAAGTAACACCACTTAACCTTTCTCCATACTTGTCTTGGTGCAAACGTTTCTAGGCGCATTTCTTCTGTCATTACTTCATCGACATTCTATAATCTTCAAGTGGTAACATCTTGAGAAGGCAAGAAAACGTCTCCATATTTTTAGGGTTGTTTAGTCATAGAGGCGTTGGCTGTCTCTATGATTTGATCGATCGCTTTCTCAGTACATTGCTTTGCATCTGGAAATCAAATCATTCGATTATCTTGATATGCCATCCCTCAAACAATTGTCTTATACAGCTCCGTTTACAAAGACTGCCATGTTACACTCGTGTAGCGGCGATGTTTTGGAAAATAATATGGAATCAGATTTCATTTCCTCATGACAGGCATACGTAAGGTACGTTGACCACTTCATCGTTGCTGATACACTGGGTATTTTTTGCTAAGTATTTTTTTTGCTTTGTACCTTATGCAATTAGGAGTTGTGTGAAGTGCTAGCAGGTTTTTGAAAGTGTTTTATGCTCTTAGATTGGAAGTGTGTTCAAGTTTCGAAATGCAATAGCCCATGTTTGCAGCTTCGAGTCAATGCCGTCTTTAGTCACAGTTTGACGACTGGTAGGGCAAGTGTACTTTATCAAAGCCACACCAAGTTATTTGCCTATTTGGGATCATAAGATGCAGGCTCAAGCTACTCTCATCATGTACCAAGCCATACCTTGAGCAAGTTGCGGACACGATGAAGTACAAAACAAGTTTTCCGCTGTAGTGCTGGTTTTTTCGGTGATGCACAATGAATGAATTACCAAAAATAAAATACCAATGGTGCATCGATAAACTTCATAAATGAGCTTTTGGGGAGTCAATTTCTCGCTTCGGAAGCGATTCTTTGCTCTCGCAGGGCATAATTTGGTTTGGGATCCATATTTTCTTGTGATCTCAATACCCTCATTTCAACCCAAATGTCCCGCTTCTGACTTGCGCAAGCGCCATTAGTCCGTGATTCCACTGCAATAGACTCCTGAATCGAGCAAGAGTACAACTTGTACTTTGTGAAAGGAGCGGTTTATTTGGAAGAAAGACGTTTCTTCTTACAAGCAAAGCATTCAGTTGCTATTGGGAGCTGCCGATTACATCGTGGATACTTAGAATGGTCAGAAGTCGAAGTGGCCAACCAAAGCTTACTGAATACCATTCGATGCAGCATTCACCGCTGATTTTAAATCTGTATTTCATCTCTGCTTAGCGCACTTATGGACGAAGTTATGGGCAGTTTTATTGCGAAAAAACTGTACATAAAGGTTTTCAAATGGAGCACAATACTGCACTTTCAGCTTACCTTTAGGCTTCAAGAATATAGTTAACCTAGCTGCATGTTTTGGCTCAGAATTTAGCCGAATATGGCTATGTATTACCAAATCTGCGTTTTGTATTCCTCAGCAAATAACGACCTTTAAAGTCTCATAATCTCGCCCACATAGGCGCTAAGCAGTTGTGTAATACAGTTTCGAAGTCAGCATTTTATGTGCGTCTAATGGTATACTGCTTGCTTGGATTGACCGCTTCGATTTCTGGCCATTTCCTTGTCAGGGAAAACCAATGCTATTACTAGCAGTTCGGACCTTGATCTTATAAGTTAAGTCGGTGTCTCGAAAGCAGTTACGTGGGCTAATGGTCCATAGTTTTCCGACTGAATATCGTTTTTACGATATTTTCAGAAAATAAGGATTTTAGTCCGATGTGCTATTGGATACTGATATCAAAGGACATTCAAGATCTCGTATTTCGTCTGGCTGGTCCTGAATTTTCATCAGCAATTTGGACGAAATACGAGATCTTGGACGCCTTTTTCTCACACTCGAATGGTGTATCAACAGTATTTTTTAATCAAATCTGTTGAAACGTACTATTTTACGACATCACCAGATTCTTTGTAGCGATGGCTGCAGCGTCTTATCTTGCAAACGTCTTTGTCTTTTTAGAAGCAATTTTGCAGGAAAATGGATTGGCTTGTTCTATAATGGGATTTTCCAGAGACGCGATTGGCTTTTTCTGGAGAAAGATGGTTTTGTTGTAAAAAAAAAGTCCACTTCCTGTTGGAAATGCGCATATCCTATCCATTTCGTCGTCGCGAACAAATTGCGCTCTGTAAAGTGGGTTTATGCCGCCTTGAAAATTATTACTGCTATAAACGGCTGAAAAACCGTGACTTGTCCTTCTACTGAAAATGATGCCGTAAAGACTCTATCCGACAGCGATACTATCCTTAGTAGTAATTCAATGAGCGCCACTGTGGTGTGTAACCTTCATTTTATTTTTTTTGCAACTTCTCACCATAGGCTTCTAAAATTTATCTCTTCAGTATCCTAAATGAGGGGAAAGTAGCCCCTCTGTTTTTGAATTCGCTTCTTCCATTTTTTCCATATGTTTAGATTGATATCAATTCCCGCCATCTTTTGAAGCTTAGGATTGAATTACAAGCTGCACAGGTGCATCTGCACTAGTGCAGCCGATACTCATTTCTCATTTTTCTGTTTCTTTCCCCGTGTTCTTGCCCCGACAACTGTTACAACGCAAGCCTAGCGTACACGTACGCTGCAAGTTTTTCTCTTGAGCTTTCAATGCTGAAATCGAACACATTTTTATTTCCAAGCATTGTTATCGGTCTCTACGCTTTGTAAACCATGTGAAATAACTCGTTCGTGCCGCTTCGTTGTAAGGCTCATTCTGTTAAAGTTGAATGCTACGCTATTACAGGTATCGTAGTTATCGCTCATGTGGAGCTGAGCAAGGTGCTTCACATCTGGTGAGTCTTTTTACTTTTTTTTTCTTGTTTGGAAGTGTTTTATCAAACATTAAATGACTCATTCATTCTTGAACATTCTCGTTCATGACAGTCTGCTTCTTCCAGTTCTTCGAAACATCTGTTTTGATAACGAAACACAAATCCCCATTACTCAATTACAACATCCTATTTCTCCACGCACAAGTCGTATTGAATCTATCTATCTAATATATAAAGAATCGTAACGCCAATTTGAAAATCATCAAATAGCGGGACGGCGGTGCGATCCCGAGGCGCGCGGATACGACCTAGCACCATTACTGGTTCACTAGTTTGACAAAATATACGTAGCGCTGTTATTGAAAAAAATTATTTCTAAATTTAGCTGCGGTTTTTTTCATCTGTAACGGAGATAGATCAAAATAGGCTGAGGAATCGGAAACGGGGTTTCATATTATCTTACTTATAAGGAAAGCAATCCTATGCCTTTTTTGGAGTCTTCCAGCAGAAATACGATATGGTCAGAAATGTGGGATGCAGTGCTGGGATTGTTTTTCGGATGTGAAACTCAAGATTCTAGCCTTAAAACTTGTAATTTTGACCAACAAAGAAAAGAAAGACAGTTACATTTTGACTTCATGCCGAGCCTATATTGAAGGCACCGTGCGCCCTAATCTGAGATTTGAGAAATAAGCGATAGTTTAATCCTACTGCGAAAAGCATATCAAAGCGAGAAAATTGTTGGATGCGACAGAGGTCATTACGCCTATCAGCATGGCGGTTTAGAGGTAATAAGCCTGAAACATCTTAGCATACTTATAAATGTCGAAATTATGTTTTTCACACTGATAGGCGGAATTTCGACATTTTTTTGTTATTGGGGGGTTTAGTTTTGGGCTCATCACCTTTTAAACCGCTCATGTTGATGGGCGTGGCGACTTCTGTCACGTCTATTTTCTGTAGGGATTTCCTCGCTTTGTATATACTTCTACAGGATCCAGACAGTTACTCGGTCCTAAAAGTTGGGTGGACGGTGCTTTCAACGTTTCCTTTTAACGTATCCAGGCGATATGCTTTGATTTTGTGGATGAAATCTATCACGGTTGCTTTTTATGACAGAGTATAACATATAATCCATTTCAATATCTAAACAATGGCTATAGTGACAACTGTTCGATATGCACCCATTTCAGACATCGAATGGGCTCCGCTCTGTACAAATCCTAGCTAGGAGCGTAGAAATATATTCATACAGCAGCAGCAGAGACACACACGCAGGCAAACTGTACGAGACAATTCTTCTCCAGCCTTCATCGATGGATGGCGTTCGAAATCGAGAACGCGAAGTCGTGGCCACCCCTCATATGCCATGGTTCCACTCGAACGTCAGCCGCGAGGCCACCGAGAGGTAGGCTTTTGTTTGGTTCTAATTCTTTACGCGACATGAACTTTAAGTGCTATTTATGGTACGTACTTGAACTAGATAAATGGCAAAATCTTTTATGTACTTTTCGCTGGCGTAATTTTGTGCTAATAATTGTTGATTTAGCACGGATTGTTTTTAGCTTGATTGGCAAAATATAGCTAACACCTACATGGCTTGTGGGGCTTAGTGTAAATTGTAAAAGTGCTGTCTTGTGATTTTCATGGTCTGACCATGTCAACATCCAACTCTTCCTCTTTTCATCTTTGTTGGCCTCATTGCCTAAGCAGAATCTTTGCAGAAGATGCTGCGTTTGAAGCAGAATTGTTCTTGCATCCTACCCCCATTCCTGATGTACGTAGGCGCGTGTTTTGCATCGTGGCCCTGTTTCTGTCTGGTCACGAAATCTAACAATAAGATATTTTTAGATGAAAATGAACATCTGGTACTCGAAAGTGTAAGATGCTGTTTATTATGCCAATTGAACATTAAGAAGACTATCAAATTGTGTGTGGCATTTCCGTCAAAAAACCACAATGGTCTTTTCTTTTCTTTTTTGGAAGTTTGTTTGCATCAGAGCATACGGTGTGCCCATCGGATCTAATTTTTCAGGCAGCCGTCCACCCCATTTGCGGTTGGGCGAGATCCTTAACTAAGTAACCGCCCGGTCCCGTGACAAAAGGTGTATTGCGAAGCGAGAATTACGCCTTAGAAGGCGGATGCTGAAAGGGTCGCCACGCCCATCAACGTGTGTAGTCTATTGGTATATTGCATGAATGTGTTTACCACGATTTATGGATTCTCGAATTAAGTACTGTCTAGTATACTTTCGGGCTCACTACCTTCAGGCCATCCATGGCGACCTCAAAAGCTTCCACCTTTTGGAGCGGTTTTCTCGTCCAGGGATGCAATTTTTGCAGCGGGATTTGGCCTACTTCTTGGTTGGCGGCCTCGCTACTGTATGCGTCAAAATTTCACAATCCCAATTCAGATGGCTGTACTTGAGTGACTGGCTAACTCATTAGTCACTGGGATTTCACTCGCTGATAAGTAATCAAGTAGAATTGAGCTGCGAATTAAGCCGCGCGCGTACGGTCTTCCGATAATTTTCTATGGCTACATACTGGACATCGATGCCGCTCTCATGACACCTAGAGAACCACCGATTTGATGGTCAGCTGGATTTGAGTTTGCACATGTAATCAGTCACGTTAGTAGTAGGCGTGGAGGATGTATTACTGACATGGTTACATTTTCGAACAACTCAGCATTGAGCGTATAGGCATCAGACATCCGGGCATAATTGCTTTAGTCAACAACTTTTTTGGAATCAGAATACATAGGACAAAGTCTGCGAACTTTCTTTATCGCGGCGTTCGTAAATGTCGGTGTATTTCGTTGATAACATGTTGCTGAATCAGCAGCTTCTCTGCATTTCTTGATCGGTATGGTTTTAATACTTAGGTGAAGGGATCTCTAACGTTTGGAAAAAAAACCTGTATTGAACCAAGAGGACAGGAGTTTTCGATGACCAAGAAAGCCTTTATTTCGATCATCGATTTTGGGCACGAATTTATAGTGCACGCGCAGTGAAACATGTTTCCATTAAAGTGCTAATTCGCTAGCGTTTTCATGGTGAATTTAGCGAATTTCTGTCTTACCTTGGCGAGGTCGTCAGAAAAAGCTGCGATTGAGCGCATTTCGCTGAAAGTTCGCTCAACGAGAGCTGCTTTCATTGATATTTAGCCGTTTGACGGCCCTAATTGCAGTTTCCAGATGTTCCGATCCTTTGCTTTCTCTCTTGGAGTCCTATTGTTACAGAATGCTACATCAACGAGCTGATGGAACATTTTTAGTGAGAGAATCTACGAATTTTCCCGGTGATTACACATTATCTATGGCATATCGAGGAAAGGTGGGTTTTTCATCCCTGATACGTTTGCTCGATTTTTTTAACTTGAAAATTAATTGTCGTATCATTCTTTATATTGAATGTTTGACAAATATGGGTAATGTTATCTTATTGTTTCAACTAAAGGTTTGTAAGGGGCAGTTTTTCATCTCCTAGCTATATAAAATATCAAAGAAAGTTTTTTCTGCTGTTGCAAGTTTGATATGTTATCCGACGTTTCTTAATTTAATCATCACTCAGTTCTCTTTCATTTGCATTTTTTAATATTAGCATTTCACCGTTCATCAATTTTTTTTGAGGTGTAAGTGCCCAATATCATATTTTAGGTAGAGCACTATCGCATTTACCAAAGTGGAGGGCAAATCACGTGCGACAACGAGGAGTTCTTCGCGAACCTCACTCAACTAGTTTCTGTACGCCAAACGGATATCCAAGACCTTGAATTCGCACACCTATCATGTTTCATTTTTTAGCACTACAAACGAGATGCTGACGGGCTTTGTCATCGTCTTGTAACCCCTATTATTTGTGAGAACTATCGTATCCCATCTACTAGCGATAACATTGAGGATCGAACGAGCGCGTTTTTGAAAGCGGGACTTGTCATACCATCCGGTGATATTCGATTAGGAGATATTATAGGGCACGGAGAGTTTGGGGGTAAGACATCTGCGCGAAGTCGTTTGAACCCTCTTTCATGTGTGTTGTGTTCCAGATGTGCTCGTAGGTTATTACAAGGATAAAAAAGTAGCCGTAAAAGTGTCGAAGAGGCACGGAAATGGGCTAGTCGACTCACTTCTAGATGAGTCACGCTTTATGGTGTAAGTACTTTCACCTTCGCTTTTTTGGCTTCTTCTTTGCTCGTTTCATCATTGATTTTCGCTTGAAATGCTAAGTGATTTATTTCTCCGTGCGCGTTATGGCCTAGATAGATGTTCAGTCAAGGTCTTCGTTTTCTAAAATTACAACGATGTTTGCATTAGTTGCTTGGTAAAAAGTACTTTTTACTACTAATCCTAGCAATAATCGGTTTATTCTAGAGGACTATGCCATCGTAACCTTGTTGCCTTAATCGGCGTCGTACTGGATGACACGAACATCTACATGGTGACCGAGTACATGGCGAATGGGAATCTCGTCGATTTATTGCGTTCGCGTGGTCGTCACCAACTGGATAAAATGCAGCTCATCCAGTTTGCAATGTAAGTGGGGCCTAATGTATACATAACTTTTTTTCGGCCCGCCGGCTACATAGTGAAAACCCCAGTGTATGAATTTTTATCTTGATCAGCAGCGGCTGTTTAATATATGAGCGGCATTATTCGTTATCCACGTCTCCTATTTTTCGTAGCGCTTGGGATTTATTGTCACCGCGCAAAGGAACAGTTGTCCGCGGTATAGATAAGATGCGACATGTTGTGGTCATATAAATCACGGTTGCTGGCTGGTTAGGCTCCGCGTTTTCACATCAAACACCTTATCATTGCTCGGATCCGCAGCAGATTTCCTGATGAATAGGGGCTGTCTAATTTGTCTAAATAATAAAGAAAGAAGATTTGGAAGTTCCAAAATACACATTTTCTGTGGAAGAAATCGATCCTCTGGAGGACGATATGAAGTGGGAAAAAATTAGAGCAATATTCCTTATACCAGCACAGAGTCAAGTCAGAAAAGCATTTTGTTCATGTCCATTTGAGGATAGGCACCATTTGCAAAAAAACATTTCTAATACCGCATATATTTTGTAAGTTCAATCAACTGCTTTAGTGCATAGTACCGTTCTATTCACTTGTTGTTTTCTTATTTGGTAGAGTTCGTTATATATTTTTGTTTTCATTTCATATCAAATTACTGCGTTATTTAGTGATATATGCGATGGAATGTGCTACCTCGAGCAACGTCAAATCGTTCACCGTGACTTGGCAGCTCGCAATGTTTTACTGGACGAGGAGCTCGTCGCGAAAGTGAGCGATTTTGGGTTGGCCAAAAAAGCGAACTCGCCGGCAAACGACAACGCATCTGGTAAATTCCCTATCAAATGGACGGCGCCTGAAGCTCTGCGACATAGTGTAAGTACAATGTAATGTGATAGCAGCCATTACCAGCTCGTGCACGACTACTTCGGTATCGCTATCAGTTGCTTTTCAGAATTTTTCGACTAAAAGTGATATGTGGTCGTTCGGCGTGTTATTGTGGGAGATATTTTCATTTGGTCGTGTACCCTATCCTCGCATCGTGAGTTTTGCATCTCTTCTCAGGCTGCTGTTATTTTTCTTTTTGTTTTTGTTTTGTTTTGTACCAGGTTGTCTATTGGGTCTCTTTCTGTTCAGGGTGTCGATGGTCGTTCGGTATGTGTCGTCCGTGTGCTTGTGTGTGCGTGTTTTTCTATACCTTTTCAAGTTCACTAACATTTTTATAAACTTCTAATAATTTTATCCCAAGTTTATTTGACCGTTTCATTTGAAAGATACAGAATTGACGATGCATTTGCGATTACCTTCCTCAACTATACATGATTTTTACGTGATAACTCTCATTTATCGGATTTCTTTTCTCATTTTACTATCAGTTGATACAAAGGTATCAAGTTTTACTATTGACCCCAATGCGCAACCTGGTACAAACAAAACATTTTTATTTGGCGTTCTCCCTTCTCTAACACATCAACAACAAAAATGTTTTGGGATTAAACTGCATGGTATTGGTTTAGTCAAAAGTATAGTGTGCGATTTTCGGTGTTCATTTAGTTCGTGAAACTTAATGTTTTCCACAAGCTCGGAGTTTTTTTTTTCGTTCACTACCCAGCCAAAGTCGGAAAATTTGATTTCTTGGCGCCATCTTCGTTGGAGAAAGGCATACCTTGAGAGTTTTTACCTGCATGTCAAGAACCATCAATTTAATTAGGTTTGCCTCCAAATTTCCTATTGTAGTCCCACTTACATTTTTTCTTACTAACTTTACAAGATTGTACATACAGAACTTTGTTGATTTCTAACATTTCAGCCTATACAAGATGTAGTACGTCATATAGAACGGGGTTATCGCATGGAAGCTCCAGAAGGATGTCCAGCAGATGTTGTACGTATAATGCATGATGCTTGGGCACTACAGCCACAAGATAGGCCATCATTTGGACAGGTGACTTCTTTCTTTTCCTGTCTTTTGTTTTTGTCATGTTTTTTTTCACGCTTTTAAAAGTGGTAATATATATTCTAAGATTGATAATTATAGGTTCTCCAACGATTAATAACTATTTCCCGCATGCTTTCTCACTGACATCTGCGGGCTTTTCTTGTTGAGATTATTTCACTCCCGATGTACGGATTTTTCTAAGCAATAACACAGTTCAATTTGCTTGTCATAAATATATCGATTGTTTTTCATCACTTGAGACCAATTCTCGCTCCAAAAAAGTGACCAATTCATAGATATATGTATCGGTTTCTCACATAATATTGGTGCTTCGCCCGAATTATTTCACTCCAAATGCATTTGGTTACTTATTTTTGGAGCTTGTCAGATTATGAGTTTTCTTTTCAACAGAATGTTTGATAATAATATAGATAGTAAGTATAATCACTTGCATAAGTGTGTCAGTGAGATGCTCAAAACATCATGTTTTCTGGCTCAAAGCATATCTTTTCGTATGTACTGATATGTCATCCCGAATGCCTTGTCTGTTTTTCTTCTTTTTTTTTATTTTTGTAACTTTTGTAATTTGCTGCTCGCGGTTGTATATGCACTAATTGAATAATCTACGGTTGAGTGTTTCATGTTGTGTTTGTAAACTGGATGTCAATAAGAAATATTATATAGGTTTCTTTGTTCAGTATTGTTGGTCTTCATCCACACTTTTCTTCTTGGAGATGTTGGGGTGGCTGTTTCCCAAAGCATTCATAACTCAATCAGGTGAGAAGTGCAACAGCGATGTTGGCATAATGTCAGCCACCAACACCACATTTCATTCCTACATCGAGGATCAATCGTTTGACCATACAAAGGTTTGTAATAAGAGAACATTTTGTGACAGTCGATAACAAATTTTGTATATTTACTAACATATTATCGTAAAAAACATCGCGAGGAAGACTGCAGTTTTATCTGGGAATGCTCCAGTGTGGAACAGAATAAAATTTGATGAACAAGAGCTTGCAAGTACGAGAGCGATTAGATACGTGGTTATTCATAACACGCAGAAACTGGTGCCGCTGCAGAAGTTTCGGCGTCTCTTGAAGCTATTTCTCGTTTCTCACTGTTTGCGCCTCTCAGAGTTGAATTATATTAGTTGCACATAGCCATGTGCACTCACTCCAGGCAGTGAGTCGTCTATACTCGCCGCTAAGTTGTGGTTCCCTTGAGCATTTGCACAAAAATTTGTATATCGTTCTTCATTATGCAGTGGCCGTTGTCGTCTGATTCGTTTGTTCTTTTACATTTAATTCTCTCACCACCGATCCCATGCGGGAAAAATGCAAAGATAAATTTTCCTGTTGGTTTTTTGGTATGCCATAAACGTCGCTTGAGTATTTTTGTCTACAAACAAAAAGGAAATGCGCAGACGACCCTTATCTTTTATCTAATGAGAGTTGTAAAACAAAATTATGTCAAAGAAACAATGCTAAATTCATATCATATGAATCACTCTGAAAAAAATTCTCATTTGATTACATCAAATGAATCAGATATTGATAGCAGCTATCACTTGTTTTGTGGCAGGGAGACTTGAGACCGTTTTGCACACATTATCTAAACAAGCTTAATCGTGTTTTAGCAAGTCCACACTTATAATGTATTCCTTTTAGGAATTATCTGCCACCTGGCAACAGAAAAGAGCAAGTTCCAACTTGTTTAGACGATGTATATGAAGCGGCCTCGAGTCTCGTAGTCATAGAGTAGATTATACATTCATTACCGTATTCGTCATTGCTCCCTAACATAAGTACAGAAATAGTCTATAGCAGTCAAAATAAGTATTTATAACTCTTGTAATCAAAGTTTATAGCATAGAAAAGTCAGTCTTATCGTCCATGGATTACCTAAAATGCGGCGAAGCAAACCTTGGTAGTAAAGAAGCTTCAAAACTACATCAAATCTTACTGAAAGTGTGGGTGTTGCTAGGGAAATATTGATAATGAAAAGGAAACGTATGTTGATGAGCTTGCACAGTGTGCATTGTAAAGTTATCGGAAAACTAGCTGATGCACAATTTGCGATTACGCGGAGATTAACACTTCGCACACCATCAAATGATGAGTCAACAGTTAGTCGTAAAAGACAATTCTATAAAGTCGGAGCGCCCAAGTTCGTCATTGTTTGCTTCAATGACGGTAAGTCTTTTCTTGTCCTCTCCTGCGCTAAAAAAGCTATCAAATAGATTTGATTTTGAGCAACCTTTTTTTGAATATTTATCTCTTTCAAGCGTTTATTTTCAAAATTTTTATTTGTTTTTACAGGTTTCCTTTTCGTTTTGCTTGCCATTTATTGCATAAGCATATCGATCATCGAATCCCATATTTGTCAGATTTTGCGGGCAAATTTATAAAATGAATTGAATATTTGCTTCTTGCTTTCTTTCTTTTCTTTCTTGCTAAATCAAAGAAGTAGGTGAATCTCTATCAAAATGTTTTCTGCGAAATGTAATGTATATCTGTCAAGTGCAATATATTGCATGAATGTTTTGATGGATGGAATGCCATCAGATGGTGGGATTGCATTACAGCTTTTGTGTGATCATATAGCTTCAAAATGTATGTTTGCAGCCTAAGCCGACAACCGAAATCCGAATTGGAACTGACCTACCTACACCTGGGAGCTCTCATGATCTGTTAGAAGGTGAGTATCTGATTTCTTGCGTTTTTAATAACCTCGTTTTTATTTGCCTTCTATCATCTTAATGATGTTTTTAAGATATTGAATAATCTTCTCATAACTATCTTTGTGTTGTTGTGTGTCATTCCAAAATAGCATCTTGTTTGCAGGAGAGATCGAGTGTGCATTTTGCGAGAATTGCTTCTTCGTTTGGCCTTTTACCGAAAATGGTTTTGGACGGGTAGTGTGCACAAATTTTCGATTGCGGTTCCAATCATCGCCGAAGACAGAGGTCATCATAGCAATTTTATCCCTTATATATGTTCACCTGAAATATCAAAAACCTCGTTTAGAGCGCTTTGCCGGCTCGATTTAAAGTTTTCAATGAGCAGTGGGACATCCCATTATGTTCGATACACTCCCTCCATTATGAACCCGTTAGAAGTAAGCGAATATTCAAAATTTGATGTTGTAAAGCTGTTGTGCTTCATTGTCTATATGCATGGCTTTAGTTTCAGAGAATCAGTCGTCATTTTTCAAGAAGAAGTTCATTCACGTGGTAAAGTCTCTTTCGAGTTTGGAAATTGTGTCTTCGATTCGTCTGCAGCTGAAGGTGCCCATTTTGGTCTTTACTTCTCTTACGAAGTTTAGTTTTTTTAGGATTTTCGTGTTGTAACTATCGACTTACGAGAATCCCAGCATGCTGCTAGCCTTCTTAATCAAATTTTATTCTTTTCCCGACCACACAAAATTGAAAACATAATACAAGCAGGTGCTGAACGAGAATGGTGCTCTAGTTGTGAGTTTTTTTAATTAAATTTATTGCAGTCGACTACATTTCTAAAATGAGAAGTTTGTTTAGTATTTTTCAATATATTCAGTGCAATTTAATGATACCAAATCATGGGAAGCTGAGTTGGAACGCTGTGGACTTCGTAACAACTATCACTGGCGGGTTGCGAGTCAGCTCCAGGGTCCACGGCAATATTTTCTATGCAAGAGGTGGTCCTCGTTGTTTTCTGGTGTTGTTATGTTTGCTTTCTATGCGTCATTTCAGCTATCCCAAATACTTCGTGGTACCAGGCGACACAACAAATTACGAGTTGAGTAGAATGGCTGAACATTGGACACTTAGTCGATTTCCGGTGAGTTTTATCATACCCGCTGCGATTCGTTAAGGCATTGCCCACTAAGAACGAGGGTGTGAAATATAACGGTACCATAGCGGGGCTCCTTGAAAAAAGGCCAAGTCCCGCTGCAAAAGATGGATCCCAAAGCGAGGAAATCGCCCTCAAAGGCAGTGTCCGGGCAAGAACTCGATTTTGAGATTTTGTGCTTACCCGGGCCTATTCGCTATGCTGAATCCGAAAATCCACATTGGAAAGCGCGTAAACGGCGAAAAACGGCTCTAACACGGGAGGGAAATCAGCAGGTGGGTGGGGTCCTCCCGACTGTGAACTCACGCTCCCAGCTTCTAGAGCGATCCTCCCGGTTCCGATTTCAAGTCATGCATTCCACCTGGCTGGTGTAGATCTCAGGGCGCTAAATTGGGAAGATCGCTCCAGAAGCTGGGACTGCGAAATTCACTTCGAGGATTCCGCCCACTTGCTTATTTCCCTCCAGTGTTAGAGCCCTTTTTTGCCATTTTTGCGCTTTCCAATGTGGATTTTGGGATTCAGCATAGTGAATAGGCCCAGGTAAGCACAAAATCTCAAAATTGACTTTTTGCCCGGAACTGCCTTTAAAAGGAAGAAGCGGCCATGGTTGCTGCCGATCAGCGTTGGTGGTCTGAAGATACATATTCAGAAAACCTAGATGTGCCCAAACATGTCGAAAACCCGATAGTTCTAATCATAGGCAGGTTTTTGACTATTTTGGACATATACGAGTAAATGAAATTGTATCTTCAGACCGCCCACGTTGATGGGCGGAGCGACCACGCCGCTTCCACCTTCCAGGGGCTTTCTCCCATCTGGCTTCATTCTTGCAGCGAGACATGGCCGGTTCAGTTACCTAGGGGCCTATCGTACCAAATTCATTTCAATTTGGGTGGTGTAATCAGTGCTGCCATCAGTTCAGTATGTGTATCAGATATGGGTATGGGCGCGTCTCTCAACTGGTGTATCTCTTCTACGGTCTTCAAAATTCGACGAAAATTGGGAAGCACCAAAACTCAATAAAGTGTTCGTGAGTTTGTGGTTATCACTGCAAATATTGACTCGATAATAATGACTATCTGTCATTTGAACTCATAAATGTGCAGGTTTGCTAAATACGTCAGCAGAGCTACCGGCTCGGAGGATTTGGAACCACATAGTCTGGTGCTCAATGACGATACTAGCCCAATGAAAATCTCAGCAGCCTACGGGCGACTTCGTAGGCTCTGTTCTGTTGGTAAGTGCTTTTGATCTATATTAGTTCCAAAACTTCTTTGGTTTTTACTTTTTCTTTCTACTGTCTGAACCTTCGTGAAGCTTCTCATACTCAGACTAAGTTTTGGATCAGCTTAGACGAATATCATGATAAAATTGTTGTTTCCAGACTCTTATGAGCAATTTGCCTCTCGTGACAAAGATTGGTTAGCGCGGATAAATCACACTGGATGGCTGCACTTGGTCAGCAAGTGCTTAGTGAAAGCGGCTGAAGGTGTAGAATGGTTAACCCGTGGACGATCTGTCATTATATACGGTAAGTCGATTCTCAATCATAACTTTCTTTGGAATTATGTCTGTCAAACGTGCAATTTTTTCTTGCTGTAATATTTTCATTCCCAGCCAAATATATGCTAGTATCGATAAATCCATACAGAAAATGGGAAATCTCTGGCCGAATTCTTTTGAAGCTATTGGTGTCTGTAAAGGCACCGTCCACCCAAATCTCAGATTGAGAGATTTTGATCCCGTACAAGAGCAAGGCCCTTGAAGACGTGCCGCTGCAAGATTTGTGTTCTGAAGGAGAAAGTCGTTAAAATGGATGCTGCTGGGATCGCCACGCCCATCAGCCTGGGTTTTTCAATAATAAACCCGAAACTAGATGCAGTATACCTAAAAATAAAAATTCGCCTTTATTGTGAAGAACACATTCTCGATATGTATTATGGAGTCTTGACGGGCTTGTCCCTTTTAGAACTCTTTGGGCGTGGCGACCAACAATATCCACCTTCTAGAGCAGTTTTCTCGCTTTGGAACACACCTTTCCTAGCGGGACTGGGCAGTCATGTAGCTAGAACCTCGCTATGGTACTGTTTTAAACCCTACTCAGATTTGGTACCTTCATTCTGTTGGCTTTACTCATTCATAGGAATATCTGTTGCTGTCTCGTCATTTTCTCTTCCAATTTGATGCTTATTTCATGCAGATTTTAGAAACTGAAGGACTGGACGCGTCTGCTGTAGTCTCCAGCATCATTCAAATTTGTTGCGATTCTTATTATCGTGAACCCCTAGGTTGGTTTTGGATAAACAAGTGCGCTTGTTTAATTTTTGCTATACAGGGTTAGAGTCGCTTATCGCGAAGGACTGGATAGCGCTTGGCCATCCATTTGCGCAACGTCTTTTCGGAAATTCTAATGAAAACGGTGAAGAAGAAATAACGCCCACGTTCCTCCTCTTCCTCGATTGCGTCGCTCAGCTCATTCGTCTCTACCCTATGCAGTATGTTGAAAGTCCGGTAGGACTAGAGTGAACTGTGAGCCTTGGCTGGGAATTCCAGTGTTTGGCAAAAATGTGGTTTCATTCAGGTTCACATATTCCCACCATTTGCTGATTGCGTTGTGGGATCTTTCGCTGACTGGAATGGTACCAGCGTTTGCGGCTTCTTCTGTGGCTGATCAGGATCAACTAGGAATGCGAAAATGCGGTGGCCCTTTCCCGCTGGAGCGATTTTTTCAGGAGAATTATATACGACTTTTCGAGAATGTCACGAACATGGCTGCCGTAACTGTACAGAATGCTTATGGTAAGTCTTTATGTCGATTTCCGTAACTGTGTTGAGTTTCATTTATGATTACTGGCTTGCAGAAACTAACCTGACGGAAGATATCATTCGTCCACCCAGATCAATAATAAGTGTGCAGTTGTGGAACGAATGCTATTTAAGATGGATTCCTCCTGCAAATATTAAGGTATTTTTGTGAAGCTGTATTGGGACTCTGTGTAACTTTTGATTCAACTGGCTTGACGGCTGGAAGGCGGGGCTTTGTGACCTAATCAGAGCCGCTCGCGCGCATGCTCTCTGATCATTATCTAGCTCTAATTAGGTCACGAAACCCCGCCTTCCAGCCGCCAAACCAGTTGAATCAAAGTGTATTCTTCTCTCTTTCTAAGGCCCGTATGCACGTACATCCCCGCGGGGAGGGGAGGGGATCTGAGAGGGGAAGCGTCATATCTCGCTAATCTGTATATCTTTCTTCTTCTTTCTCTGTCTTGCTTTTGAAGCTTCTCATACACTGATACTTGCGCATAACGGATGCCAGGTTACTACCATACAAGATTAGATATTCACTATTTCGTCTGATCCCCTGGGGATCCCCAGGGGATCATCTCACATTTTCAAAGTCATTTATCTTCCTGATAAACCAATGAAAACGCCGCAAAATTGTATTGAAGATTTACTACGATACTTCTGAGCATGTCTTCGACCGAAGAAATGGAATCTGAAGATTTTGATTTTTTTCGATAATCCCTGGCTCGCGATCCAGGGATTACCGAAGATTTCGATATCCTGTGATTTTACTTATTTCTACTATAAACATATTTAGCATTGCCGTAGTATATCCACAGTACAATTTTAGAGCATTTTCATTGAGTTTTCAGGAAGATAAATAACTTTGAAAATGTGAGGTGATCCCCTGGGGATCCCCAGGGGATCAGACGAAATAGTGAATATCTAATCTTGTATGGTAGTAACCTGGCATCCGTTATGTGCAAGTATCAGTGTATGAGAAGCTTTAAAAGCAAGACAGAGAAAGAAGAAGAAAGATATACAGATTAGCGAGATATGAAGCTTCCCCTCTCAGATCCCCTCCCCTCCCCGCGGGGATGTACGTGCATACGGGCCTAAGAGGCGCTTTTCCTTTCCTTCATTTCCGCGAAGAAATGCACAATGCTGATGTAAATTTTGCCCAAGCTTGCTTGGGCAAAATTTACACTTTGCTTAAACACATACAGTTTTTGTTGCGAATTTTTTCAACTGTCAGCGGACCTTGGCAAAGTGTAACGGTGGTTTCAGGTTACTCTCTATCTTACGAGAGATTCTTGTGCTAATGCCCAACAATATGCAGAACAAAATAGATGAAGATTTGTTTGATTAGCGTTATCATGAATTGTGGGCGCCTCAGTGCTCTTTTAGTGGATTTTCTAAATTTGCAGTACACTTGCACCTTTTTTTGCGATAAAGTTTCTAAATTTCCGTTTTTAAGCGTGGTGGCAATTTATTCACCGACATCGCCCTCAAGGAATCTATTAGAAACTTACCAGCAGGCAGATTAATGATTGATGAAGAACCAGAGTGGCCTCCTGAGACGAATGTCGACAAGGTTGGTAGCACTTTTATCTTGTTGCTTCTTTCTTTTGCAAAACTAACTAATCTCATTGATTGTGAAGGGCGTGGATTATGTTAGCCTTTCTTCATTCTAGGTAAGCTCTGCTTACCCTTACTCGGAAGCTGATGTCGGTAATCGTGGATATGTTAATCGTGATGACAGTGACAATATATCCATGTCATCGATGTCACTTTCAACAGCCAGTTATATGACGCAAGACGATAGATATAGAGTAAGTTTTATCGTTTTCGTGATATATCTTCTTTTTTCTTTTGGTTTTTTTAAACATAAGTTTTAGCATCGAGCCAGCGTTCCCGTGCTTGGTGGTATCCCAGAGCAGATACCGAAATTCTCGCCTTTAAGACCAAACTATGAGAGCTCAAGCACGAGCTCGTCATCAGCCTTTACGTCCTTTCCACTTCGCCACTTAAACTCTTTCAGATCAGGAAAAAATTGAATTCATAATGATTTGATTCAAGCTGTGATATGAGTTTAATTCTCGGTGTACTTTGTTCAGCATTTTTTTTCACCTGCGAACTGTTGAATTTTTGTATCGTTGTTAGGCAAAAATGACCATAGTCCATTTGAATCGAATTCACTACTTGCAAATAGAGCTTCTTTGTCGCCTAACTGTCTGCTGTATCTGCTGTTCCATCTGCCCAGAAGTGTTTTTTTAAAGAGAAATATATCGATATATCAATTGTCTATACTATCTGCAACTTTCTTACGCTGGCTGCTTTTTTCTTTGTTGATTTACGTAATAACGAATGTTTTCTTTTATCAGTGTTAGCATCGTTAGAACGATCATAGCGTCTTCCTTCAGCTTCGCTGCTATCCAAGTACTCCATCGCTTTCACTTTCACTTCGGATGTGAAGTTTACAGAAATGGTTGCTATGTATGTGTGTTGTTGTGCAGTTTATATAAATTTTGTCTACCTCGCACATAATACGATTTATCATTTCCAAGGTTAAATTGCTCAGGATAGAAGGTATCTGTTTTACCGTTAGGTCTTGCCCATACTTCACGCGATTTCATCGCGCATTTCGGTTGTACCAATTCTCCCATTCGACTAATCGCGAATAACTATCACAACTGTAATGCAAGACGATTGGCATGCAATGGACTCGTAACAGTTGTCTTCGGAGAAATTGCGTGAACATGCCCGAGACTTTATAAACTAGCAGCCACCATAGGTGCCATAGGGGGAGCCGGGCCCTCTCTAGATGAAGGAGGTCTCGGCCTAAACATGATTTTTGATAAAATGCAGCGTCTCTCGGTAGAGTGAGGCTAGGAAAAAGTCGACGGTTTAGGTCGAGTTTCCGTTTCCTAAGCTTTTGAATGGTATATAGCTTGTTCGGGTATTTCGCTTCCTGGCTTCAAATAGTCCTTGCTCCGGTGAGCCATAATGACGGGGTGGATCAAGCTAATAGTAAAAATCTCCACCTAGATTTCCCGACAATCGATTAGGTTGGCGGATAATTTCTGTTACACTTTTTTCGTAAAATTCTGGAAGTTTCAGAAGTTCTTTAGAATCTTCAAAGTTGCTCCATATGTAGTCACTGCAGGGCGTACACACAGATGCCGCAAATGCACAAGTAGCCAGCGATTTTAAGACAACTTAAGAACACTCAAAATTGTCATTTTTTCTTTGATTTTTTTCCTGCGTCTCACTGTGTTTTTTCTCTCCCATAATTTTTTTAGAACATACTTTCGCATCCTCTCTTTTATGGTAGCACTTTGGTGCCACTAGCACACGCCAAAAACAAGGGGTGAAAAACAACTGAAAAAAATCAAAAATTCGTCGAAAATTTTTCTCTTTGTGTGCGTCGTGTAGCATTTGATACGTAAGGGTCGCAAATAATTTTTGTAATTTTTTAAAGAGGACGTGCGCGGACATGATTGCTCCATCTCTCTACGTTCGCTAAAAACTATGGACCATACCCTGCCCGAATACCACGTCGCCCGGTCACTCCCCGATCACCTGGAAGAATGCCAACCCGCTGGCCAAAATGTCCATAAAATGTACTCCTACCGATAAAGTGGGTGTTTTGCGCATGGACCGCGGATCTGACACTACCGGCGGGTAGAAGTTTGCACCCCCCCCCCCCAACAATCCTCAAACATAAGAATTTTCGAAAGCTTCTTAGATTTAAAAAAAAATAAAAATAAAAGTGTGACAGAAATTATCCGCCAACCTAATATATGCCATTTGAAAGCTTAGGAAAGAGAGATTCGGAATAGGCTTTTTTCTAGCCAACTATTGTGAGACACTTTGCGTTCCTAAAATTGTGTCCATTTTTGACAGTAGATTTCTGCCCAACAGAGACCTAGCTACCGCTGATTATCTATGTTATAGAGCAAGTCTTCATTAATAAACGTAGACCGTCGGCTTTCTCGTAGTTTTCGTCTTCGTTGCAATAGTGCAGAAAATGAGCACATTAGATCAGTTGATACATCATCCAGATAAAATCTTTAATATCTCGCGGTTTAGATGACGTAGATAAAATTCGACGATCTATGTCGAATTCCCATTGTCTAAGCCTTTGTTGTATAGAACGTTGGGCGAAAAAGCTTGTCATTTTTTGGAAATGGGTTGGAGAGAACGGTCACTATCACAGGAGCGCAGACTTTTTGAAGCCAGGACACGGAAGGATACGGAAGTGCCCCGATAAGCTATGTGTATACCATCTGAAAGCTGCGATCATGTAGAATCGAAATACGCTGTTGAAACATTAGACCGTAAAATAGGCTGTTGACTGTTGTTTTTCTATCTCTTCTTAGCAGTAAGATATGAGGGATTGATCTGACCGACTGTATATATCTACAAATACTTTGACATCTAATTCTTTCATTTTATAAGAAAAACTTAATCTTATTGAAGTAGTCTATTACTATCTACCGTAAACACTGCATATCACACTGTTTTTTTAGCACGAGACTTTTTTGTTTTTAACATCGACCTGGTGCCTCTCTAACGAGTAAGCGTGTCTATCTGTCCACCTATCACAAAGCTGTGACAAGCCTTAGAAAGAAGACCTGAAAATATGCTCACGATTTTTTGCCAAAAAAAACATGGGAGAAAGAAGCAGCAAACGACCATTGGAATTTTCGATAACAAACTTCATTCTTGATCTTTGTGTTCTTTTTTGAGTTGTATATATTCGAATCATTTTTGTTTCTCGGAGCTAGTCAATTTTTAACTACAGTATCTATCAAAGACGCCTCTGAAAGGGTGCGGAGAAATGCAACTACCGTGATTAACTCATACACGGCTTTGACTAACCGAATGGGTGATTTTTTTTTTATTTTTGGATTTTTTAGGGGTGTAATCGTGGCTGGCAGCAAAAAGTGCGTAGGCCACCGGTGGTCCACATCGTCGCCAATGGGTTCATATTGTAATCGATATAAATATTGTTCATATGGATGATCCACGGGTGATGTTGTCTGCAATAGGTTTTCATTCTCAAATTAACTTCGCAACTCAGACCGGAAGAGGGTCATCCGGGTCCTGGCCCAAAAGGAGGGGGTAGGACCCATTGTTCCCCCTATCGTAACTATGGGCTTGGCGCAAAGTCCCAGCGACGCTTCTCCCGCCATGCTGGTTTTCACGTTATTAGGGTTGGGACAGACTGTACATACTAATCTGTAGAGCAGGTTTTTGGGGTGAACGCTGTTTTCAAGTGTTGTACCTTTGATAGGTTCGTTTAGAAAGCTATCTCATGTGGTTTTTGGCAATTCTAGTTCAGCATCCAGCACCTGTTGGGCCAACAATAAGATAGCAAGGACAATTAGTCCCGTCATGGCTGAGAGTGGCTTAATAACTGGCCCGAAGTAACATTAACACCTTAACGACCATGTGCATATGCCCGTGTGCACTCCCTGACTCCCGTTTAGCATTTTCGTGCATCCGCGCGTATGCACGCCAGTTCTAGGTATAAACAAAAAGTTCCAAGTGAATTCTATGCAGTAATACTACTGGTGGCCTGATTGTATGCAGGAATTCAGGGCATAGCGGCAGCTATTCTGAAGTATGAACCGCAAATTTGGGTACTTAGTCCATTTCGATGTCGTGTATGCCAATTATGTTTGAGAAGGCAAAAACTCTGTATAGCTGTTGTGAAAGCAAACACGGATGAATCGGACAAAAACACCCAATATCGTAAGGCTTTTCTCGAAGGGGGATTCTCCAGATATAGGCCATTGGATGGTTTATTGAGGGGGGGGGGGGGGGATGGAGGAGTATATGTCGCCGAAAAAGGGCGGTCCTCGCGGTCATTTGCGACAAATACGCACCCGTGTACATGCGCGGCCATGCGTTCCTGCAGGGAATCCGCGCGGGACTCTTCCGAATCCGGCGACATATAGTCCTCCACCCGGGGGGGGGGGAGGGAGGGAGGCGAGGGGGAAAGCGACGCAAAAATCTTGACTTGTATAACTCCTAGTAAGACTCAGTGATATGTAGGCTGCTGCACATGAAGCCGCAGTTTCTTCGGGCGCGAACGCGGCTTTATTAGCCACAGAGCGCATGAGGTGCAAGAATTACAACGGTGAGGATACGCACGCGCCGCGTTCGCGCCCGCTCAACTAATGCTGCTTCTCCGCCTTCGTCATGCAGTAGCCTTAGTGTCTATCTACCTGTTGATGCTTGCTTTCGACAAGGATAGTATTAGCGGGACTTGTCTAAAGTTTTCACAAAATTATCAATTTTTCTCAAAATGGGGCTTTTTGAATTCACACATTTTGGGTGCAACATTTGGAATCAGCGCCATGAAAAGGCCTGGACAAGACAAAAAAAATAGAAATCGAGGTTCTGCCCAGACGCTATCTTCAAGGTGAATGGGCTGGTAAATAGGAAGAATCTTGAAAAGGGTGAAATTGCAAGTGAAAACCGCTTGTATAATTTTCCGGTTAGGTTCAAGAACAGCTCTAGAAGGACCCATATTGGTCCAGACAGACTCACGAGATCTACAGCTGTTCTGTCACCCTCAGCTGACGACCGTCCGTGACTACTGTGGCCCCTCAGAATGGATTCAAACTGCCGCGCATCGAAATCTGCGTCTCTGCCAGGTCGAGGCGGCGGGTCAGCGTCCATCTCGGCACGGCGGCGGTTAATTTGAGTTGAAAAACTGTCCGCGAGTTCTCTCCGTTCGTCAGAAAAAACGTCGTCTTGAACCCTTCAAACCTTTCGTCAATCCCTCGTCGACGACCCTACCCGCGCCTTCGGGATCGCTTATCTGTAAGTTTATGCTTACAATCAGAATCTCTAGAGAGTCCGACTCATTTTACTAAATTCTGTCCAATCAAGCGGACTTGTAGCTTGCTCTAGAGATTGAGTCTACCTTCATTTGTAGTATTACCTTTGCAGTGACTGTTACTCTGTCATAGCAAACTAACCGAATTCTGAAGTTCCTATTCTGCTGTTTTTCGTTTTGAGAAATTATGGACATCCAAGGCAGGGTAAGTAGTTCAGATTTCCACGGACCTCTGTAAAAGTTACGAGATAAATTCGCAGAGAACCACCCGAGCTCAAGCCAATGTCAATGAAAATCTAGTGAAGAGAACAGCTGCTGGAAAAGAAGCACTTTTGACGAGGAGACCAGCTCTGAAAGACCAAAGAAATGGAGCAAATATAGCGGTTTGGGCAGAGCACTTATTTTCTTCACCTCACGATAGCCTTTGTTGATTTTTAAGCTTGCTGAACGTGCTACTGGCAAGCCAATAGCCAAAGCTACAAGATCTACTACAGTCAAATCCTCGGCTATAATCCAAAGCCAACAGAAACAGGTCGCAATCTTTAATTCAAAGAGCGCATCTGAAGTAGCCTTTATAGGATGTTGTACCGGAAAGCCGCGTCCATCCTGAAGTTACTGGAATCGAGCGTGAAATCCAGTTCGTGGAATTTTGCGACCAGGTAAACCCACCCTGTTCTCTTCTCCCACTGCTCTCGAACTCATTTCACCTCGCCTGAAGACTTTGCATTCAATTTGCAACACTTAATCATCAGTCTACTATTCTAAGCGAAGATCCATTCGGAGATAATGGCCTTCAGCAATTCAAACGTCTACTGTTGTGTAATTGGCGCCGCTCATCATGTTGCGGACTACTCCGTATACAGTAGCCAAAATTTATGCGCCGCCACTTCTCGGGCTCGTCGACATCCGGTCACTCAAGAGTCGGTAGTGCCTTGTAAATTCTTGGTTTTACAGAGGTGTAGAAAAATGTAGATTGCACTCATCTTTGTGGAATAAGGTGAATGCCCCAACAGAATTTCTCCTACTAAAACGTCAGGAAGTGGGCATTCGTTATTATCGCTTTATCAAATTATATTCTTTTATTGAACTTTTCAAGAGTGTTCTCCACCTCTTTGAGTTAAGACTACTTTCTAGGGAAGTTTGGTTACTTGTTACAATTTTGTTTAGCTTGTGAATTTCTTATAAGGAACATGTATTTCTTGGTAGCTCAACAATGATCTTTTGATTTTTGTACATTGATTCAAGATCAATTCAGCTTGACTTATGCGCCGCAATGTTCTGCATGAATTCTGCCTTATCGAAAGTTGTGGTTTTCTCGCTAAACTCGATGAATTGCAGTTCTTCTCGGTGGCTTCAATGATGCTGCTCCTTTGTTGCTAAGATTATAACAAATTGCTTTGGAGTTTAACGCAGTTTTTCTAAACCTTGTATGTCGTACAGCAAATGTTGCAGTTTTTTTTATTAAGTTTGGACTACTTACCATGGTTACGGAGCTACATGCTACCGCCGTTACTAGTATCAAAGTCACTAGCGTAACCAATGCTATTGTCGTTCCTTATCTTTCCGTGGTCTTTCCGCCCCTTTTTTTCCGCTGGTGACAATGTTTGTCTCCGTACATCTACGGACGTGAAGGAAAACACGATCACCAATTAGCGGATTTGGAAGCGGAAAGGCTAAATTTTAATGCTGATCGTCAGTTCAAAGTGGAACAGCAGTAATAACGGAATGAATAATAGTGAACGGTCCTCGATAACCTTAGCAACACTGATAAATAGCGACTCTGTAACGCCAGTAAAAGCGACGACCGTTCACTAGGCCGAACCTTATTCCATCGGTGGATCTATTTTCTAGGTTTACCAATATCTACTGGTTCTTGAGAAGAAAACTCGAATTGAAGATGATTTCATGGTTCAGTCGCCATCAACACCAAAAATGCGCAGTATTCTTGTCGACTGGCTGATACAGGTGCGCTGTTGGACGATTTTGCCCCCTCTCTGAATTCGATTGAATTTTTCAATTTCTAGGTACATACACGCTTTCATCTCTTGCCCGAAACGCTTCATCTTACCATCTACCTGCTAGATATCATGTTATCGAGAACAAAGGTTGATAAGAATGAACTACAATTAGTTGGCGTATCCAGCATGTAAGTATGAAATGGCTATCTTCGTTTGTTAGATAACAAATTTCCTTCTTTTAAAGGTTAGTCGCGTCCAAGTATGAGGAAATGTATGCGCCAGATATCCATGATTTTGAATATATCACTGACAATGCATACACAAAGAAAATGATCCTCAAGATGGAGGCCAAGATACTCACTGCCACTGAGTAAGTCGTGTTAGGAAATTTGATATACCAAGAATAGCATGAATGTTTAGTTTTGATCTTTCTCGGCCACATTCGCTCACCTTTTTGCGGTGGTTCAGCAAAGAGATGAAATTCGGCATGAGAATGCATCATATGGCGAAGTTTTTGATCGAGGTAGCTTTTTTGGTCGTGATATGTTTCCTCTCGTTAAGTTTCCTTTTTAAGATGGCATTCTTGGATGCGTCTCTCTCACCGATGCTGCCATCACATACGGCATGTGCCTGTACATATATTGCTGCTAAGTTATGTGAAACACCATTCGATAGCGATAAAATGAGGTGAGCTTTGAGCATCTGTGAGGCTACCATTTTTTGTAAGGACTCTTCTTGTTCAATTTCTTGATTTTTTTATACCTCTATCATCACTGCAATTTAGTAGTGTGATTTGTGTTTCAATGAAGACAATGTATTGCTGTAACTTTTGGAAACTCCATCGTAAGAATTTACTGTTACGAATGCTGCGCTTGGCTGTTTCCATAACCCATCAAATTCTGTGAAAATGAGGCTTAAAAATAATGGAAATGTGTGTAGCACAGGAGTTCTTCCACGAATTGCTGGTGTTTCGTTATTACCAGTATCACATGCTGATCACAGCGATTATGCCTAATGCATGGCCAGACTTTTCAAAAGTTTGATTCATGGGAGAGTGGAAATCATATTGAGCCTTTCGAAGCAGTGGCTCTTTTGTGCTTGCTTGGCATATTGTTGAAAATGGCCGGAATGTTTAAATAAAGCCGAGATTTCCGACTTGTTTTGCAAAAAAATGAGTATCGACCCGGCGAGACTACTTTGTCACGAAAATACTTCTTAACAATTTGTCTGTCTAGTTTCTTGCTCCATTTCACAAATGTCGAATTTTCCTTATATATGGTGGCTTTTTACAAGAAAAATTACCTAGCAGCGAGGAAGCCGGCGCCAAAAGTTTGAATATACGCTTCTACTTCTCCATGGCTTGTTTTCCAGGAAGATGACGGGTATCACACTGAAGGAAGCTGAGGAACTAGGATCAACTTTTGCCAAGGTCTTCCTGAGGCTACACTCGTTGCCGAAGCTGCTAGCTGTACGCGAGAAGTATTCCTCAGCCAAAGTGTTAGCCGTGTCCCAGTTGTATGATAGTGATATCAAAATTCTTACCGAACTTTCATCATAGAACATCAGCATAATTAGACTTAGACGCTTCAATTCGCAAGTACAACTTGTCAGCCTTTCCAGCTATAGCATCAAACACTGCCGCTCTAAGCACCTTATAAGTGCTACAATATCGTCGACGTGTATTATGTGTTTTTGTTGTAATACCAGGTTGCAATCATTTCTATATATCTGGAATATTTGAGGTATTTTGGCATGTCGCTTCTCAAATCTCATTTTCTAGTGTCGATTTCTACTAGGCACACTTGTTCCCTGTTTTTAGCTTTCCATTTTTTGTCTTTCTCGTATTCTTACGCCAAATTCTAATATCACACTGCTAAGAGGAGTGGGGTAACGCTAATATTAAAGTTCTGTACTATGCTGAAAATCGTAAAGATGATGTTAGTTGCCATATTCGATGTCAAAAGATCGTACCTCATCACTGATATGCTGGCCTCTTGCAGCCCTATTTATTAATTACTTGGGCATACTGATTCTTTGAATGTTTTCTCGAGTATAAAGTTTTAATGGCAGTTTACGAATTTTTGAGGTGATCTGTAATTTGCCAGTGGATATTTGAACATCGGAGAGATTGGCGCTTTCTGAGAATGGCCTCGAACATAGGGGTATAGGGGTACAACGATGGAAAGTGTAGCCCAGTATATGGGAAGATGGATGGAAGTTGAACTTACTGACGGTAGAATCATTCGTGGCCAAATGATGTGCACTGATAGAAAGCCAAACTTTATCTTGGGCAGGTAGGAAGTTATTGCTTTTTAATCAGTTTTTTAAATATTGGCGTAGATTTGTTGGGATATATTAGGTCGTAACATAAGTTTTATTGCACTTAAGAAAAAATTTTCTATACTTTCTGAGAAAATTTTTTCTCAACTCCAAATTGAATGGATTGTTGTATTTTTTCAATACTTACATGTCACACATGAAAAATCAAATTCTGAAATTTGTAAAAAGTTATTCAGTTATTCTCAGTTATTTTTGGCGAATTTCCTACTTGCATTTGTCTTCGTGTTAGTACTTATGTCCCCAGAAATCCATAAAAAATCTGAGAGCCTGAAAAATAAGAATGATAGAATTTTGAAAGGAAAGAGAAAAATGGAAATTTGAGTGCCGTCGCAAGATTGCCTTTATTTTTACTGTAAACGTCTGTAAAGAAGGAACTGGTGCTAGTAGGTAGTCCTTTGTCCATTGCTCATATGTGCCAAATATTAGGCTTTATTAGAGTTTCTAGAGTTTTCTAGAGGCTAGTAGGTAGTCCTTTGTCCATTGCTCATATGTGCCAAATATTAGGCTTTATTAGAGTTTCTAGAGTTTTCTAGAGGAGAACAAAGGAAAGTGTCACAAAACTTTTACGACCTAATAGAAACATTATTATCATGTCTGGTACCATTGAAAACATTGCGAGAATGTTTTAATCTGAAGGCGCATATAATTGCCCTAAGAACCAAACTTCTGTGACAACAATGCTTTCTTTGATTGTGATCTTATTGTTAGCGCCCTCTTAATATACAGACCATGTTCGAAATACAGTTGACAGGACAAACTGGTATGATGGTGTGGCCGCTCAATAAAACAAAAAAATCTAGCAAATGTTGAAGGGAGAAAGAAAGTGTTGGCTTATACATGAGTTCTGCCTGGGAATTATGAGGTACTCCTGCAGAAATCTAAACGAGCGCATATCAGAAAGCATCTGGGCAATCATTTCGTTTTTTGATCCCTTGCTTTTCGATGCTCTTTTCTCAAACTCATGCAGATGTTTAATTGTCTTTTAGCGTTTGCTCATCAAGATGTGGGTGGAAGCTAGTTTTAGTCGCATAACCGAGATTGATCTGAGTGGCATTAGTTGCTTGTATCCACGTTACCAGTTCATCATTTTTCCACTCCCCTCTCCTCCCTCTCCTACAAAGACGACTTTTCAAGCCTATAGCTCTGAAATATAATTTTGGCATAACTAAAAAGTAAGAATGCTTTGGAAAACTGGATGGTGGAGGGTTTCGAAACAGTGTTTTTGGAAATATGCGACTGCATTAGGTGTATTATGGTTAGAATTAGTGTTCTGGTACACTTGCTTATAGGTCTCATGTGTCTGCTAAGGTGTGCCAGAGATTTATCCTATTCAATCGGTTTACTCCATTCGCTATTAGTCCATTTGGTGCTTTGATCAACAGCAAAAGGCTGAGCCGCATGAATCGATTGAACCGAATGGGTCTGGCACCTACCTGACAGGAAGTCCTTAGCAACATCATTTTAGCGGTTCCATACAAATCGATCGAGAAGTCCCCCCCCCCCCCCAGTCCGAACCGCACGTATTGCCTCGTAAAACCCAGAGTTGCTCATCAGTGCTTCTAAACCGCAAGTTGTTACCTGGTATATCCAAGTGTAATGGAATTTGTATATGGAAGCTTGACACCCTGCTGTAAATCTACCTGATCATGTCAGTGTCAAACATAAAAGCTATTTCTAGATCTGAGGAGCGATGGTCAGGTGAAGAAGGTGAACCCAGAGCCATAGGTTTAGCTATGGTAAGCCGACAACACGTTGTTCGACTCAGTCTGCTTCCAACACCGCAGCCAACAAATGACGAAGATTTTTCGTGAGATTACTGAAGATGTACATAGAACTAAAATATATAAATTTTTATTATTGTTCGCATTTTATTAGTCATAATCTGATTATGAGCAATTCTAAGGGCAAATCATTGTTCTGGTCAATATGTCAACGGACCCGTTCGAAAATAAAGTTAGCAACTTCTATCCTCTATCCTATAGATTGCATTACTTCGCTCAACGTCCATTCATAGCTACTATCTTCTGTTGGATTTTGTGCAGGCGGAAAGTACTCCACCTTAGGGACCTGGATAAGAAACCTTTCTGGCCCAAAACGATGAATGAGTGACTCTTTACCTTATTGATCGTATCCTCAGTGGTTTTGGCTAGTACGACAATCCTAGGGATGCCAATCTGCCGCAAATGCTTTATGCGTTTGCCGATGTTGTCCTCGATTCGATCATCAAGAAGCACACCGCCGCTCAGTCGTCGATCGAGTGAAGACAATGTCAGTTCAGTCATTACATTGTCCAGGAGGTTCTGTAATAATGAAAACTATTGTTTGTGGGGTTTGAACCAATTGTGTGAAGAGCACCGCGATGCGATCGCAACTCGCACCTTTGCGTGTGTGACAGTTCTTACATGATCACAACATTCAAAATAGTTCATAGTAGTACTGGCACAGGACGCTGATTTGGCTGGCGGCCTGCGTTTAGCGCCCCTAAGCTATCTGAATGAGAGTGTCACGGCTTCAGCGATTCAGATCTGCGCGACCGCTTCGCTGGGACCTTGTACAGCGTTAGCAGCCGCATTCTTTGGGCATATTGTCACAGCTCAGCACCGCTCGATATGGTGAGAAGTTGCCTAAAGTCCGTTCGCAAATGCTATATAAAACCCTACCGAGACGACCGCGTAGACTCGAACCGCTGGAGCTGTGACACCGTCACTGAGACAGCCTATAGATACGCACAATGTATTACACATTCATGCCTTAACAAGAACAAGCATGAACGCAGTAGGTGGTGAATAATGATAATAATTAAACTGTTATAGGGCAGTCGAAAAATCGTGACGATGGCGCGACCGCGCGCGACACGCACGCACTCCCATTTCTTGGTTTCTATCTCTGCTCGGGTGGTTTTTCTGCTTACATGTGATAATACCTAGACACTGGAAGTCACTGTGCTGGATGTTAAGTCAATGCCTGTTTGTATGGGTGTTTTATGCTCCTGTGTGCGCAAAGACCGCAGTCAATTCGTCGTTATGTAAGAATGAATCATACCTTCGAAACAACAACTGCGGCTGAAAATGGCGCGATAAGCGGGGGTAGTCGTATTGCCTTCTCATTTGGAGACAGGAGTGAGACAATAGCTGGAAGGAGCCTGAAGGATTCAGCAAAGTGCAAATTTTTGCATTACGAAGTTGAAAGTAAGTGATATTACCTGCTAATTCCAATGCCAAAACAACACATCTCATATGGTTCTCTGTTTTTGCTGAGAGCACCAAAAGCTTCTGAATACTTGGTACCTGCAGCGAATGCGCGATGTAGAGATGCAACGAAAATGATATTAATAGATTCTCACCTAAATTGAACGTATGAGCAACTTCGACGGTAGAAAATGTCTTGACTGCTGATTCGTCGTGGTCGCACTTGTAAAGACCATCTTCCTTCTTGCTTCCACTGCGGCACCTGCAACAGGTTAATATTAGAGTTCCTTCATACTATGCCGCAGGAATCGCTCTGAAAATATACGTTCGGGTTGTTTCATAGGGTTGTTTCAGACTGCCGCACTGACTGCAGCTGACTGCAGCTGACCGCACCGCTCGCAGCCTCTTTTCTTAAAACAGAAACAACCGCGATTATCAAAACAGCGTGATTTACGCATAAGAAGATCATAAGTTCCATCAGAATTCTTCTCAATCAAATATTGGCGATAGTTTTCTTTAATATGTTCGTATTTGTTCTAATTCCCCCTATCATCGCATATACCCGTTTTGTAACATTCTAAACCGAGTTGTCTTTTGCTTTTACGTATATATTGTTGCTGTTTGTTTAAACCACAACCATTTATCCTCTCCGCCTGCAGGCTTCAGCCGTTGCGGTCGTTGCGGTCAGTGCGGTCAGCTGCAATCTGCTGCAGTCAGTGCAGTCAGCTGCAGTCTGCTGCGGTCAGTGCAGACTGCAGCAGACACCAGCTGACTGCAGCTGACGGCACTGACTGCAGCAGACTGCAGCTGACCGCAACGACCGCAGCGGCTGTAGCATGCAGGCGGAGAGGATAAATAGTTGTGCTTTAAACAAACAACAACAATATATACGTAAAAGCAAAAGACAACAAAGTTTACAATGTTACAAAACAGGTATGCAATGATAGGAAGAATTAGAACAAATACGAACATACCAAAGAAAACTATCGCCAAAATTTGATTGAGAAGAATTCCGATGGAACTTATGCGCGAATCACGCTGCTTTGATAATCGCGGTTGTTTTTTCTTTTAAGAAAAGAGGCTGCGACCGGTGCGGTCAGTGTGGTCATTGCGGTCAGCTGCAGTCTGCTGCAGTCAGCTGCAGTCTGCTGCAGTCTGCTGCAGTCAGTGCTGCAGTCTGAAACAACCCTTCACTGCGTGCGCTGCAGGACGCAGCGTGCGCGGCGTGCGCCGCAGGAAACGCTCTGAAAATATACGTTCACTGCAACGCCTTTTCGCTGGTTATGTATGTATGAAGGTGAACGTGCAGGAGATATAGAAATACATACATAACCAGCGAAAAGGCGTTGCAGTGAACGTATATTTTCAGAGCGATTCCTGTGGCGCACGCCGCGCACGCTGCGTCCTGCGGCGCACTCAGCGCGTAGTATGAGGGAACCCTTACTGCAGAACGCTCCGTTTGTAGCAGAACTACAACGCAGCTAGGGAAGAGCATGTGGTATTCTGGAAAGGACCTCGACAACCTCAAAATACTCTTCACCCTTGGGCTCCAAGATGTTCATTCGTACATCCCCATGCGACAGATTGCCACCGTCGGGAGGTCAGCAAAAAATGCCCGCAGTTTCACTTTAAAGATGAAACATCGCTCGTCTCGCAGAGGGGCGTACACGAACAATTTGGAATCGATAACCGCAAAAGCGTATAAAAGAAGGCAGATCAAGTATAGTTCGTGCGTGTCACTCACTTTCGGCCACATAACAAATAAAGATAAAAAAGGAAGAACTTGCTTGGAACAGAAGTGAATTCCATCTTCTTCCAGTGGATTTGGAAGGTGGTACTCGTGAGATAGTGAACCTCCATAAATACCCGGTTGTGCAACCACCTGTTATAACTTTCTATTACTTACGCTTAATTCTAAAAAAAAGTGAAACTTACTTTATACACTTCTAATCCTAAACGATCTCGAAGAATTCGGTCATATACCCGACAAACTTTCTCATAAGTATGTTTAGCATACTCTTTTGTAAGATCGAAAGAATAGAGATCTTTCATAAGAAACTGCCGAGATCGAAGTAAACCAAATCTAGGAACGTCTAATTATCAAATATAGACGATGATTGAAGAGCGGAAAATAAGCGTACCTTGGATTCATTTCATCCCTAAATTTCTCCGTAGTCTGATAGATCAACAATGGAAACATTCGTTTCTTTTGCAAAGGGAGCTGTGCAATCATTTGCGTGCACATCTCTTCAGCTGTAGGCTGCAAACGATGTGTGAGGACTACATGAGAATAAAAACCAAACCGGTACCTGTAAGCACATCTCAACATCATTACGATCTCGAATTTTGAACAGCTCAGATTCCATGCTGTTCCATCGAGCAGCCTTTTCCCATAATACTTTCGATCCTAGTGTGGGCATGCTGACCTTCATAGCACCCAATGTTTCCAGCTCGATGTCCACTAATCGTGTTAACCTGTCGATGACTCGTTGACCCAAAGGCAGAAAGCTGAAATGTATAGATAGATGTCCAGAAAAATTTTAAAATTTTTAAATCTCAAGTAGCTTCATAAATTTAGGTGTTTGAAAGAACACAGAAATTTTCTTGAAGAGCCCTTCTCTCTTCCCCCCCCCCCCCAAAAAAAAACTTTCGGACCGCCACTGAAGTAATTGTCGTGGATTGGACCCTTACATTCGTCAACAGCTGCTTGGAGTACAACAGGTGGGGCCGTGAAGCAATAGAAACGTGTGACTAATAAAGGATATTCGTTGACGACAGCCCCGTTTCGTGCATTTACACCATCACGGGCGTGCCTTTTTGAAGCCTTTCCAGCTTTACAGTAGGCTGCAGCTCGCGGGGTATTCGCAGCTCACAGCATGCCCGTCCTTTAATCTCTTTTTGTTGTTTGAGTATTTCACATCGTTTTTTCTCCTTAAATTTCATTTTAGGCAGTTACACATTCTCATACACGCAAAACCATGCTCCGGAAAGAATCGGGAGGAATAATGAGTTTTCTTCAAAGTTGCAATGGCGGATATCGTGGCTATGATTGGAAGCGCAATGTTTTTTTTTCAGTTCATAATGATTTGCCTTTTCTTCTAAAGAGAGACTGCTGTAGTGGCTGTTTCAGCACTTCTACATCAAGGAGACATGTAGGTGTGCTAAAATAAACATTTCAGTGGTCTCATTTGAAGAGAAGGCATGATAGCCATCACTGCTCATGAAGAAAGCACATTCTTTCCCCTAACTATGCCGGTAGGATAGTTTACGATTCTGAAAATGTTTTTATGGTGTGTAAAAAGGAGCATGAATTCAATAACTGTACCAAAACTATTTTTCCTGCTCTTTCAGTATCCATCAAAGCAGAACTTGTAGGATGCTCGACGATACAACTTCAAAGAAAAGGAGAATGAGTATCTGATGAGCAAGTGCCTGAACTGAAGATTTAAAGGGAGAAAAAGATGAGAAAAAGATGAGAAATGCGGAAGAGGTTAAAGGACGGGCATGCTGTGAACTGCGAATGCCCAGCGCGCTGTAGCGTACTGTAAAGCTGGAAAGACTTTAAAAAAGCACGCTCGCGATGGTGTAAATGCACGAAATGGGGCTGTCGTCAACGAATATCCTTTAGCCGTGTCTGCGCAATGCTAGTATTGCCTGCAACGATGTGAAACACTGTTTATTATTGGACACTCTCAGTTAAGTCTACCCAATCTTTAATTCAACTGCCTTGGCGGCTGGAAGGCAGGGCTTTGTGACCTAATTAAGGCCGCTCGCCCGCGACGCAGTCTGCGTCTCTCTCACGCGCATGCTCTCTTGAATCAAAGGGTAGCCATCCCTAAACTTTTCGGAATTCAAGATGGTAATGAAACGCAATAGGCCTCTGATGTGAAGCCACACCTGTGGCTTACCACATCGATACCAATAACGCAGCACATTCAAGCACATACCGTTCATCCCAGTAAAGACAACTACAGCTCATACTAAAAAGGGCTAACTGCCACGGATGTTACCAGGGACCACTGAATCTGTACCCCTTAGAGTTGCTCCATTAATATATGTGCGGCAGTACATCAGTTACCCCGAGTGCTGCAGGGTCAGTACTCGAGTGGGAGCTCACCATCGCCCAGTTGAGGAACCGCTGATTGATCGAGAAACTAAGGTTGTTGGAAGCCCATCAGCTCACAAGTTGAGTTGTATTGCTTGGCGCTGAGGTCCCTTCGTGATTAGGCGACGGACTCCCTCAGAGTGACGCTGTCCGGACAATAAGCAACTTGTCTCACCCCAGAACGCAAGTCAAAAAAATCAAGAATAACACTTGATGATTCATTCTGTAGTAGTCCTGTCTTAAAAGCACAATCATCTGCTAGAGATTTGTCCAAGGACGTTCACTTCTGAGCGGTTCCATCACGACGTTCATAACAGTGATGAAGAGCAAGAAGATGGATCTTGGTGCACTCCAACTTCATCTGAAATTTTTTCGATTGCCCTGCAGCTGTTTGCACGTGGCTTGAAGCGTTGTGGTAGATCAACTCTATCCAGTGAACGTACTCCTCTGGTACTATGTGTTTCCGAAAGGTCCACCATATGAATTCATGGGGCACCATATCGGAGGCTTTCTCCAGGTCCAGGAAGGTTGCATGCAACCCTTTTTGCTTTTCTCTATATTTTTCCAACACTAGCCGAGCACTGTTATATACATATAGGCGATTCATAGCACGCAAAGACTGCGGACTTAACTGCATCTCTCTGATCGAGCGCTGTTTCGCTTCTCTTACCACCTGGTGTCTCTCCCATGTCCCAACTATTCTAATCGGACGCAACGGCGCTCAGTCTTCGCGTGTCATGGATCGTGCATACTTAGTACTAATTTCTGGTTTATTAAGATCTATCAGTGACTAAATAAATAATGCAATCCGCCCAAGGGCAGCGTCCCGGCAGATTCGCACCCTGAGGAATACAGCTATGGTGGGGTTCGTGATCGCCCACTGACCTCCAGGCGCAGTCCGGCTGGTTGATGTTCCCGCTGGGCCGAGAAAATGGCCCTTGAACCCGCGCGCGCTCGGCGGCTTCGCTTATTCTTCTGCGGGGGACCCCACGACCGCTCTCCTGCATTGTGCATGCTATCCATCGGAAAAAATTACAGGCAGCAGGGTCTTCGTGTCAAAACCTCCCAGCTTTCCATAAAGATTCTCTCCCGAGCTGCCTTTTGGAAATTGGATAAACGCCCTTAAAACGGTCTTTTCACCCGGTTCAAAGCTCAAATTCGGGTTCTACGTGTCGAAGAAGCCTATAACATGCACAAAAATGGAGATACAAAATCTGGCGGGACACTCTTTGAGGTGCGTATAACACATGCGACATTCAAAAAATCGTGACGATGGCGCGACCGCGCGCGACACGCACGCACCTTCCGGCAACCGCATTTTCTTGGTTTTAATCTCTATTTAACTGGTTTTTCTGCTTAGGTATAATAATATCTGGACACTGGAAATGACTGAGCTGAGCGTTGAGGTGATGCCTTTATGTATGAGGATGTCATGCTCTTCTGGGCGCAAAGACCGCAGTCAAATCCGTCGTCACGATTTCATAGACGAACTACTGCTCACCTATAGAGTCCGGTTCCTTCTTGATGAATATATCCATGTTGAAGAAGAAGTCGATGCGCTACACTTTTAGTGGTTCCGGGTGAAACGCCACTCAAAATGAATTTGGACGCCCTAAAGACGACCATGTACAGGCAGACGATGCAGAGAGACCTCTCCGATGCGCCGCAACAGTTTTTCTAAAAGGAACTCGTGATGAATCAACATCAATAGTCCATGTCACGGAAATGTTCGCAAATGTTTCCGATTGGGCAACGAAAAAACTGCACTAACAAAGGAGCCTCGACGAGGATCCTTTGTTGAAAGACAGAACAAGGGTTTTGGAAAAAAGTGCGTAGGTTGAAATTTTTTGGCTGACACGAGTTCTAAGCCAGATTGTCAACCTCTAAATAATATGCCAAGCGACTGATACAAAGCAAGACGATGCCAAAAAAAAAAACGCTGGCTGAGTGCTCTAACAAGTGCTCTGGAGGTATCCTCTCATATGCTAGATCTTCGCGAAGATACTAGAGACGTGACTTGAAAGGATAGTGAATAACCACAGAAGGATCACGGATAATCACCGACCCGTGCGGATTCGGAAAAGGTCTAGTTAATGGGCGCCATCTAAACACCCACTAATGATGGGAACTCGCAAAGAAAAAACAATCAATGTATGTGCGATTACTTCAACTGGAAACTAAGGGCCTGACATAAGTCATCCTCATACCCTTTTGAAACGTAGTCCCATTTGACATGAGATTTCTTAGGGTATACTTCCCTCGCCTTAATCGTCGCGATTTGGCCGAGTCTCAGCGATATCGCGTCGCTGACTTCAAACGAGCGACGCGAATATATCGCTGAGATTGAACTTCTTTCCTGGAAAATTTCTCGAAAGTTCTTTCAAAATTTATCTTGCAGAGATGTTCAGAAAGTGATCAAAATCTGCATATCGCAATTTTTGACGTTTTCCTAGCGTGCCGGCCCCAAAAATATCGAATTCACGGAACTCGCTCAAAAATGTGCTGTTCACGAATATTACAGTCATCCATGCGAAAAGGTTGTTTCGTGAAAGTTGCGGTAGATACATGGTGGCTGATTAAAGTGCAAACCTTCACTTTTCGGGGGGTGGGAAGGGGGGGGGGGGGAGAAAGGGTAAACCGAGTGACATCAAGGCAAAGTAAGACCAGTAAGGTTCTCTGTCTTTGCAGATGTCTGAGGTAAAATATGCTTCACCTCAACTCCGACATCAAAGCGTTACCGTAAAGAGTTTGTGATAATTCTGCTCGCATTACCTGCAGAAGGAACAACTGCGATGTTTGATAGTCGCCATAAGAATGATAATCATTGGGCTACATCTCTATTCAAAAGTCTTCTCAATTTTTCGAGTGAAACCTTGTCAAATCGACAATCTACGCAGTTTTTCTTCTTTGGCTCCGATTTTGCGTAAATATGGACTTTTTGCTCATGTTTTGGGCTAAAATTCATTGACAGATCACTTGTTAAACTAACTTTCGCGTATCAAAAGCCGCGTAAACCCGTTCCACGTGTCGTTTTTGGAAGACCCATGCATCCGATCCATTCGAAGGTGAATCTAGATGCTGCTAGCGTGCGCTGTGCAAAAATCTGGCTCAAGACCTCAACCAGACCAGAATTTCTAGCTCGCTCTAAAACTTCGTGACAAGCAGACGTAGTACAGGCCCCGTATAACCCAATTGCCCACGCGTCGCTTTGAAACCCAACGCGGGCGCGGCTGGAAACGTTTGATCCCAAAGCGCTACAGGCTTTTTTCGAGCGACAATGAGCGCGCGTCCTTTCCACACATACTTTTTTGAACTTTTGAGGGGGGGGGGCTTTCGTCGAGATATACCTTACATTGACGATAACATTATGAAAGTTAAAGAAAGATTTCTTGGAATATAGTGAACGCCGACAGTCGTTCGCGACGACCGCTCGCTTACGTATGTTACGTTTCAGCAGCTGTAGAGATTTGATTAAAGGCAGCGTCCAGGCAAGTCTGGACACAGGGGGATCTCACGTGGATAGTAATTTTGGGGTCCTAACTAAACCACCGCCCAACCGGTAGCTCAGGTAGTGCTCTAACGGCTGAGATATCTCCCTCGAAACTGGACCCCAGGATCGTATTTCGCATGGATTCATGGCGTTACGCGTGCTCGTGCGAAACTGCCATAAATCATGTTAAAAGGATCCTGGGGCCCAGTTTGGAGGCTTATATCTCAGCCGTTAGAGCACTGAGCTGCCAGTTGGGCGGCGGCTTAGTTAGGATCCCAAAATTACTATCCACGTGAGAATCCCTTGTGGAACACTGCCGAATTTCCGATTTCTAACCACTCTGGCATGAAAATCTCGCAGTAGTTCCGATTGCCAACGTTTTCACTTTCGCAGTAGTGAACAAAGTCCTGCGGAAGTTCCGGTGATTTGTCTAAGCTGGACGCTGCTTTTAGAGCATACCCAACGTGATCTACAAAAAGATTCTGTGCGCGAAATCAGTGGCATGATCACCTTGTCTTAAATGCAGCGTCCAGGCAAATCTGGACATATGGGATTCTGATGTGGAAAGTAATTTCGAAGCCCTAACTAAGACATGCCCAAGCGGCAGCTCAAATGGTGAACTCACAGTTGAGATATTCGCCTCCAAACTGGACCCCGGATCGTATCGCATGGATTCCTGGCGCGACACGCGTGGTCCTCGCGCGAAAATGGTGTTTCGCGCCATGAATCCATCTGAATACGATCCCGTGGTCCAGTTTGAAGGCGAATATCTTAACTGTGAACTCAACATTTGAGCTGCCGCTTGGACAGTGTTTTAGTTAGGGTTCCAAGATTACCCTCCAAGTGAGACTCACATAAGCGCAGATTTGCCCGGACGCTGCATTTAAAGGTAGTGTCCGGGCAAAAACTCGATTTTGAGATTTTGTGCTTACTTGGGCCTATTCGCTACGCTGAATCCGAAAATGCACATTGTAGACCGCGAAAATGGCGAAAAACGGCTCTAACACAGGAGGGAAATGAGCAGGTGGGCGGGCTTTCCCCATTGCGAATTCACGTTCCCGGCTTCCGGAGCGACCTTCTCGCTTCCGGTTTCAAGTCAATCATTCGCACTTGGCCGGTAGCGATGTTAGAACGGCTAGCGGAATCGAGAAAATCGCTCCGGGAGCAAAGAGCGTGAAATCGCATTGGGGAAAGCCCCGCCCACTTGCTGATTTTCCTCCTATATTAGAGCACTTTCTCGCCGTTTTCGCGCTTTCCAATGTGGATTTTCGGATTCAGCAGGCGAATAGGCCCGTATAAGCACAAAATCTCAAAATCGAGTTTTTGCCCGGACACTGCCTTTGAGCCCAATAGGCTGAGTTTGTGCGAGATCCGGGAACGCGGAACACAGTGCTGGAATGCTAGCAGTTGATAGTATACCCAAGTAGAACGATTAGCGACTCAGCCGCCGCGATTTCGTCGCTACTTCCGGAAAAGCGACAACTAGAAATTGCGACGATGCAATTCGTGATGTAGCCCGACCTTGTGATCATAGAATGAATGATAGTCTTACTGAATAAGAAATTTGCAACAGAACGACAAATGAAAGTGGAAGCGCAATATCTATCGAAGCTGGATTTGGAGTTCATACAAACAGGAGAGGAAGTGCTTTGCATTGGTATTCAATCAGGATTATATTTTTTGAGCATATATGAAAAACAGAATTTCCATAAATATGTGAACTCGCAGAAATATAGGCTTCATAAAGATCAAGCCATCGTGGGATGTCTCACTAGAGGACTAGTCAAGAGTTGCGCCATAAAAGCCCCAAAGTTGTTACACTATGATGTGTAATGGTACTGTACATCGTGCTCAGAATTGTTCCCATGGATACCATCAACGTGGCTGCCATAAATCGTTTTGACACCTCAACTCCAGCAAATTTAGGGCGCTTATTCGTAGTTGGCGTGTTGAAACGATCGAAAGGCAGCCACGCTGATTGTTATGGGAGCAATTCTGGGAATGCACGATACATATGGTCCCAGTGCCGTGTCATAGATTGCCTTTGAACTGTGAACAAGCCATTTGTTCATTTTAGCATTGAAAATGGATTCCGCGCGCTTTGGAAAGAGTGTGTATCATTGTTTATGTCATTGATGTACAGCATGTACTACATGTATAGGTACATCTTTCGTTTTTGCCCCCTAGAAACGAAGATGAATATCTTTCTTGGCTTTTGTCCTGAACCCTGAGCACACTACGCAACATAGTGTGCACTGCGGGAGTCCCTAATCGGATCATCGTTTTTTTATATTCAGACGATTATTATGTCGCAGTATAGAAAATGCTCAAGGAACACTCTTAAAAAGGTTTAAGATCAAAAGACAGATTTGATGGTAACATAGAGTTAGAAAAATGAGTTTTCGGGACTAAAAATTACAATCTCAGGATGAGGGAGATGAGAAGAGATCTAGACGACGTGCATAGGTTGCCAAGCGAACCAAGAGTAAACATTGTTGATTCTTGTGTGAAGAGGACAGCAAACGAGCTTTTCTGAGTGGATGGGGTTTTTTGCAGAAAAGCTGACCCACGGCCATTTCCGTTTGTAATGGGGCAGATGTGCCTATTAGGTCATGCTGCTCTTCTGATGCAATGGTGGGTTGTTGTTCCATTCAGACGAAGTGTTATGTTTACTTTGTGGATTAGTTTAAGCTGTTTCTGATAATAGATGATATGTGTTTTCTAATTTATGCTTGTGCTTGGTAAAGTCACTAAGTTCGTGCGCAAAAATTCGTCTTGTCAGCTATGCTTATCGCGCATGTACCAAGTGATACTCTAGTCACACAATACCATTATTGATTCAGGTAGACAGGAACATCAGATCCATGAAATTTGAAAAATAGCAATAATGGAGTCTACTAAAGATTTGACGGAACTGCGAAAAGCAGTTGTGGCAGGTTTGCGGAGAAAGTGAGTTGTTATCTACCTTGTATGTATTATGAATTTGTAAATTTATCCCGCATATGCAAGAGTTCAAATGTTTTTCAGTTTAAAATTTTAGTCCGACTCGTCCTTGCTCATTGGATATAGCCTTGGAAACATTGCAATTTTTGCGCAAAGTCATACTGTATGAGAAGTATGAGACGATCACGTGTGTCCATTTTATTCTTGCTTTTTTGGTTTGGTTTTCGAGGAGTTTCTGAATATATTGGCATTCAGAGACGAAAACACAGTGCAGAAAGCGCAAATTCTGAGCTTCTGCATTGATTTGATCTATGAAACAGTTAGCTCTTTTTCAGTGACCTGCTCACTGCTTTGAATAGCCATGGCCGGTGGATTTGTGCTATGGTTCCTACTGAACTAGTCATACGTAATGTTCTGATGATGGTCGCGAAGTTAGCACGAGAGGAAAGCTCACGAGATTCAGGTGGGAACGTTTTAACTGTTAGCTTCTATTCTAGCAAATCATGTCTTTCTCTCAAATTTGTATCGTCGATTCATGACACGCAAAGACTGGGCGCCGTTGCGTCCGACGGAGGTAGTTTGTGCTTAGGAGAGACAGCAGACGGTAAGAAAAACGAAAGAGCGCTCGATCACGGAGACGCAGATATGTCCGCAGTCTTTGCGTGCTGTGAATCGCCTATATCATGGAGCACAAAATTTTCAGGTGAAGCTATATCTGCATTTGACTCACTGAATAAGCTATGGTCAAAAAATGAGGATAACATCAATGCTGCTAGCGGAAAGAAGATGAAGAAAGGATTGATCCAAGCAATAAATGAGGTGATTTTAGCGGAGTTCATCTGAGATGTTTATCTTGTTTTCATCTGCAGGTATCATCCGAAATGTCCTTGTCATGTGAGAATATCGCAGCTCGAGCTGCTGATCTCGTAAATCCACAAGATGTTCTGATAGTTCATCATCTTAGCGAGTCTCCGACTTTATCAGCGTTTCTTGCATCTGCAAGGCTTACAAGAAAACATAGAGTGGGTTTATAGCATTTCATAGGTTTTTGAGTTCATTTAGTCGCTTGACTTTCTGGTCGGTATAATTGTAAGGTTCCTGCTTCAAGACTTTGTCTCCTGCTTAGGAATTAGTTCTACTGATCTATCTCACAAGGAAACGATACTCGGTGTCCGCGGCTTTTTGAGATGAGTTGTATACCATTACACTCGTCTTGGAACGCTGATTCCGAATCTGGCTTCCGTTTCTGCTAATCGCTTCAAAGATGTTGTAAAGGATTGTGTGGGCTTTGGCTGTCCACTGAAATATGTTCAAAGCAGCAGCAGTGACGGTGCGGTGTGATCTAGTGGTTAGCGCGATAGGCCCATGAGTTGATGCAGACGTAGGTTCGAATCCTTTTGTGTTTTTCAGTTTTGCGTTGCCTCAATAAACCTTCTTTCGCATCTTCGGAGCTAACTGAACGCCCTTACTCTTCAAAAAATGTGGAAATTCGGAAAAAATTGACTATTTGCGTTAAAATGTATCCAATGACCATAATTCGAGTGAATCTCAAACAACTTCAACTGAGGTAGTGCAAAATAAAAACACAAAGGATTTGAACCTACACCTGTATCAAGTTATGAGGCTATCACACTAACCATTAGACAATAACATGGCGCCGGTAGAGGCCGTTCTGGTGACCTTACCGTTGGGCGGATAAAGTTGGTTCGAAATTCCTCCATAACTTCCTTCAGAGAAACGATTAGCAGAAACGGAAGTCAGATTCGGAATCAGCGTTCGAAGGCGAGTGTAATGGTGTACATCTCGTCTCAAAAGGCCACGGACATTGAGTATCGTTTCCTTGTCAGCCCAAAAATGTAATACTCAGCTCATTTATTTCTCTTCTGATTTATGATTGAATGTCTTCTTCAATGTCGTTTACCCACCTGCTTTTTTTTCGCCATAAATGTATGGATGGAAATCTTTGACCTCAAAAATCTTGTGATGGCGCCCAACATTTCATTTCGTTTTATTTCATTCATATGCTCGAGGCGTTCCAAATCAAAAACAATGAAGTGTAGTCATACATGGAACACAACAGCAACAAAAAGCAAATCACCATGTTGTCCCAAGCCCAGTCTAGACGACTTATTAAGAAGAAGTAGTGTAGTAATAATGGCTTGCATAAGTTGTATCACGATTGCACAACATCTTGAACCTTTGCGATTTTATGGTAGCGCAACTTTGGGAGAAATGCTTTGCCCTGAGTACGTTTTTCGTTCGCATCCTCCAAATTGCTCGTGCTTTATCGACACTCAATGTGAGCTTTCGATATTAGACCTCAACTGTTGTTTAGGTCTTGAGTGTCGTACAAAGCAGTGAGTTTGACTCTACTCCAGAATTCGCTACTCCCATACAATTATGTGATGTCGGAAGCAAGATGTGCGAGGCTACTAAGGTATATTTCTCTTTCACTCTTGTCGCATCTGTAAAAACAAATAATTTTTCTAGGTATTATTGCCTGGTGCTGCTGTCTTCCCTGATGGATCGTGCCTTGTGCCCGCTGGAGGGTTATCAATTTGCCTGTCAGCTCAGCGACACTCAGTTCCTGTGTATATCCTTGCAGCCTTCTATAAAGTAGGTTTTCCTTCTTTCCTAAACTCTTTCATCCAGTAAAGGTTTCTTTTAGATTACCCCATTCTTTGTCCCCGACCCTATGATGGTAAATCCGAATAAAGCGCCAGGCGTTGGATTCTCCCATGCACTCTGTTTTTCTGGTCTCGTTGAAGTGCCTCGGCCAACTTTCGACCATATTCCGGCTTCTCTTGTTACACTCTACATATCAAATTCTGCATGCATATTACCGTCTCATGTTTACAGGTTGGTTGCACATTATCTGGGTTCTTTATTGATTCTCAATATAAATTCAGGCTTATTGGCGACTACTATCATCCCGAAGACGTCACGGAGTCTTGATTTTTTTTCTTGCGATAATATTGTTGGTTGGTTTTGTCTGTTAATAGGGGGAGAAGATGATAAAATATATTCACTTCTTTACTGTTATAAGTATCCGCTGGTTTTTGTGAAACGCTGGGAAGGATAGTAAATTTACCAGAGGTCACAAGGGGAGGACTGTCAGGTTAAAGGTCTGCAGGTCCTTTACCTGATGTGTAGCGGTAAGTACAAGAGTCTTATTTACTAATATTTATTATTTAGAATATATAGAGGGGAAGTGGGGGAAAGGGGAAGAAGCCGCAAGGGCAACCTGCTGGTAGCGGTCGTCGGGGGTCACTGTCCTCCAGCGGGCTTTACAACCCGCTCCAAGAGGAGGGACAGCTGATGTGGACCCGACATCTCCATTCCTTTGAGAAGCTCGTCCTCGAGCTTGTGGCATGGCTGAGGTTTCGAGACGTTGTGGTGGTTGGCGTTGATGTGGTGGATGTTCTTCCGAGTGACGTGCGTTGAAGTTTGCACGTAATTTACGGCGAGAACATACAATTGAAGTGTGATATATCGAAATATGGCAGAAGTTCTTCCGGGTAACGTGTGTTGGAATTTACACGTGATTTACGGCGAGAACGTACAGTTGGCGTGATGATATGTTAAAATACATACAGAAATGAGGATATGGATCCGGTGGACTGCGAGCAGACACGACCTTCACCTAGAATATCCTTTGGCGTTGAGTAAGATCGTCCTCGAGCTTGAAGGTAGCTGAGGAGAGGGGGAGGAACTGCGGAGAGATGCAGTTGATGTGAATGGGGTTCCCGGCGTGATGCTGGGAAGGAGTTGGAGTGGAATTGTAGGAAATGGAGATGGACCGATTGATTTTAAAGCTTGGTAAAAATGGAGTTGATCGGATGGCAAATGATTTAACATTTGGGGCGGAGTTTACAGCATGTAGAAAATTGTAGTATGAAATTACTGAACATACGAAGTAGAAGGTATGAGAAAAAAAATTGGTTAACAGCAAATTATTTTACGGTGGTAATAATGGTAATAAATGCATGATACATATACGCAAGAAAAAATTTTAACAATAATTTTTAGGCAATTATAAAACATAATTCAATAGTAATTTTACAAAAAAATTACAAAATTTAGTTCACAGGAACATTTTCTGTGGATAATTGCATGTAAAACAGAGGCGTAACGAGTTTGTATGTTGAATTGGGCACTGCACACTTTGTTTTCATTCAACATAAGGGCAAAATTTGTTTGTTACAAAAAGGATTTTTGATGTTAAGCTGCCTAGTGCGAAAGATTTCTTTGAATTGCCTGTTCAAAGAAAATTTTAAGAGACGTAAATACGCGACGGTGCAGCAAAAAATAGGGGAAACAAACTGACCTTAGAGAATGAATAACTACTTATTGCAAAATATCAAATGGATATAAAAAATTTAGCGAGCAATAGGTGAAGGTCGTGTCTGCTCGCAGTCCACCGGATCCATATCCTCATTTCTGTATGTATTTTAGAAGTGGACCTAATAGCTTAAGCTTTTGCTTAATTTGATTATGCAAGCCTTTCATAAAAATTGTATTTAGTAACCAGTCACGTGTGGCTGCATCACTATCATCTGGATAAGCTTCCAAAATCTGTTGCCTAAGTCTATTCGAAAAGAGAGTGGGAGATTCTCCTGGATTCATTTTCATATCCATCATTCTGTCACGTGCATTATCCAAAAATTGTTCCGTTGCAAAATGAGATTTTAATTTTTGAGTGACAGTATTCCATACTAATTTTTCTTCAGATGGTATGTTATCATACACAGCTTTTGCAACACCTGTCAAATGAGCTGGAAGAAGGCGTACCTTCTTTTGATCACTTAAACCCATTATTGAAGAAATTTCGCAAAATTGTGTAAGAAAATGCATGAATCCTTTATCTCCTAGGTCTCCCGAAAAGACTGGCAGTTTGTTACAGTAAGTAGAAAGCGTTAACTTATCGAAAACAGAATCTAAATGATCAATAAAAGAAGCTTCTTCTTGTTAGTTGCTTGAGCGAAGTCCAAGATTGGTACAGAACTTTATCGCACAGAATAACAGACTAACGTTTCGGCGAACTCGCTTTCTTCAGAGTCTGAAAAGTCGAAGACACATGAGTAAACTATCCGATCAAACACCTCGTCGACTACAGAAAGGAGCCCAACCCTCTAAGAAAAACAACAGCCTTAACCAAAACCAAGATTAAGCCAGTGCTCACCTTAACAGATGAAAAGTTGGTGGGTGCAGACCACTTATGCCAAAAGCTGTACCGCCTTACTTTTATAGTTAACTAGTGACCCGGTTCTGACCTGACCTCATTATTCAAAAGCCACAGAGGCTCTGATAAGGAGACAGCTCGTTAGTAATGGCTAGGCACTCGTCCTTCCGGTTGATTTTTGGATTTTGGGCGGCTATCCAAAACGCTTCGAGTGTCTTGCGCGCTAGGATCTCGGGTCCACGTGCCAGGATTCGAACCTGCACTCCCACCTCCGCGTCGTCATGGCTGAGCCTGCGATGCATGCCTAACGGAGTAGCTGCGTTGCCCTTGCTGAGTCCATCTAAGTGTTCTTTGATGCGCGTGCATAGGGGGCGACCCGTCTCGCCAATATACGTGTCTCCACATGATGTACACGTGATAAGGTAGACAACACCTGATATCATACAGTCTCCTTCCTTGCCGAATGGACAAATCACACAATTAGACGTTGTACAGAGACGATCGTACTCCCGGTTTCGTACTAGCTGCTGTTTAAGGTTTGCAGGCGGAATGTCGACGATCCTTACAATATCGTTGAGGCCTGCTTGATGAAGTAATCTGCGAACAGCCCTACTAAACTCTTCCGAAATATATGGTAGACAAAATGGAATCTGATCTTCAGCTTCTAATCTAGGCGGTGTACGATGGACTCGGAATCTGTAAGGGTGATAAGCTTTTGTGTTGTACCCATTAGACCTTGCTACTGATTCTGCAAGCTCTAGCGAACGCATTTTCTCGTCCCTATCAGAAGAGACCCCCGCAGCCGTTCTAAACATATTTCCTATGACGGATGCCTTTATTCGAGCGGGATGTGCTGAAGAATGGTGTACTAAGATGTTTTTGCTGCTCGGCTTTCGGTACCATCTTGTCTTGAACCCTCTGCCCGATGAACATAACTGTACGTTGAGGAACGGCAGCCATCCATCTTTGGGTTTTTCCCTCGTCATCTTGATGTTAGCGTCCTGGAATTCATGATGTTGAAGCAAGTATCAAGCTCGGCCTGGGTAGGACACACGATACAGCAGTCGTCCACGTACCGACAGTACAGCAGAGGCTTGCTCGCCAGTACCGGGGCTTCCACCTTCGACATGAAAACAATTGCCAAGGTCGGCGCTAGCCTCTGTCCCATAGCCAATCCTCTTATCTGCCTGTAATAGTCTCCACACCAACGAAATATGGAGCAGTTGAGACACTCTTTGACCAAAGACAAAATGCCTCTGATGCTAAGACCATGAAGATTGAGTGACGACTGGTGTTCTACAAGAAGTTCAAAGGTTGCTTGCATTGCGGCGTCGTTGGAGACGTTGGTATAGAGCGATTCCACATCGAAAGACTCCAGAACGCACCCTTGCCTTACATTGGTGCTGCGCAGACGATCAAGAAACATTTTGGTGTTTGAGAGATGTGCGGGGACAAATCTGAGCAGTTGAGAAAGAATAGTATTGAGAAACCACGAAATCCTATCCGTAGGACCTCCGACACCGCTGATGATAGGCCTCACCTTAAAGTCTTGCGGATTATTAGACGTTAAACTATCAATAGGCACTTTATGTGTCTTGATTAGAGTGTACAGGACCGGACACATAGGCAGATCGGTCTTCAAACGTGAAGCGAGAGCCCTAGGAATGCCTTCAGCCTTAGCTACGTCTAACCATACCCTGTTTAAGCGGCGGTATTGCTTCCTGAAATCGTTTGCTGTCACAGGCTCGTATACGGTAATATCCTGCAGATGGTGTTTGGTGATCGCCATGTCCAGATCTCGAGAAAGGATCACAAACTCCCCTCCTTTGTCGCTGACAGACACCTTGATCTCCCCTGCAGCGCAAAGGTCGCGAATTTCGCGCAGGCCGCGGCGTTGCAAAAATGTTAAATTACTATTTTGGCGTTTTTGGCGAAAACGACTGAGAATTGAGAACAACCCCGTAGCAAACACTCGAAACTTGGCGTCCGCTGGTTGATTAGGCTCTTGTGGTTTGTATACCAAACGCGGGAAAGGAATAACTGGCCATGTTTTCCCCGCAGCTGTTTCGCCGTCTCTTGCGCTCTCTCGCTCGTTGGCTCGCTGACGTATCTTTTCGTGAACATATTGCAGGCTGCCAACAATCCTACGCGATACCCGAGATCCAATTGATTGATTAGGTGCGAAACTAGGACCAAGATCCAGTAATGATAGCGCATCATCGGAAATGAGTGCATTGCCAATTACTGACACCCGGAATCGACTAGGAGCATTAGTGAGAGAGGAAGCAGCACAGTTTTGACTTTCGTAACCACAATTGTTTGCACTAGCCGGCTCTTGTGAATGGTCTTGCCCCTGTTCAACTAAAGTTTTGAACTTTTTCTGCAATCTAGACTTAGTATTAGATCGGATATGATTACAGATGTGCTTCGACTCACCCACGATCCTCTTCCAAAGGCGATCAGGCATATATCGTACACAACATTGCTCCTTGTACAAACACTTAGACAACATCTTATACATATGATCTTGCTTGGATCGCAGTGCCATACGAAGAAGTTGTTGCTCGATTTTCTTCACTTGTTGACTTTCTTTGGGTAGACCGCATACTTCGTGTATTCGTTTCCTTGAGATAAACTTCGGCATCACATGTTCTTCTAAGCAGCGGCGTAGGAAGTGGATGGTCTGCCTCTTCGAGACAATCTTTTGTCTCAAAGAGAGAGTTTCTTTTACGAGTCGAAAGGAAGTTGCTGGTACATCGTTCATAAGCATCCATGTTCGACTGTCCATAAATCTTGGCATAGTTGCAATCTTCTTGTTAGTTGCTTGAGCGAAGTCCAAGATTGGTACAGAACTTTATCGCACAGAATAACAGACTAACGTTTCGGCGAACTCGCTTTCTTCAGAGTCTGAAAAGTCGAAGACACATGAGTAAACTATCCGATCAAACACCTCGTCGACTACAGAAAGGAGCCCAACCCTCTAAGAAAAACAACAGCCTTAACCAAAACCAAGATTAAGCCAGTGCTCACCTTAACAGATGAAAAGTTGGTGGGTGCAGACCACTTATGCCAAAAGCTGTACCGCCTTACTTTTATAGTTAACTAGTGACCCGGTTCTGACCTGACCTCATTATTCAAAAGCCACAGAGGCTCTGATAAGGAGACAGCTCGTTAGTAATGGCTAGGCACTCGTCCTTCCGGTTGATTTTTGGATTTTGGGCGGCTATCCAAAACGCTTCGAGTGCTTCTTAAGAAAGAAGCTTCGTATTGCCGGACTGCAGCTGCTTGCTGTTGCCAGGAATTGGTTGAATATGATTTTGTTGCATATGCTCATTTGGAACTTCCATGTTTTCTGAGACAATTTAATAACTGATTTGGAAAAGGTGTGATTACTGGCCGAGAAAAATTTAGCGGTGTAAAATGCGGAATTTGCTGTGATTGCACAACTGCTGTTGAGTAAGGTACGAAAATTGGCTGTTTTTCTTGGATTACGGTACTTGAATGTGATTGGTCTAGGTGTACTGTACTTGGAGTTGGTATAAAAGGTCTTGGTTGCTCTTGGACTACTGTAGTTGGGTGTGGGACAAAAGTTGGTACTTGTTCTTGAGGTGGATACGGTACAAAAGTTTGTGATTGGTTGTGAGGTACTGTAATGGGATGTGGTACAAAAGTTGGTGTCTGTTCCTGGGTTACTGTAGTTGGCTGTGACTCAAAAAGTTGCGGCTGGGTTACGGTAGTTGGGTGTGGTACGAAAATTGGTGGCTGTTCTTGGATTACTGTAGCTAAGTTTTGTTCTTGGGTTACTGTAGCTAAGTTTCCGGTAGAAACTGAAGATTGTTTTTCTTGAAGTAAATTCTTATCCTCAAGTGGGGGCTCTGGAGTTTTAGAAAGTAGAGGCTGAGGTGAGTTTGGCTTAGATAATACTTGACTAGATGAACTTGGTTGAGGATCGACTAGCTGAGGCGACTTTGAATCTGATTTTATCAGCTGAGATGAATTAGAGCGCGATTTAGTTGGGTTTAGAGTGTTTACGAGTGATTTATCGGGACTAGATGAACTCAGAAGAGGAGAAGAGCTAGAAGATTCTATAGAAGAACTATCGGGAGGGGGTGCACTGCTTGCACGCTGGATTGGACTAGTTGGGCGGCTAGGTTCGTCTTGAACAAGTTGTAATTTATGTGGGATACGCGAGTGCGATCTTTGTCTTCTTTTAATTGAACCACGCGAAGTTGTATCACAAGGCTCAGAAGATTTACTAGAACCACTGCTCATGTTAATCTATCATACACCGAAAAAAATTTGTTCGTTGGATTTTTTTTTTCAAAAGAAGCGCAGAAAATTTTGAGTTGAGAAAGGAAAAGAAAAAAAATTTGGGACAGGAAAACAAAAATTTTTTTTCAAAACTTTTAGATTCTACTGAAGTTTAACTTTAATATCAGAAGTCTATCTAGCCCTGAGAATGGAACGAGAGGAAGAAAATGTAAGAAAAAGGTAAGAAAATGAAGAATCTAGCAATAGAATCGCACCTCAATCCTATTCGTCGTTCGTCCTAGTTACGGTAGATCGATCGGCTTGATTGGTTGCTGACTACGGTAGATATGGCTGAGCTGAGCGCTTGGAAGAGAGAGATAGAGCTGGCGACCGAACTGGGTGGACACCAAGGGCGGAATGGCTCGGGCTTAGCGCGAAGGGGGCGGGTCAACAGAAAAATTACACTGGGTGGGCGGGGCTAGCCACTACCGTAAGAAAGTGTAAAATCGCTGACCTCATGTATTTAAAAATATATATCAATATATATATTCTATAAATACAATGGTATTTAATTATAAATATGAATATGAATAGTTATAGCTAGTTGTTGCTGTAGTTGCAGTAAATGGGCCGCTGCTGCCGTTTTTTGCCCCAATGGCGAAGTCTGCTTCTGGAGGACGCTCTGGTAAGGTAAAGTTTACAGCCCTGTGACATGTAAATTTACAACCCTCATACGCCCAAATATTATTGTATAAGTTAGGTCATCATTCTTACTTCTGCTCTTCTTATAGTCAACAGCTCCAAAAAGTGCTCTTCTCAGGTTTGTGATTTTAGTTGTTTAATTATATTTCCTTTTTCAGATTTTATTCTCTAACACGCAAGAAAGGAAGAAAAAATGTTCGCCAATGGACAAAACGATGCCGCGCGTCAAGCTGCTTGGGAGGTAGAGCTCGCAGCTCGTGGGGAGGCTAGAGAAGCCGTTTATAACGCGATGATGAACGGATCATCACCGTCGTGGGGGAATTTGGTGCGCAGCGTCAGCCCAGTCTCCGTGAGTTTTTTTTTTCCAATTTATCAAAAGAGAAAGAGAGAAAATCAGAATTATCTAATTTTATCGGAAAAAAGAATATTTCACTCTATCATCTTGTTTTATTTTCTTTTACTGTGTGTTTTTGAGGAAAAAAATGAGAGAGAAAAGAAATAAAAATATCTTATCCATTTTTTTCGTCTTATTTTATCGCGAGAAAAGAAGAAAAAAAAGGGAAAAAAATAGACATCATTTTATTTGATTATCTTTATTCCTATTTTATTGTGTGTGTTTTTTTTTCAGCCGCAGAGTTTCGGAGAGCATGTGGAGGACTTCAGTCCTCCAGCCTCCGGAAGGGCCTCTGTTGACCACACAACGGTGTTCAACGCTGCCACCCGGGCTGAACTGCATCTCACCGAATTCCTGGAAAGGATCGAGGAGCTGGAGGAAGAATTGCAGGTAGCCCGGAGACAAATCGAGGCTCTGCAATGGAGCAGGGGGCTGCGCGACAGCCAATATAGGAAGTCGGAGTCCCTGCGCAAAGAGCAAGAAAAGGTATGTTCATTTACAAAATTAAGTTTGATCTAGTTTAGCGGTTTTTTTCAATCTAATTTGCGGAGAGAAGGGAAAAAAATAATTTAACTTATGAGGAAGGAAAGAAAAAAATTTTTGTTTTAATTACTTATATTCAGGACCTGACTCGAATGGTGCGGGATCTGCAAACAGTTCATGAGGTGCTACCCAGAGCCCTCGAGGCGCACAGGGCCAAGGTCCGTTCGCTGCACCCAGAGGAAGAGGAAGAGCTCCTCCACCACTTCCTCAGGAGGGGAAACGTGGTGGAGACGTGCATTGAAATAATCAATCAATCAATCACGGCGAAGGCATGGTCCGCGTGACCACGGATAGGGACGAATTCTTCTTCGGTGAGTTTCTCCTCTTTTATTTTTTTTTATTATTATTTTCTCTTTTTTTTTCGGATTAAACTCAAAAAAAATGTCTTAAAGCCAAAAAAATTTTTTTTTCAGCCCCTATGCGGTCGGGCAAGAAGAAGAGGTTCAACCTCTTCCGCTTGGACAAATCGTGGCGCGCGGACCACCCCTGGGTGCGGCTGCACATGGGCCAATTGCGGTTGATCAACTATGGAAGGACAGCGCCGCTCCCAGACCACTTCGCCAAATTCCTGCTGAGGAATTTGGCCGGAATATCGGAAGTGAGGTTAGAAAATGTTCACTGCGACTCTCTTAAAGAGTCGTGTGAAGCGCGCGGAAAGAAGTACGATTATACCGAGCGGCATTACTAAAAAAATGTATATTTAATCTATTGTTGATTGTTCTGTTTTTTTTTTGTTTGAATAAACTACTTATTGTGATTGTTTATTCATTGTAACAGGAATTAGGGTTGTAAAATAAAGTGTGAGCCACAGTTGGCGGGGTCGCAGCCATCGGAAAATATTGGGGGTCATAAATTATTCTTGTTGATGCGCGCCGTCAAATTAATTGCTTTATTTAATGTTGATAGCAGTTGCGCTCGTAAATTTCCTGGGGGATAAGCGCGTGTGGACAGTTGCGCGGTTTAAACTTTTCCGGAGGTTAGCATTCCAAGCTAGGTGTAATAGCAATAAAATATTTATGTAGGGCTTAGGTATACCCAGTGGCGTACCGAGGGGGGGGGGCGGGGGGGGCGCGCGCCCCCCCCGAGAATGGGTCGCGAAATTTTTGAAAGTTACCTATGTGGGTTATAAAAATGTGCAAGTGACTTGTTTATTTTTGTAAATAATTAAAATAATTTTTAAAAATTTTTAAAAATTCAAATTAGCTTTGTAAAAAAAATTTTTTCGGGGGCGTGGCTGACGCCACGCCCCCTTTTTCTAGATTTTAGGGGCCGGGACCCGCAAAAGTTTTGAGAAGCACCCCAAAAAATTTTCGGAGTGCGTGGCTGACGCCACGCACCTTATTTAGAAAAAAATTTTTGTCGCGCCCCCCCCCCCCGAGCCGAAATCCTGGGTACGCCACTGGGTATACCTTAGGTTTAATTTTGAGCTAGCTGAGCGAACAAGTCCATTGTCTGAAACGTAATTACCATTTTTTCATTATTACTTAGACCTAAAAAAAATTAGAAGAAAAGAAAAATATAAACTTTTCGAAAATCTCGGATCTCGGATCTCGGTTCTCGGTTCTCGGATCTCGATCTCGGTTCTCGGGAAAAAAATAGCAGGGATTATATTTATAATGACGAAGTAAGAGAGTTTAAAAAAAAATTACGGTTTCAAAAATTTTGCGGTTGCAAAAGGAAAGGGAGAAAAAAATTATGGATGTTTCTTCAAAAATTTCCGGTTTCAGAAAGAAAGAGGGAAAAAAAATCGAAATCTCGGTTCTCGGATCTCGGGGGGGGGGGGGGATAAATTCAAATTTTCCCGGGTCCTCCATGTCAGGTTAAAGGTCTGCAGGTCCTTTACCTGATGTGTAGCGGTAAGTACAAGAGTCTTATTTACTAATATTTATTATTTAGAATATATAGAGGGGAAGTGGGGGAAAGGGGAAGAAGCCGCAAGGGCAACCTGCTGGTAGCGGTCGTCGGGGGTCACTGTCCTCCAGCGGGCTTTACAACCCGCTCCAAGAGGAGGGACAGCTGATGTGGACCCGACAGGACTGCCACTGTAGTTGTAACGAACGGAAATTTTCATCGAATGAACGAATATCGAATAACTGATTTTTTAAAATTTGTCGAACGAATGAATATCGAATGATTGATTTTCGAAAATTTTTCGATTTAACGAATATTATCCGATTTTTATATTATTCGAATCGAATATTCGAATATGGGAAAATTCCAAAATTCTAATGAACGAATATTCGAATAACTGAACTTGATCGAATATTCGACTATTAGAATAATCGAATAATCGGAATTTCTCAAATATTCGACTAATCGAATACTCGAATAGTCGAATATTTTGAATAAATTATTCGAATACGAATATTCGGTTCCAACTATACCTGCCACGCCCATATCGTAGACTGCGGATTGAACATTTTGGAGAAAATCTAGTCAGGCGGTACCTTCACTTATTCCTAACAAAAGCAATAGTCAAACATTGAAAGTGCGAGCATCGTATAAGTCAACAATATGCAGGAATAACTTCGCTGTTGCCTACTTAGCCTAGTTTCGTTTGCACTAGCCAAATCTTGTTGCTGACAAACCTAACAATTTTGAAGTTCACGCGCTTCTTCTTAAGTTGTAGTGTCTGGAGCAGATTTTGATTTAGATTGTTCCTCAAAAGCGACGTGTAAAATTACGGGATCAGTAGCATCCAGTGTTGGTGGTACCTAATTCACTTTGCCAATTGCAAACTGAAACAGTTTCAGAAGCAGAAAATTGGCGATGGTTGGGTGGAGATGAGAAGCAACGCGCCAGTCGCCGAAGAGAATATGTATCAATTTCTCTAAATGGACGCTGTTTTACATTGAAAAAAAGAAGAAGAAACGAGCCCCCATTGTTGGATCGCTCGTTCCCTAGAATCAACGATCAGAGAAAGGGAGATTGATGAATACTGCGACCGATGACGCTAAACAGCTTATCACTTGAGTCTTCTGAGACATTTCCATCAGATCCCGGATGTTCGCCAATTTCCACTGCATTGTAGTCAATGGCCCGCCCCAAAATGTGATTGCTCCGATTGGAACATGACCAGGAAAAACCAGGAATCAACAAAGTGAAGTTTAGAGCAAATAGTGGGTTGGACGGCAAAATCCCAACATCACCTCCCCTCGGTGCCTACAGGATATGGGTATTACCAACCCGAACGACGAGGCACTGGCCCGTCAAGCTGAGCGACGCGTCGGCTGTGCGAATTGGTCGTGTCACATATATCGGACTATCAAAGTTTTTTTAAAGCTGCCAGGGCGTACCTCGGAGACGACACGCGCCATTGCATGCATGGTGCGAATAGTAAGGGATAGTTTCATATTGCAGTCGCTGCAGCAACTGCAGTCAAATGGGGGCGGGCAAAAGATATCGATCGATCGACGGTCAGTGCTGCAGCGACTGCAATATGAAACAATCCTAAGGGTTGTTTCGCACTGCAGCGCAGCAGCGACAATCGATTGATATTCATTGCCTGCCCCAATATAGCTGCAGTGGCTGCAGCGGCTGCAGTATAAAACAACACTGAGCCGCAGGTGAAAGTTATGCGATAGAAGGAGCGGCTGACATCGTACGAAAGAAACGCAAGGGACATCGGCGGAGGATACCTTCTCCACTACACCGGAGGCGACAGACGCCAAAACGAAACAGCTATGTTCATCAGCGGTAAATATCGAGAATGACGGAAGTGACGCGGGTACATTCAGATTTTGTACAGACTGATGGCAATAAGGTTGAAGCAGAGGATATCATACTCCGAGTATGCCGCTCCGCAACCCGGCGGTTACATCAATGTTGATAAGGACATGCTATAGTGACTCGTCTTACTCGAACAATTTGGTGCCGCATGCTATCTCGTAAAAGGCGGTGTTAGCGGACACATTGGTCACGCACAGATGGCTACAAGCGAACTCATGGTGGGCAGTGGATAGGTCTCAGGAAAGAGGACACGTATCCTGGAAGCCGCCGAAGCACACAACATATCGTCCCCTCCATAGATCGCACTACCCTTGTGGCGTCGCGGACGTGCCACGTGTGACTAACACATTGGCAACGTTGGTAGCAACACGTTGGCAACATGCAGCAACATGTTGGCGTGGCCAAAATGTTCTGCCAACATGTTAGCCACACGTGGCAGGTCTGAGACGCAGACCAAGGGTAGCACGATCTGTGGAGGGGCGATAGCTATTGCGAATACATCTTTCAGAAGACGAAAAGCATATCACCACTTAGCGAGCCAAGATCGCTCAATTCAAAATTGACGTACCTATATTGGCGCTTTCCTCCGTATTTGTACAACGACGACCATGTTGCGCATCGTGTATCGATCCCAAATTTGCTGTCTGTAACAGAAAGAACAAAAAAATACACGATTATGGACTTGTTTTGAAAGAGCACGAGCAAGATTGAGGACAGTGCTATGGCAATAACGTTGTGGGAGACAAGAAACTGCCTCTGCAGCGTTTACACTCTTGAAAAAGCTACCACTTGCAAAACCATCGTATCACGCTTTAGATAACACTCAAATTCGCCTTTACACTCAAGGACTGCCTCACCAGGATTAATCTTCTGGGAGTCAAGAGAAGTCACCCCGTCATGTAGATTCCAACACGTCAAAGTCTCAAAAGCTTTTCAACTTTAAAGTGTAATGTCCTGCCCCATCCGGACTTCGTTTTGCAGTTCTGTGAGGGTAGTCTGCTACATGAACAATCCATAAAGTTTTGCCATTCGCGTACTAGTTATCATACTATCAAGCCACATTGTCACATTTCCCCATTTTCTTCAAAATCTTACAGTACAGTATTATGTGCTACGTTTGGCCTATCAACGAAAACAAAACGTCCCACACATTATCTTGCGGGAAAAAAAGGCAAAACGTTTCCTTTTAAAATCGTGCCAATGGTACCCATACTTAATTGAGCGACCATTCCAAATTAGGCAACTTAAACGAATACCGCTTTCCGATATGCGCTCAACAACCTGGTGGAAAATTTTCGCTGAATCAATCTTATAAGAGCCGGGGAACAGTAGAAGCATTATGGTCCAAGAGCAGGAACTTCCAAAATGGAATACCACATTGGGAACAAAGTTTGAATGCGCGAAGACGGTGAAACTCGTAACAAAATTTGAGGGACCATTCCCTATCGTGCATCAGTTTACCTATTATTACGATCTTGGGCGGCAAATAGATAAGAGTTATTCACATCGACCGTACGAAGTTGCACAAGGATTCTACACGGTGAAAGAAGAGAAGAAGAGAAGAAGAAAGAAAAAGCAGTTTTTTCAACAGCGAATGTGTTATTTATCATTCAATGATTGTTTATCTTTGATTAGAAAAGTAATCAATAGTAAACTCCGAGTCCTCTCTTCTCTGAATCTGGGCCCCTACCGTCGAGTACTTCCGGCGGACTACTAACGTCGATATCGCGGTGAAACAAGGGCCTCCGTTCAGACGAAACGTGTCGAAACGTAAGGCAATAAAAGATTCACCGTAAAAATTTGGGCTCGGCAAAACACTCAACACATTCGTAATCAATAGTTTTTTATTGTTTACCGTTTATTATCAATTTCTACTGATTTTGTATCGTTATTGTAGGAAAAAGTCAACATCATTCTCATCTTATATATAAAGCTGAATGTCTGTTTGTCTGTCTGTCTGTATGTCTGTATGTACATATGTTCCGAATAGAAAATTCCATTTTTGAACCGATCCGGACCAAACTTGGCATACATACACTTGGGGCCCCGGCGGGTGTCACAGTCCACTTTTAGTTATCGATCGATGTCGATTTTAACGATTTTTTGCAAAATTTGAGCTAGGGGGCTGGAATTTGACAGAGGGGTGTAATCGAGCATGCTGATCACCCCCACGGGGGTGATCAGCAACCTCGATTACCCCCCCCCTGTGCCAACTCCCAGCCCCGTAGCTCAAACGTTGCAAAAAATCGATAAAATCGGCATCGATCGATAACAAAAAGTGGACTGTGACAGCCGCCGAGGCCCGAAGTGTATGTGTGCCAAGTTTGGTCCGGATCGGTTAAGAAATGGAATTTTCTATTCGGAACATACGGCGGAGCCGGGTAAGCCAGCCAGTGATAAATAAACTAACGAGGAAATGTTCAGAAATTAACCCAGCCATTCCAAACAAGCTATATACCATCGGACTCGTCTTGAGACGCTGATTTCAAATACATGTTTTTCATCTGCCAAGCGACTACATAAGGAGTTATGAGCGTTCAAATATGAGGAATTTTTCGAGTTTCAACGAATATATTCCCTTGAAAGGCAGTCTGATGGCGCGAATTCACAGTGGCTATGGTTATTTGATTAAAAGGACGAAGCATATTTACCAAAAACTTAAATATGTGTTTTTGAAACCTTTTCCGTGAAGAAGGGGTTGTTGTGCTGTAGTTCGTAAGATGATAACGTTCGCCGGGGCTGTAAAATCAATTTCTGGAACCGACAAACAACCAACCTCAACAGGAAATAACAGCAAGTTACTAGCACGCATCTGCAAATGGCCACTGCTGTCCCACAATTTCATCAAAGCTAGAAATATGACTCACCGCCAGCAGGATCCAGAAATGTTGCCGAATATCTAGCGCAGAGAGCGTCTGCGTCGGCATAGCTCTCACAATCATCTTCTTCATCGTCATACAAGCAGCTGAAGCCCAAACTCGATGCTGAGTCCAGGGCCATGAGAAGCTGTTTTTGCAGAACTTTGCAAGAAAAGATTTGAGTACTACGGGCTTATGCACATATCTGGTACTTCGCTATTGCGTGCCCGCTGCACCTGACCAATGCAGAGCAAGCGTGCACCTGAGGTATAAGCGTTCATAATCCTCGCAAAGCTACTTGATAGTTGTCGAGATGCTCTATTGCCGAATGAAAAGCGGTTTCTGTTTCGTTATAACATTTTTTGGAATTCTCCCACAGTGTCTTTCCTTGCATCATGTTGTGTAGCTCATCTCGAATAATGCTGGAAGTGATGTGTTTTTTGTTTCGCCAATTCCCTTACCAGTTCTTTCCTTGGCAGTATGTCATGGTCCGGAAGCTGTTGATATTCGAATTTTGCCCCTCCTGTCAGATATATTGGCCACAGTCTTTGCGCTATCATAATGGAATGGCAAATTGATGTGTCAATTCCTTACACTAGTCCAAAACTCCTTAAAAGTTTTTGCGAGTTAAAAAAAACTCAGTCAGTCTGTTACTTAACATGTTGATCTTGTATAGTTGCTTAAAGGTCTTCGTTAGTAAGGGATGGTGCCGGTGGCTTGGAGTGTAAGGCTCGGCATAGTTCCGCACAGCAGCTGGTGCAAAAGAATGACGAAAACTATTAAGTGAGGTGATCAATGTTCGCCGGCCTTAACAAAAAAAATTCCCAACAACTATTTATTAGCACGGAGACACCATGTGATTAGACAAAACCGTGAAGAAATACTTTCCTACTAAGATCAATGAATTGAATTACAAAAAATTATAACTTAAGCCGTCGGCCAGAGGCGGTGAGTCACTGCGGCCGGTACGGCTGAATAAACGATGGTGTAATTTATGTACGGAACTATCAGGCGAGAGTAAGAGGGTCTGAGAAAAGCTTGAGGAGCTATAGTGAGTAAAAGTGAAGAAAAGGTACAGACACAAGCTTACATGCTTCCTACAATCTCTTGTATCTCATTCTACTAAAGGATACGTAGAATATGGATTTATACCACATATCTGGTATTCCGCCGTTACGTAGCCGCAGAACATGATCAATGCCATCACGCAGAGTAAATGTGTTCCCGGGTATAAGCATTCATGCTTCTAGCGAAATTGCTCGGTGGCTGTCGAAATGTTATATTGCTAGGTGCCGGTAAGTTCTGTGGGTGGTGTGGACATGTCTCACAGTTGCAAGTCTTCATTCTTTGTTCTGATACATCCGCTCTACCATTGAATGCCATGCGATTCGTAAATGTCAACGGGCGTTGGCTTTGAAAATAAACGTCTGAAGTGGAATTTCCTTTGGTTGAAAAATGGTCTTGGAGGTGGTCGCACCAGTCTCTGTCCTTGTTTGTTCCTATTCTGATTGACCTTAGGCTTCCTTTGCGATGTCGTTCCCATCTGGCTCAATTCCTGTTCAAGTTTATTGGTCTTCTCATTCATAAAAAGAGCGTTGACTGCCTAAAGAGCATCTCTATCTTTCTTCCTTTCCTCAGGATACGATGTTCCTGTTTTCCCCTTTTACTATCTCTTCGAATTCGTCGGTCTCAGGAAGTCTTCTGATCGCCTTTCTGATCTTGAGGTTGAGTCCTTTTACGATGAAATCGATGGCCATTCTCTTGACTAGGGATTCTCCTTTTACGTGTTCTCACAAAACTCGCAAAACTCTAAACGGGGGGCGCGTGTTCTTCACAAAATTAAATTGTCCCGGAGGACGCGGTTTCCCAACCAGTTGGGTCCCTTCTCGGCGACTGTCTACGCGGAGAGGGAGAGCGAGAGTGGCGGGATGGATGAAGGATTGTTTTAGGCAACTGTTCAAAAATAAGCCATATCTGTTCTACATGAAGCATTAACGGAGTATCGACATTAGGTGAGAAATCTAATAAGAGTGTGAGGAGATTCAAAAACATAAGCATGTCTATGGAACAAATGTTTTTGTGTAGTGTGCGCCTGGCGACTCGTCCTGGGGCAGGAATTATAAGGAAAACGGTACTCCTTGGCGTTCTTGGAATGGATGTTAAAATAGCCGTGGCTGGGAATAAGTTGCCCACAACTCCCATTGTACGCCGCAAGAGCTAAAGGAAGAATATTGTTGCAATGGCGGATGATATCGTGATCCTTTATATGAATCAGCGGGCAGTGACACCCGTCCTCGAGCAGAGTAGTCAAACGGTACTTGAACACATAGGGTCTTAATGCGTACATCTACGGTGGTGGCAACGCCATGACTCGTTCTTGTTCTCTTTTCCACTCGTCAGTTGGCTGTTAAGGGACTGC
>CATQJL010000112.1:69493581-69601097 GCA_958299035.1 Cylicocyclus nassatus
AAGCAGTGGTATCAACGCAGAGTACTATTGTAGCATATTACATTGTTGTAGTCCTTGTCTTGATGGGTCGAACCGGACGCAGTGGAATACTCAGTAGTTTATTAGCTGATCAGAATAGCGAATGAATCCAGTGGCTACGGTACCTATATATATACACACGCCTCTGAAAACGTACCACTCGGTACCAGGCACCTAGGAGAGCTCTATGAGAACAGGCGGGAAATTCACGGGAAAGAGTTTGAATCCAACATAACAAGATACTAGGGATGAAAACACAACATAAAACAAGGATAAACGATACAAAGCAAATACTACATGTGTACACATACATAAAAATTGAGATTTTGTAGGCCAAAGGAAGGGGAACCGCTTTACTGGGCAGATTCGAAAAATAATGCTGGATGTCAAAAACCTGGACCCTGCAAGAAAGTTATCAAAGGAACAGATGTAAATTGCGATACAACCTACGGACTTTGTGATCAGGATCCCGCTACTACCACTACCAGTGAGTTAATGCTATAGTCAAAAGTGACTGAGTGGAATATTTTGGAATTTTCAATAATATGTGAGCTGTTTCTTTTAGCTACTCCACAAGTAGCAAATACAATAGTCTCGACAGACGAAGATGACGGAATGTCTGTAATCGTAGAGGCACGTTGAAGGCTTGTAAAACGAGTATGAGAAAGCAATAAAAATCTTTCTACGTAATGAGTAGATTTTAAACCATCCAAACTTCTTCAAATTGCTTGTTGTAATATAATGACGGCGGCATACACTGCCTTGACCTACTTTACACCCTAAGTCTCGTTCTTTGAACTTCCGTTTGTATGATTTCTAAGCGAGACGCAAAAGAAATTCACAAGAACTGACTTACAAAAAACTTGTTCTAAAAACAGCCAACACTGCTCCTGATTACTAACGTTCACATGTTGGAGCAAGAGACTGGTCATGAATACGGTTCTAATGTCGTCTTGTGTCCCTACCTAAATTTTTTCGGGGCGAAGAATTTGCAAGCTTTGGGGTGCGAATACTGCTGCATAACAAATTGCATGGTTCTACATCTTAGGAATGCACAGTCGCTGAGCCTAGATGTTGAGCTCACACCTACATCAAAAATGAAAGTGAATCGATGCGGTAACTTGTGTATCAAATTGGTAACTAAGGAAATACAAAAATGGGCTTAGTCTGTTCTCATCAAAAATGTTTCTCCTTTTAAATAACATCGTTTCTCATAGTTGTGGATTTAGGCACGAGTTCAGAAACCCAAAAAGAATGATTTGGTCAATAATTTTCTCACCCCCCTTTCACCCCTGAGCCGGGACCAAGGTGACCCCCTTCACCAAAAACTAAGAAAAAAAGTCAACAGTGAGGTAAGGTTAAGCAAAGAAGGTATTCGTACGTGAATTGTTATGTATGGAAAAAGAGGAGTCTGTTGAAAAAAGTGCTTGGTGACGGGTGTGAGTAGTGATTTCTGGACATTTTCGAGTTTTTGACATAAAAAATTCGTAAATATCGCAGATGAACATCTTTTACGGCCAGATGGTCACCGTAAAAAATTCGTAAATATCGCAGATGAACATCTTTTACGGCCAGATGGTCACCGTTAAAACCGCCTCGTCCTCCGTTTTCAAATGATATACAGCGTATCTCAAATCCGCCCAAAAAACTGCATGGGTGAAGGGTGTGCTCAGTGATTTCTAGATATTTTCGAGTTTTTAAAATAAAAAATCCTTAACTACTGTAGATGAACACCTTGTACGCCCTGATGGTCATTATTGGAACCGTCTCGTCTTCCGCTTTCAGAAAATATATAGTTTGCCTGGGGTCTATTGGAAAAGGTGCCGGGTGAAGGGTGGGTGAGAGTTTTATAATGGGAGTGCTCAAGTAGACGTCTTTCTATTACATTGTCCGGAAATTAATGCAGGTTTTGAATTCTAACCGCAATAAGTCATACACTTCTCATTCCTGAGTAGGTTCCAAGACACCATTCGATATAGCAAAACAAGCTCTACAAGATGGCTGTCTCACTTTAGCAACAGCTTAGCTTTGATCCACCACAAGTTTCGAGCCAAAAAATTAAAAAGATTTAATCGCCCAAAAAATTGTAAAAATCGTAACTCAGTTTATAAAAATCCTACAAAAATTCTAACTTGCTCACTTAAATACGATCCATATAGGGCATCTATATGCGCTGTTGCCGCTGCGAGCGCTGTGACCCCCTTCACCCTGGAGGGGTCATTCTCACCTTATCGCACCTGTGTGTCGAAGTCATTTCGATTACGGTGACATTCTCAGCTCTTGCAGTAATCCTATTATAAACATAATGATCTGTGATTTTGTTGGAGTTTGCCAAGAATCCGCTATCAGTGTAAGCCAAACCCCTGTCGCGTTTGCTGTCTGCTTTGCTCGTCTACACCTCCACTTTTCGCTCGCTGCTTCACAACTTTGCCCCTCCTCCTCCCATGTTTTCCACGGAGCATTCGGCTGTGGCACTTTTCTGTTTTCTTGTCCAAAATTCAACTCCCAAGCAGACGCGCATTCAGCTTTATAAATGGTATGCTTTGCCCTTGGGACTTGAAGGAATCGACTCGATTGTTGTAGTCTCACTTCACTTTCTCTTCTTGAATTGTCCATGCCGAGAACGTCTCTCTACAGTAACTTGTGCTGAGCTCACCAGCACAAGTTACTGTAGAGAGAGTTAGTAGTTACTGTAGTTACTGTTCAAGTTACTGTACTTTGGCGTGTATAAGCCACTAGCAGGCTCTCCCGGCTCCGCTCGGCCCTGCCAAAACACTGTAATAAAGGTCCATCTCTATCCTTGTACAAACTTTTCCTGTTCCCCCTTCTACATTCTATCAATTCCCTATTCCCGCTGTGTTAATATTCAGCATGCTCACAGGCCCCCTGTGCCTTCCAGTCCCGTAGCACGAACTTTGCAATAAAGCGATAAAATCAGAAGTATTTGATAATTTTGAGAAAAATATTCGTAACTAGCTGGCTTACCCGGCTCCGCCGTATCCGGACCAAACTTGGCACACATACACTTCGGGCCCCGGCGGGTGTCACAGTCCACTTTTCGTTATCGATCGATGTCGATTTTACCGATTTTTATCGATTTTTTTGCAGAGTTCACCTACAGGGCTAGGAGTTGGCACAGAGGGGGGGGGGGGGGGGTTGTGCCGACTTTGCCGGCACCTTCCTTGCGACTTATCATTAACTCTCTTAACCACCGTAAAGGTCATGCCATAAGCATGACCTGCTGCGATATGAGTGTATTATTGCCCAGATATTTGTGATACTACTTTACCACGCCTTCAATCCTCAGCATTCTACCACTGCACGAATGGGTGCATGTCGTCTGTTCAATAAAGCTCTAATAGCTTAGTGTTGTATTAACACCGGGAGCTGCCATACTCCACAACAGGCGCCACTCATCCGCCTAAGGCTACAATAAAGCCTACAACCACCACATTTATGGTGCATCGGCTAAATACGTAAGACCGATAAGTGCTTCGCCCCAGCGACTGCACAAAGGTTAGCAATTCTAACCTTGGGACCTGGCGCCCAAAATCCGCTGCCTCACAATTGCGACAGCCATTCTCTACCACGCTCAGGGACTAAATAATCCCAATTTTCGCTCAAAAAGTAGCGAACGGCTCAAAAACAGCCATATTTTCTTGAGAATTTTTTCATCAAAATGTCTCTGAAATTTTTCAAAGAGGCAATCTCATTTCATTCAAGAGCACTAGCAAACCTGCTTAAGAAATTTGATTCCTACAATTTCAAGCTCAGGTTCACTTTAGAAATTGATAGAGAGCTTCAAAAGAAATGTTTTGAAAGCTCAGGTACTCTCCTTTCTTGCCTATCACAAATCAAAGCAAGATCGACAATTTTGGACTCAATAGTCGACCAGTTTGGAGAATTTTATCTCAAGCAGTCAAAAAACGAGAGAAAAATTGTAATACTCCAGTTAGAAGAGCTTGAAAAAGAGCTTGACTTTCACCAATTGCTCTCTGATGCTAATGTTTTTGCTATCGCTGTGCAATATCAGATAGTATATGCAAAAACATACAAGAATTTTGCATCAAGTCAAGTAATTGATAAACAGCAATCCAGTCTTTTCAACCATTTTTTACGTGATGCGGAAAGGGAAACGGATGCTCTAGCAATCGTGATGGATTCCGCGACGATGGAAGAAGACGAAAGTGAAGATCGCCTCAGTCAATATTCTGAAGACTGCACAACTGTGGCCCGCGGAGATGCCATGGATGGCAACATACCAGCAGAGGATAAACTGACCTCGCAAGCAATTATGGATGGAGAACGTCGGTCTAGAGGATGCAATGGTGTTTTCGGAAGACACAAAACTATGAAGCGACAACCTACGAACAGTAAGAAGCTCCCAATTCATAATCCTTACTCTGTATTTCCGGCGCTCAAAAATGAAAGTCGACTGCGTCATAATGATCGACGATATTCTGCCTTACCACTGTCTATTTCCTCATCATCTCACGCCAGCTGTCATGACTACATCAATCTGGACTCCGACCCTATCTGCCTAGCTGCTCAGGAACGTCCACTAAAATATCCCGACAAATATTTCTGTACATCTACGTGTTATTTATGTTTATGAAATGTACATTCGCTCTGTCCATTTCCCTCGCTGGCCGGAGTGTGCCGACTTTGCCGGCACCTTCCTTGCGACTTATCATTGACTCTCTTATCCAACGTAAAGGTCATGCCATAAGCATGACCTGCTGCGATATGAGTGTATTATTGCCCAGATATTTGTGGTACTACTTTACCACGCCTTCAATCCTCAGCATTCTACCACTGCACGAATGGGTGCATGTCGTCTGTTCAATAAAGCTCTAATAGCTTAGTGTTGTATTAACACCGGGAGCTACCATACTCCACAACAGGCGCCACTCATCCGCCTAAGGCTACAATAAAGCCTACAACCACCACAGGGGTAATCGAGCATGGGGATTCCGAATACAATATTGGTTTTCAGGATCGTCCATTACTTTTATCGATTTTATCGATTTTTTTTGTAAAGTTTGACCTGCGGGGCTGGGAGTTTGCACAGGGGGGTAATCGAGCATGCAGATTACGAATACAATATTAGTTTTCAAGATCGTCCATTACTTTTATCGATTTTATCAATTTTTTGCAAAGTTTGAGCTACGGGGCTGGGAGTTGGCACAAGGGGGTAATCGAGCATGCTGATTACGAATACAACATTAGTTTTCAAAATCGTGCATTACTTTTATCGATTTTATCGATTTTTTTTGTAAAGTTTGACCTGCGGGGCTGGGAGTTTGCACAGGGGGGTAATCGAGCATGCAGATTACGAATACAATATTAGTTTTCAAGATCGTCCATTACTTTTATCGATTTTATCAATTTTTTGCAAAGTTTGAGCTACGGGGCTGAGAGTTGGCACAAGGGGGTAATCGAGCATGCTGATTACGAATACAACATTAGTTTTCAAAATCGTGCATTACTTTTATCGATTTTATCGATTTTTTTGTAAAGTTTGACCTGCGGGGCTGGGAGTTTGCACAGGGGGGTAATCGAGCATGCAGATTACGAATACAATATTAGTTTTCAAGATCGTCCATTACTTTTATCGATTTTATCAATTTTTTGCAAAGTTTGAGCTACGGGGCTGGGAGTTGGCACAGGGGGGTAATCGAGCATGCTGATCATGCTCGATTACACCCCTGTGCCAAATTCCAGCCCCCTAGCTCAAATTTTCAAAAAGTCGATAAAATCGATAAAAGTAATGGACGATCCTGAAAACTAATATTGTATTCGGAATCCCCATGCTCGATTACCCCCCTGTGCCAACTCCCAGCCCCGTAGGTGAACTCAGCAAAAAAATCGATAAAAATCGATAAAATCGATATCGATCGATGACGAAAAGTAGCCTATGACACCCGCCGGGGCCCGTAGTGTATGTGTGCCAAGTTTGGTCCGGATCGGTTCAAAAATGGAATTTTCTATTCGGAACATACGTACAGACAGACATACAGACAGACAGACATATTAGGTCGTTCCGAAAGTAATATCGCTTTTTTCAAGTGAACGCTACACTTCGTGGAAGCAAGGTTTCTAGGAGATCTTGGTAGCATTCGATGCATCATTTCATTCTCTTTCTTACGGTTATAATTTCACTGCAGAATACTCAATGAGCTCTTGAAAAATAATTAAAATCCTCCAACCCATACTTTTTGGAAAGGTCAATTTCACAATTTTTTTCTAACTTTTTCTGATAACTCCCGGAAGGAGTCCATGTAATGGATGGATAGATCAAAGCCTATAGGAAACGGTGCCATTTTTTTCTGCTTTCCGTATCTTGTCATAATTTTTGTAGAGATTTTTCAATGAAGTCACCGAATTTTTGCAGGCTTGTCTCAAATGCATATGCATCAAACACCAATAAACTTTCGGATTCTGAAGCTTACAAAGGTGGATTATGGTTTAACACTAATTTTACAAAGCATATGAGCATTTACCGCTTCAGATTAGCAACTTTCGGAAATTTTGGGTTCAGCCTGGGGCGCTCTGGAAAATCTGAATTATGATGATTTTTTCCCGGCAAACTTTATAAATCGGAAACCAAAAACAACCGGTAAAAAGAGGAGAAAAAGCTGCATCGAATGACACGCGAGTTGCTTGCCGGTTGTTGTTCCGTGAGGTTTGAGTTGACCAAATAAAATTTGATAGCATTGAAAAATTGATTCTACAAACTCTAAGAAGCAAACTAAAGAAAAGAAAAAAATTGTTTTGTGCCGTATAGGGTTTGCTCTATTTATCCGTTACTTGCAGATCTTCGGGGGATCACTACAAAACTATAGAAAAATAGCCGAACTTGACCATGGCGAAAAGCATGAGTCGCAGCTTTTGGTAATTTTTTGAGAGCTCATTGAATATTATGCAAAGGGGTTACAACCATTAGAAAGAGGACAAAATTCTGCATCGACTGATTCCAAGAGCTCTTTAAAATCTTGGTTCCACGAAATGTGGCGTTCATTTGAAGAATGCGACATTACTTTCGGAACGACCTAATACATACAAACAGACATTCAGCTTTATATAATATATAAGATCAGCATGCTACCCCACTTTGCCAAGTACCACTCCTTAGGTCGAGCTTTGCAAAAAAATCGATCAAATCGACAGAAGCAAATGAATTTTAAAAATAATATTGTATTCGTAATCAGCAAGCACAGACATACAGACATTATATATAGGATAAAACAAGACATATGTCATGTCCAAAAAGCATACATGCCTTTCAATGCTCTGCAAAGTGAGTGATTAATCGTTATAGTTTGTATACATAAATATAAATATCGGTGGCGGACCGAGCCCCCCCCCCCCAAGGGATGGGTCGCGAAATTATTGAAATTGCTGTGTTAGCATTCCAGAGTGATGCAACTTCTTTCTCACTGATGTTGAAAATCATTGGTATTTCATGCCGGTTTTTATTTTAAAGCTATTTCCAGTCAACAGGATTGCTTTTCGCAAAATTTTGTTGTCTCTTCAAATTTATTGTTGCCTACTACAGTTGCACAGCTACTAATTTTTTGGACGGCGACTCTGAGCTAACCTCATTGTCTAAGATTTCTTCTTTTCCTTTTTTATTTACTTTAGCAGTCCTTGAAGTCGTTTTGTGTTAAAGTTGCCTTTTGGAACCCGTGCAAATGAAGAATCTACAAAGCGAATTTTTTAAATGTTACTTTTAAGAGCTGTGCACGGAAATGTTTTTCTCGGCAATGCTACTACTTATCATGCTGCCGCATAAGTTCTGTCCAATTTGAAATCTCGAATTCAAAACATTATAAATTTTTTCAAAATCAACTTTTTTCCATAATCCTTGCTTCTAAGTGTTGAGCAGTTCTTTAGCTGTCAGAATACTAGCTCTTGCGAAAAGCCCTATCAAAGAAAAAGCAAGAACTCAGAAAACTTTACAGCGTTCTTCTTTCACCCTGCTCTTCTTTGACGCGGCAATGCTCCGCTATAAGAACTGACAAACATATTAGGCAGCCATGGGTAGATAGAGAAAATTTCGTAGACTATTTTACAGCATAAAAGTGCTCATTGGATCTTCGGTACCGAGAAATTTTTTTGACCGAATAAAAGAGAAGCCGTTTTTCACCTCGTTTTAGTATATGTGTGTATGCCAGCCTTCAAATTATAAAATTATACACTTGCCGTGAGGGGTGGAAAGCAACTGGCGGCTGAGCTCTGCTAGCCCTTGCTTTACTTTAGCGCCCCAACATTAGATTCACCGATTACCTTTATTCATGAAAAGTGAGTTTGTTCAAATACTGAACTGTTTCACTATAATATTAGGTCGTTTCAAAAGTAATTTCGCTTTTTTCAAACGGGCACCACATTTGAAGGGACGAAGCTTTCGAAGAGATCTTGGAGGCATTCGATGCAGAATTTTATTCTCTTTCTCGTGGTTATGAAATTGTTGCAAAATAGTCAATGATCATTCAGAAAATAATCAAAATCTGCGACTCATGCTTTTTGAGATGGTCAAGTTTCACGATTTTTCAAAACTTCAATATCAATGCTCAGAAGGAGTTCAAGTAAAGCCTTTATAGAGCGAACCCTACAGAATACAGGACTACTTTTTTCTCCTTTCCATAGCTTGTCCTATATTTTTAACAGAATTTCAACTGATGCTACCAAATTCCATACTTGGTCAACTCAAATTTCGTAGAACATCAATGAGAGAGCAGCTCGGGTGTTCTTTGATGCAGCTTTTTCTCCTCTTTCTAATTGATGTTTTCTCTTTCCGATTCGTTCAGTCTTCGGGGTAAAATCGTCATAACTCGTGTTTTTGAACGCGCCCAAGGCTGCACCCGGAAAACTCGAAGTTCAGTATTTCGAATCCGTAAACTCTCATTTGCTTTATAAAATCAATATTAAGTCATATATCATCTTGAAAGCTTGAAATTCCAAGTAATTACTGATGTTTGATGCGATTGTGGCTGAATTGGGCCTGCTAAAATCCGATGGTTCTGTTAAAAAATCTTTTAAATAACTACAACGAGCTAAGAGAAAGAGAAAAAAGTAGCACTTTATTTTGCAAGGTCTACTCTATCGAATCGTTACTTGAACTTTTTCTGAGGGTTGATATAAAAGTTTTGAAAAATCGTGAAACTTGACCATCTCAAAAAGCATGGGTTGCAAATTTTGGTTATTTTCTGAAAGCTCATTAGTTGTTTTGCAAAATTTTCATAGAATTTAGAAAGAGAATGAAATTCTGCATCGAATGCTCCCAAGATCTCTTGGAAACCTTTGTTCCGTCACATGTGGTGCCCGTTCGAAAAAAGCGAAATTACTTTTGAAACGACCTAATATATAAAATAATATCGCATTAAGATTGAAAATCTCCTAGAACGGCTGCTTCAAACGCAAGGCAGAAAAATCGGACAGAACTTATGCAGCAGCCTAATACTTTAATGTGTTACTGGCCTGAAAACCGCTTCTCATAAAAAAAAAGTCGGCATAAAAACCAGGATCTCGATTCAAGCTATGAAAGAAGTTGAAATACATCCTGTTTAAGAAATAATCAATCGTTAAAATACGGAAGTGCTAAAGATAAGATTAATTTTAAAATGCCGCAAAAATGCCCAGCTTTCTAGAATGAGGAGGAAACATTGTGCAGGCTATATCTAGGCCCTATTGTAATATGCTTTGCTTTCGATAGATAGATCGAGCTTCTAGGGGTCCGCTTAGGTGTTTGTTATCGTTTATATGCCTGTTTTATTTTCCTTAACACGCACTACTGAGCCCAATTTTGTGAGAGTGTTGACAACGGCGGTCTGGTGACAAAGTAACGTTTCTCCAAATTCTCTGAATATTTCTTCCTCAGTGCGACACTTTTATGTGAGCATTAATCACCACATAGTAGAAAAGAAATGACCCAATTAGGGAATGAATAAGACGTTCCTAATTCGCTTGAAATGTTCTGTTTATTTCATTTTCGTATAACCTCAATCTTAACATATTTCAAGCTTCTTATGAGGGCAATCTTTAACGAGTAGTTCGTCAAGAAGTTATTGTACAGTATCAGAAATGTGTGAGTATTAGTCCAAAGACAAACTTGAGTACCCGTTGTGCACGTAATCAATCTTAATGTTTCTGTTGTTATCACAAGAGAGTACAAATTTTTGGCGAACTACTCATATTTAGAGTTTGCCCTCATAAGACCTCAAAAACATAAAAGTACTTCTCTTTTTCTTTCTTTCGTAAACTTCTTTCCTTTTCTTGTTGTTACACGCATAGAATGTCCGTTATCACAGCATTTTGAAAAAAAACATCAAAAAAGAAAAAACAGAGCTTGGCGTCAAACTCCAGCCGTTTGTGCACTTGGTGTAAGCACGGCACATGCGGGACCCCAGTGCCTCATCCGAGATTTAAGATTTGTGTGCACTAACACACATCGCACCGTGGGAACTAGACGGATGACGTCTACTATAATTGGATCTTATGTTGAAAGCGAGGTCGGAGCAGTGCGATTAATACAGTGGTAGAGAACATCGCAGAAAGTTAAATGTACCGCAACATAGAGCTCGCTTAGCATTCGCGATGCACTTTCGAAGGAGCATTGTTTTGTATAATGAAAAAAAACTTGTTTTCCTTTTAATCTGTGATGAGTCAGTCACCAGCCATTTTCGGGCACCTTTTGTTGGTTCTTGCAATAGAGGTGAGTTCCTTATTCTGCAACCAGACACAAACGAATTTTGTCGAGAGTCAGAGACAACTCTTTAAGTGGTTTATGTAAAAGTTTGTCAAATCCTACGGCCAGTCTTTTAGAGAGAGAGAAACACATCTGAATTGTAAAATTGAAACTGAATTCAGAGCGCTACAAATTAACTAGTCGTTTCAGGCAGGATGGAGGTTCCTGAAAGTGCCAGTTGGCATCTTTGCTAACTGGCTCAGGAACGTCCATCCTAAGCCTTCATTTGAGGACTTCTTTTGATATCAAGTCTTAATACTGGGGGAACTGATTCACTAGTCGGCGTTCCACATGATATTTTTATGAAAATAGTCATCTCAAAACGCTGATTTCAAATCTGTGTTGGCCACTGCAAAGCGATCTTCTGAGAAAAGTTAAGAACCGATGACATAATTGAACTTCTGCAGGGATCGGAATGGGCTTTTCGAGAGTTTTTTCTACCGAATCCGAGAGAATTCCAAATACGATGGCGTTCAATATGCTATCCAGAGAGTCGCTATGTAGGTAGCGAAACCCAGACTTGAAATTAGCGTTGAGAAAAGAGTTTTTCCATATATATTCAGTGAAAAGACTGGAATGACCTAGGGTGCTTTCCTGTTCAGGGGTAAGGGAAGTCTTTCACTTGGGCCATTTTCTCGCACCTAACAAGGGAATGGTCAGAATTCGAAGTGGCGAATCAAGCAAGCTGCTTACATTTCGAAGCAGCATCCAACGCTGATTTTGTATCTGTATTCCTCATCTGCTGAGCGCCTTTCTGGACAAAGTTATGAGCGGTTTTAAACAAATTAAATTGCGTGATTGAGCACATTTTTGCGCTTTCAGCTTACCTTCAAGCTTCAAAAATATAAAGCAGCCTAGCTGCATTTTTTGGCCCAGCAGCGAGCCGAACGTGGCTCGTACTGCCAAATTTGCGCTTTGCGCGCACGATTTCTTAGCAAGAAGTCGTGCGCACAAAGCGGTAACGGTTTTCAGCGGCTCATAACTTCGCTTGCATAGGCTAAGCAGATTAGGAATAGAAATTTCGAAGTCAGCGTGTTATGCTGCATCTAATGGTATGCAGCTTGTTTGAATTGGCCACTTCGATTACTGATCATTCCCTCATAGGTAATGTGCCTGCCAGGCACATTCGACTAGCTATCACCACGAGCTCCTCAAACTACCAACGACATTGCAAATCAACCCTTACCCAGTGTCACTACACATGCTGAAACTGGAATTTCAAAAAAAGTTTTAAAATCAAAGTTCAGTAGCGAAATTGTTGCAGTCAGGACAAATTCCGGACTTAAGGGCATTCAAAGCTGCTCTTTCCAGTGGTAAATTTGTTTATTGCAGAGTCAAGGTTCGGCCGATGTAGACCCACTAAGATCAAAATTCGGATTCAGCCGAAATTTTTCCAGATCAAGATCAGAATCCAGGTTTAAGGATTTTCAAAAAATTATGAATGAAGTGTTGAATAAGATTTCAGCACATAAATTTGAAGTTGGCTGTTTCAAAATAAAGTCGTTTTTCTGTATTTTTGACACCATACCGAGCTTTTCAAGTCTAGGTAAAGTTTTCAGTCCTTGGAACCTCTTACCCTAATGACCTGTGATCATTTCTGCATTGGTCATATCATCTCTAGAGAAATACTTCGGTTTTTTTTGAGACAAATATTTTTCGTCTCAAAAAATGTCCAAGAGATCAAATCGCTAGTGAAATTACACAAAACATACATCTTCATCGAAAAAGCGGTTTTAAGTATCCGTTAACCTAAACCTTGTTTAAAAGAAGAAAAATTCGAAAACTTCTAAGTCCGACCTTTGATCTTGGTTGCGTTATCGGTGCTGAACCTTGACTCTGCGACAAACAAATCGCACTACTGAAAAAGCAGCCCGAAAACCCTAAGTCCGGAATTTGGTTTAGATCGGAGCAATTTTGCTAAAATTTCGATTTTGAAACTTCCTTTAAATTTGTTTGCAGCTGAAACGACACTGGGTAAGGGGCGGGCTGGCAACATCTTGATATTTTGAGGAGTTCGTAGTTATAGCAATTCTGAATGTGCCTAGCAGAAACATCGGTTGCGAGAATATGGCTCGGGTGAGAAACTTCCTCCCCCTTCCCCCTCCTCCCCCTCCTCCTCTTACGTTGGCAGCTATAAGAGACTGGCAACCATTTATATTTAGCATATATCATGTGTTCGGTGGAACACACCTGACACTTAAATGCAGCATGCCTTTCCGATTGATAATAAACATAAATGCACCTTGTTAAGGTGCAAGACAGTTTATGTTTCATGTTCCATTGTCCTAGCACTAACTATACAATACCGCTCACATTTTTTGAAAAAAAGACGCGAATGTATGGACATGTATGGACATGTACGGACATGTCCGTACATGTCCGTAAATGTCCATACATGTATGGACATGTCCATACATCAGCGTCGCGTGGCCATATCTCGCTTCAGAGTGGACGATTCTGAATCCAAAGCCACTATTCGATTCAGCTCGGCGCGGAGAATCTTCTGATATATTGGAAGTGGGGGTACGATGTCTACTATATTCCGTTTCCAGATTTTTCAAATTGTTCTGCGGAGGTCCTTTTGCGAATACATGAAGCAACACCTACCCAACATAGAAGACTTTGCTAAGTACTATTCGATAATAGTGTTCTTTTAGATTATTGTCCGCTACAAAATAGGCTCAGACTTCTTTCCAAAGGAGATAGAAGCGTTGGTGAACCTTGGAAAAATCACGCGTTTTTAAATTCTACTCGCCATAACTTCCTTCGGAATAAGTATATTTTGAATCCGAAAACAGCGCCTTGCTCAGCTCATCAAGGCGAATCTTCCTATATACAGCATGTCCTTGATATTTCGATTTCAGTATTCTTGAATCTTTCTGAGGACGTCTTTTCGCGAAGGTGTAAAGCAGCGAGCATTGCCTCGAGCAAAATCCAGCAAGGACCTTTCGACAGTATTTTTCCTGTAGATTATAATATGCTAAATAGTAGCCGCAGATTTCTTTTTAATGGAAATAGAACGGCTAGTGAATTGTGGAAAAATCTTGTCGTCCCAAGTTCTACTCTCCATAGCCCTAGAATACGAAGCTATCTCGCTAAACAGATGTGAGTTTCGAAATCAGCAGGCCGGATAACCTCCGTGAGCAAGTTTTCCGACATGTTTGGGTTATTTCATTTTTTCTCGTTTTAGGCTCCGGAAGCTTGCAGATGGATTTTGGTCAAAATGTTGATGCTCTTGAATTGTAAGGAAACTTCGCTTATAGAGGTTTTCGAATACGCTCTTTACGAAAATCGTGGTCTTTGGGGATTACAGGGACTTTTTGGAGAGATACGGTGAGGTGATTGTAACTGCACGAAAGTGCGTAACTTTGCCCGCTTTTCTCGCGTATCTGTCAGAAACCTTGCCTGCTTGCTTTTCTCAGTCAAAATTACTAGAAATTGTGCTATCGAATGGTGCATTACTCAGGCTCCAGTCTGTGAAATTCGCCGAGTTACGAGCCTACGAAAACACGTTCTCATGAATTTTGCCCAAAATGTAAAGATCGCATATCGTCGAAATTCCTCCGTGAGTGCTTGTAGACGCTCGCAGATATTATGTTCGCTTCGTCGAACGACTCCCACTGTACTGAATATGGTGCTTGCGTCTGCTTCAATTGCTCAGTTGAATATCAAAGTTATTTCGTGGCTAGAACTCAAAGCACCAAATCTAACACAATAAGATTCATTAGAAGATTCCAGATACTTTACAATCTCAGAGCACGAATGTTTTCAAACGCAGAATCAACACACTTGATCTCTTACGTTTGAGGCATTCGGAGAATGAGTAATGAATAGCACCAATCCGTCATCTGTATTGCTATAGCTATGTGCGATTACATTATCCGACCACAAAATGCATACCAAATACAACCATCAATTTGTTTTTTAAATATTATTTTCTTTCAAATGTCTTACTAACCCATTTCTTGCTATTACGTTAATTCAGGTCTAATCAATTTACTTCTCTTTCCAATCATTACAGCTTGTTGACTTGCTCTAAATGAATTACAAAAAGTGAAACTATTTGATATTCTTTCGGAGTCATTAGACTGTCCCTGGAATCATTTGGGCAGGGTTGATTGGTATTACTGCACCAACCGAGCCCCGCTTTGCTTCATTATTGCAAGAGCATCCTTCTGCTGGCAAATGAGTTGGCATGATTGCCATCTCCATAGATTACAATAACCTACCTTGATCACCCTCACGTATGAGTTATCCATCATTACACCCTTATTGAAATTCACTTGGAGTCACTGGCTCACACTGGTTTACTGGTTTGGTGGGGTCGGATAATATACCCACCATCAAACCTTGTTTGCTTGTTAAAATCAAAATATTTTGCTGGCAAAAGGGGGCATGGGTACATCTCCATGAATTGCATCATTTAATTCCGATAATTATAATCATAGAGCAGTCAAATACAAGCTTTCATCACATTTTTATCAAGATTAGACCTAAATGATGCACTATCGTTGCGGTTAGAGTATAAATGACTGCTTTCTATTCTATTGTATGGAACGCCAAGAGGCAGTGGCGTACCGAGGGGGGGGGCGGGGAGGGGGCGCGCCCCCCCCCCCCCGAGAATGGATCGCGAAATTTTTGGAAGTTACTTATATGGGTTATAGAAATGTGCAAGTGACTTGTTTGTTTTTGTAAATAATTAAAATAATTTTTTTAAAATTTTCAAAAATTCAAATTAGCCCTATATAAAAAAATTTTTCGGGGGCGTGGCTCAGGCCACGCCCCCTTTTTCCAGATTTTAGGGGTTGGGGGCCCGCAAAAATTCTTAGAAGCACCCCAAAAATTTTTTCGGAGTGCGTGGCTAACGCCGCGCACCTTCATTTGAAAAAAAATTTTGTCGCCCCCCCCCCCCGAGCGGAAATCCTGGGTACGCCACTGCCAAGAGGGTATAGAATAAATAAATAAATAAATAAAAATGTGAAAGGATTTGATCAGCGCGTTGTACAAGCGCTCGACGAGATGGAGGAATTTCGACGAGATATGCGATCTTTACATTTTGGGCAAAATTCATGAGAACGTGTTTTCGTAGGCTCGTAACTCGGCGAATTTCACAGACTGGAGCCTGAGTAATGCACCATTCGATAGCACAATTTCTAGTAACTTTGAATGAGAAAGGCAAGCAGGCAAGGTTTCTGATAGATACGCGAGAAAAGCGGGCAAAGTTACGCACTTTTGTGACGCAGTTACAATCACCTCACCGTATCTCTCCAAAAAGACCCTGTAATCCCCAAAGACCACGATTTTCGTAAAGAGCGTATTCGAAAACCTCTATAAGCGAAGTTTCCTTACAATTCAAGAGCATCAACATTTTGACCAAAATCCATCTGCAAGCTTCCGGAGCCTAAAACGAGAAAAAATGAAATAACCCGAACATGTCGGAAAACTTGCTCACGGAGGTTATCCGGCCTGCTGATTTCGAAACTCACATCTGTTTAGCGAGATAGCTTCGTATTCTAGGGCTATGGAGAGTAGAACTTGGGACGACAAGATTTTTCCACAATTCACTAGCCGTTCTATTTCCATTAAAAAGAAATCTGCGGCTACTATCTAGCATATTATAATCTACAGGAAAAGTACTGTCGAAAGGTCCTGGCTGGATTTTGCTCGAGGCAATGCTCGCTGCTTTACACCTTCGCGAAAAGACGTCCTCAGAAAGATTCAAGAATACTGAAATCGAAATATCAAGGACATGCTGTATATAGGAAGATTCGCCTTGATGAGCTGAGCAAGGCGCTGTTTTCGGATTCAAAATATACTTATTCCGAAGGAAGTCATGGCGAGTAGAATTTAAAAGCGCGTGATTTTTCCAAGGTTCACCAACGCTTCTATCTCCTTTGGAAGGAAGTCTGAGCCTATTTTGTAGCGGACAATAATCTAAAAGAACACTATTATCGAATAGTACTTAGCAAAGTCTTCTATGTTGGGTAGGTGTTGCTTCATGTATTCGCAAAAGGACCTCCGCAGAACAATTTGAAAAATCTGGAAACGGAATATAGTAGACATCGTACCCCCACTTCCAATATATCAGAAGATTCTCCGCGCCGAGCTGAATCGAATAGTGGCTTTGGATTCAGAATTCGTCCACTCTGAAGCGAGATATGGCCACGCGACGCTGATGTATGGACATGTCCATACATGTATGGACATGTACGGACATGTACGGACATGTCCGTACATGTATGGACATGTCCGTACATGTATGGACATGTCCATACATGTACGGACATGTCCATACATGTATGGACATGTACGGACATGTACGGACATGTCCGTACATGTATGGACATGTCCGTACATGTATGGACATGTCCGTACATGTATGGACATGTCCGTACATGTATGGACATGTCCATACATTCGCGTCTTTTTTTCAAAAAATGTGAGCGGTATTGTAAGTCCTTCAGGTATGGGTTACTCCGGCTCGCGCGATTTCGGTTGTTGCGTTTGGCTTCCTGATTGTTCACAAGTTTGATTATTCTCAAGTCTTGAGTTTCACATGCGCATTTTATGCAAGCAACACTAGAAAGCTATGGAGCTACACAAGATTTTCCGTTGTGAACTTGTAGCCATGTGAGGGGTCCCAAACCTCGTAAGGATCGCATTTTGGCGGGATCGCCCGACTCAGACAGTCGACGGCATACCTCCGAAGCAGAAATGGCCGAGCCGCGGGGTTTCCCCAGCTGGGGATTGCCACTCGTGCTCCGGAGCCCTCCCATTTGTGCTCCGGAGACCTCTCATTTGTGCTCCGGAGCCCTGCCATTTTGTGCTCCGGAGACTCATTTATTTCAAATTGATTACAAAACGATTTACTGAAAATTGCAGTTGTTTTGATTTGCATCCAATTATGTTTGTGCCAGATGTGATGAGATGCAGTTCGATCACTACGGGCTTGGTTATCGGGAAGAACAGCTCTGGTCGAGTTCAACGTTGTGTGGTCCTCTAGCGATTCTCCCAGAAAACACACTCTGGATAACATTGGTGGAGTGGCCGTGGAGGTTAATCGGAATTTTTTTAGTGATAGGTGTCGTAATTTGTGGTTTTTCCAGGTTTATAAGTGCGAAGCTCTTGCATCGAACTGTGGCCGATGTCTTACGCTGAATGCTGAAAAGTATGAATGTGGCTGGTGTGTTATAGACAAAGATGTGTCAGACCAATGTCATGCTTGGCAAGATCACCACAAGATTGGCTGAAAGCACGCAGCTGTGTGCAAATCCAGCTAATGAAGACTTCAGTTCTAAAAAGGGACCCGTCGGTGGAAAAACGAAGTTAGGTCTACTGCTGCTGCGTTCACCTGTGGAATTGTCGCTTTTACTAGCGAGAAAGTACTATCAGGTAAATTTACCATGTGTAATGAAACTAGTGAACCAGTAACTAAACGTACCTTGCCAAGCATCTTGCCAAGCAGGCCATTGGTCTGACACATCTGTTGTCTATAACACACCAGCCACATTCATACTTTTCAGCATTCAGCGTAAGACATCGGCCACAGTTCGATGCAAGAGCTTCGCACTTATAAACCTGGAAAAACCACAAATTACGACACCTATCACTAAAAAAATTTCGATTAACCTCCACGGCCACTCCACCAATGTTATCCAGAGTGTGTTTTCTGGAAGAATCGCTCGAGGACCACACAACGTTGAACTCGACCGGAGCTGATCCTCCCGATACACTAAGCCCGTAGTGATCGAACTGCATCTCTTCACAAGCACAAACAGAATTGGATGCAAAATCAAAACAATTGCAATTTTCCTCATATCACATTGTCGTCGAATGTCCCGACAGCAGGTTTTTCGCTCAACGTTTCCTACTTTAAAGTGACATCGAAAATCCGTCATGAAGATCGGATCGAGTTTTGACCTTACAAATCCAAGCTCAAAAATGAGCACTTCGTAGAATGTACCACTCACCTTCGCTGTGATATCTCTCCTTTCACCTGCAGCTACGTAAAGTTTGGTTTGCGGTGCGACGGTACGTGGACATTTCTGTGGACCTTTTCTCCTAGAGTGACCCTCACGCTGAAATGCAAATTTGAAGGCTTATCTATCATCAGAAACAAGGACACAGACTTTCCCTGCATATTATGACTTTGTGCAAAGTCTGAGAACTTGGAATCTCGAAAAAAAAATGAAAATTTCTTGAGCGCCTGTCACATTTTCTCGGGTAAACTGTAAGTAGACGATATACTGAAAAATGTGAAAGAGTTGCATGAAATTGCATAGCAGATCTGCATTTAGCAAGAATGCGACAGAATAACCTTATAAGATATTCCCTGAGACAGAGCCAAGCAGGGTACGGATAATTCTAGCATCAATCAATCTCGGAAACACGGAAATAATTCAAGAGACACCACATAAGGGTACCGAGGCCGAATCTCGGATTACATACTTTTTATTTCGAAAATCCAGAATCAATCACAAAAACCACTCCATCAATAGTCAACGATGTCTCAGCAAGTCGAAAAGAGCCAAACACTAAAAGTGAATAAGTGCATCCGCATGAAAACCTAAAACCTGAAACCTGAAAAGAAGGAGATGAACAAATAAACGCCAACGCGCCGACGAAGAACACGAAAAACCAAAAAAAAAGAAAAACGAGCACGGAAGAACGACAAAAAAAGAGTAAGACGAGAGCGACGCAACTTAATTTCGAAAATGCTAAGCTGCGTATCACAGCAAATTGACTGCGTACATATATGTGCGCCGAACCCCTCCCATTTTGTGCGCCGGACCCCTCCCATTTTGTGCGCCGGAGGCCTCCCATTTTCTTCTCCAGAGACCCCCCATTTGTGCCCCGGAGACCTCCCACTTGTGCTCCGGAGCCCTGCCATTTTCTGCCCCGGAGGTGTCCCAAATCTGGCGTACTCGCGGCGGGCAAATCTTTCCGCCGCGGCTCTGCCAAATCTGGCGTACCTCCGGAGCAGAAATGGCGTACTTTTGGAGCAGATCCGGAGAAGGGTCCCACTCGCCTGCCGGTGACGTCACCGTGACCTACAAGAAGGGACCGCCCCCTCGCCCCGCTCTCTTTGTTCAATTGGGTCCGCCGCGGCTCTGCCAGATTTCGACTGTCCGGCGCGACTACGGTACCGATTGTCTGAGGAGGTACAGCTAATGCCGTACATCTTATTGTCATGGATTTAGGCTTATATAAACTGCCTCGTTCTTATTTTGAGCCCAAAATTTGCAGATTAAAGGCCTGTCAAAATAGGAATACCTCCCACTCGACTTTTTTTTACTGTTGCTAATAATGAAGAAAAAGCATATACCATTCCTGTTCTCAATTTAAAGAGTTATGAGATTTACGAGTATGATGGCGACAGTGACATCTTCGATGCAGATTTTATCAATGAATGCGAGTATCTCGGTAAAAATGATCTTGGTCGGTGGCCAAATCGCTACTGAACTAGCAGCACAGCTTGCAAAAACATCGGTTGTGCTGTAATAAAGGTTTGCACAACAATTTCTTCCAAGGCTCTCGCTTTTCCAATATCATACAAAGATTAATCGAAACGCTCCTTTACTCTGCAGAAGTTCGGCTCAACCTTTACTCTCTGATTCAGCGGTATTGGCGGCTGAAAGGCGACCGCACGCGCCGACGCAGTCTGCGTCTCGCTCGTAAGCGTGCTCTCTGATCACCCTTATCCTTGATCAGGCGGCCTATTTTAGGTTCCGCCCTACAGCCGCCAATATTGTTGAATCAAAGAGTGATTTGTTTATCATTCATGAAAAAATGTCCTGTATACTCCAAAATTTGATATCCGAATAGATCCTGCATGTGATTAACACGTTGACGACGGTGTCGCGCAATGGTGCGCGACAGGCAGTCTGTCCCTGTGGACGATGTCGCGCAATGGTGCGCGACACCCTAAACATCAGTTTTAATGTGCACAATGGTTCCAATTTGTGTTCATATAATCAAGTTAGGCTCGAAAGTATTTCATGTTGGGCCCGCCCCCTTTTTGGCAAACTCCGCCCACTCCACTGCCCTCTACAAAAAACTTTTTTCGTTCTCAAATCGCATAGAAAAGCTCACAGATGACAGGGGAACCTTGAATGATCTTGATTTTGACCCCGCCCCCCGTAATGCAGGCTCCACCCCCTCAGTGGCAAGCTCCGCCCACTTTTCAAAAATGCCGGAATTTGCACGAATTCATTGATTTTGAGCGATTTCCAGCATTTTTTAAAAGTGGGCGGGGCTTGCCAAAAGTGGGCGGAGCTGCCCCGCCCACTTGCATTTGTGTATCTCACGTATAGATGCATGCATACATATGTGCAGCCGGCTGTGAAAATGCCCGGAAACGGTTCGTCCACAGGGACAGACCTTCAAAAAATGGCTCGTCGTCAACGTGTTAACAAGGCGCTCTTAAACCGAATGCTCATTAACATTGAATTCATTGGGTTCGAAGGACCGAGAAAAGACTCCACTACGCGGGTTGGTACAGAAAAACTTTTTGGATTGTTGAGTAAAAAGTTGATTGTTATAAGCTCTTGTTTATTAAAGAGTAATTGATCGTAGAAGTTCACAAAAGTAAAACGTTTTCTGCTACCGTAGAAGCATGGCTGTGGTTTTCTCCCAAAAACAAAACGTTCAATTCGTGACACTTTACCAAAACATTCTATTACCTATGCTCATACACTGCGAAATAGCTGGAATGTAACAAAATGAAACGAAATCATAAAAAAAGGTTTTTTATGCTTTGCGTATCTGAGCACTGCGTGCCACCCAGCTAAAGATTTTAGAGAGAGTACTTCACCAAAATTTGAGTTTCAGGTTCCGCATTCTAGATATTCCCGACTACGTATTATTAAATAGCGTTAATTCCGATCCCATTTTTGACAGCTCCGCGCAAGTAACGAGGATGAGTTGTGCCTTCTAATCCTATCCTCTCATACGATGGCAGCAACGTCGTGGAGATGACGCCAACTGGACGGACGTAGTGGAAATTGTAGGGAGGAAAGAATTGTCAAAGGGGCAGAATCGCTATTTGCGAGCAACATTAGGCGCAAATTCTCGGCATAGGATGCTAAAATGAAGTCGGAATCATTCCAAATACTAGAAAGAAATGCAAAACACATTCCAGTTGGCGAAATTTTGTTTTTCATCATAGATAAGATAAACTTGTAATTGGTTTCATTAAGCAATCGCGCATTTTCTTCTAGTAAAGGAATAAGGCGCAGTGAAGCTGGATACGAAAAGGCATTTGCCAATGGTTTTGGTAGGTAAAACCTTCAAGACTGCAGCATACAAGCTCTCTTAATGTGATCTAGGGCGTATGCGGGAACTCACTCAGTGCTGGCCAAAAGTTTGCAGCCACTCCAGAATTTTGCTATATTTTATTCTGTTTTGCTCAGAACGCATCTGAATTTTGATATCATGTGGAAATCACACTGCTTAACACTATGCCAAAAGATTTTGCAGTTTCATGCACACAAAAAGGGTTTCTGGAAAGGTGAAAACGTCAAAATCGAGGTTGATTAGCAATTGCAGCCACTTCCTGCTAAATGTCTTTGGAAAACTTGTCACCTTCCAGTATCTGAGCTACAGATGCACCCCTAATCCTTGAGATATGCAGTGCAACCAGCATTCATCAAACTCCAAAAAAGAAGTCTTTACGGAGCAAAATCGCTTGAATGACAAATGGCAAATAAAACTGCATAAATCATTAGGTTGCCGAGAGGTAAGTGACTGATCCCTGTTTCTATGTAAAGATTGTACCATCTGGACATTCAATGGCGGTTTGTAGATGTTACAGAAAAAGCATTACTTGCCACTGCATTGCATGCCCCAAAATCTACCACCTCCTTGACTGAGATTCCGAGCATTTTTTACTCAGAAATTGGGCTCAGCGGCATAAAGATTTTTCAAATTTAATGAAAATTCTGATTTTATTAGGTTGTCCGGAAATTAATGTCCGTTTTGAATCCCAACCGCAATAAGTCATACACTTCTCATTTCGGTGTAGGCTGCAAGGTGCCATTCGATACAAAGCGAGCTCCACAAAATGGCAGTCTTGATTTAGCAATAGCTCTAATCCACCACGAGTTTCGAGCCAAAAACTAAAAAGTTCAACTACCCAAAAAATTGAGAAAAATTGTAACTCAGTTCATAAAAACCCTACAAGAATTCTAACTTGCTCACGTAAACCCTATCCACATGAGACATCTATATACGCCGTAGGGAAATTTCTTCCTCCGTTAGTAATCAAGAAAACGGAAATTTTTGTGCATTTGCCAAAGTGATGCTGTGCTGTGCCCACGTGAGCATTTGTATACTACAAACTTGTAGAAGTAAATATGTAAATTTTCAGCTCTCTACAAGCTATAGTTCTCGAGAAATCTGAATTTTAGTTTGGACCACCTGACTAATGAAAGCTATATTCGATATTTCTCGAGAACTAAAGCTTGTACAGAGCTGAAAATTTACGTTTGTACCTTTACAGATTTGTAGTGCACATCTAATTAAGTGGGAACGAACAGTCACTTTGGCAAAATCATGAACATTTTCGTTTCTTGATTTCTAACAAAGGAAGAAATACAGCAACGGCGTATATAGAAGTCTTATGTGGACAGTGCTTACGTGGGCAAGCTAGAATTTTTGTAGGATTTTTATGAACTGAGTTATGATTTTTCTCGATTTTTCGAGCAGTCAAATCTTTTTAGTTTTTGGCATGAAATTGGAGGTGGATCACTTTCGCTAAAGCAAGATTGGCATTTTGTAGAGCTTGCTTTGCTCTATCAAACGGTACTTTGCACACCATCTAGAAACGAGAAGTGTATGACTCATTGCGGTTGAAATTCAAAACGGACATTAACTCTGGACAATTTAATACAAAGGGTTCACTGATCCGAATCTCGCACTTTATTGGAAGTATGGAGGCGCTATAGGTGCAAAAAAGTTTGTGCCCTTCGATTTTGGATCATCAGCGGAGAAACTGCGCGAACTTTTCATCGGCTTTAGCCTCCTCCATACTCCGAAGAATTTCTGCAAGATGTGGATCAGTGCTCGTCTTGGTAAAATCAGGGTTTTCATCAAGTTTGAATAATCTTTAGTGCTCTGGGCCCAGTTTTTGAGTTGAAAAGTGCTCCGAATCTAAGTTTAGGTCGCAGTAGATTTTGAGGCATGCCCATTAATGTTTCTTCTGTCACACTTACAAAATGCCACTGAATGCCCAGATGGAACAGGCTTTCCATAGGAGCACGGATTAGTCGATTACTTCTCGGCAACCTAATGATTTATCCAATTTTATTTGCCATTTGGCGTTCAAGCAAAGTTGCTTCATGAGGTCTCCCTCGACAAGTCTTCCGAAGACATTTGACAGGAAGTAGCTGCAATTTTCAATCAATCTCAATTATGAAGAACAATTGGGCCCATGTTGATTATATGAACAAAAACTGAAACGACAGATAGTATTGAGACTAAAAGCACCGTCCACCCAAATTGGGGTCAATGAGATTTTGGTGCCTAACAGTAGCGGGGCCCTCAACTGTGTAATTGCCCAACTCGCGCTGTCAAAAGTCGCTTCCGAAGCGAGAATATTGCTTTGAAATTCGCTTGGATAACAGCTTTGAGTGAGTCGTGACGTTGATCCCGCCCACGCCTGCCACTCAGCCGTAGGTCAGCTGCGGGCCCATCGCGGGGCAGGGCGCGCTCTCGCATGATTTGATCGATTTTTTGACCTTTGCTCGTGCTAGGCGAAATCACTGCGTGGGCAAGGCCAACGTCACGCCCCAATTAAAACTGTCATCCAAGCTACTTTCAAAGCAATTTTCTCGCTTTGGAAGTAACTTTTGACAAGTTAGGCAGTTTCAGTTGAAGGCCCCGCTACTTTTATTTATTGTCTTTGCATGTTCCCAATAAGACAAGGAAAAAAATTTCTTCTTCTTCTATTCGGGATCTGCTGCCCGTATGAGCCTCTTCCATAGCTTGCAATTCAAAGCTTGGTCTTCTTCTAGCTTGAGCTCTCTTAAATCCTCTCTAAATTTATCTAACTTTCAGTCCCGGTCTTCCTTTTGGTCTTTTTCCCGATATATCAACTAATGTGCTCGATCTGGTATTGTGGTCTTCTTCACTTCTTTTCACACAGCCGTACCATTGAAGTCGTCTCTCCCGCAACTTCTTGACGATTGGGGCGACCTTCATCATGGCTCGTACGGTGTCATTTGTGACATGGTCCATAATTGTGATGCCTAACGTCCATCGTAGCATTCATGTCTCCATCGTACTAAGCTTTCGCTCTTCGTTGTGCGTGATAGGCCAACATTCGCTGCCGTACATCGCAGTTGGTCGGATCATCGTACGATAGATCTGCGACTTGAATTATACTGGCATCCGTTTGTCACACATAATTCCTATAAGGTCCTTCCATTTCAACCAAGCTGCTCTTATTCTGTCGCATATCTCGTCTTCTAGCGTACCATCTGCAGAAATGCGACTTTCTAAATATTTGAAGGGGGGTGGTCTTCTTTATCAAGGGTTTCCCATCTGGATAGTACCAGGCGTTTGGAATCCTACTTCCATGTATTTCGTCTTCAGAATGTTCACTCCGAAACCATGTCGTTCCAGGTGGGTTTTCCACATCTGTACGTCCATCTCGAGCTCTTTTCTGCTTCGTGCGATCAAAAGCACATCATCAGCGTACACGAGTGCCCATGGGGGTTGACGTATAAGATTTTTAACTATCGCGTCAACAACAATTATGAAGAGGAGGGGTGAAAGGACGGATCCTTGTTGTACGCCAATGTCTATGGAAATCCTCTGATCGTCCTGCTGCTGTCTCTACGTAGCTGGTTGCACCTTGATATATCATTCTTACCCACCGAACATACTCCTTTGGCACTATGTGCTTCTGTAGGGTCCACCATATCATGTTATGTGGCACCTTGTCAAATGCTTTCTCTATATCTAGAAATTCAGCAAGTAGTTCACATTGTTTTTCTCGACTTTTCCATAAGTATTCGGACGGTGTGAATTGCATCCGTTGTGCTGCAGCCTTTCGAAAATCCGCACTGATTGGGTGCAAGCTCCACAATATTTAGAAGTCGTGTCTCCAATATTCTTTCGAAAATTTTCAACGTGTGGCTAATGAGACGGATGGGCCGATACGTAGAGCAGTCGGCTATGTCGCCCTTTTTTTTCCATAATGGTATCGTTATACTTTTACACCAGTCGCTGGGCAATTTCTTGTTTCTCACTATTTGGTTCAGTAGTCGCGTTAGCCACGAAATTCCATTTTGTTTACACTTCTTCCAGAATTCGTTGGACACATCGTCTGGGCCTGTCGCTTTGCCGTTTTTTGTTTTCGAAATAGCGACGCGGACTTCATCTTCTGTTATGGCTGGCACTGGTCCTTGAACTGGTTCGGCTTCAATGATAGATGCACATTCGCAGCTCGCGGATGCTAATTCTGCAAAGTGAGCTCGCCATCTTTTATATATATCCTGTGGCCTTTTCAACATCCTGTTCGTCCTTAATACTGTAGAAGTGCTCTATTTCTTTCTTGGCATCAGTTCTTCTTCTGGCCAAACGGTAGAATTCACGTACACCTCCGGAAGTATGCAATTTTCTGTACAACTTCGTTACATATGTTTCTCTCGCTTCTTCGACTCTCTTCTTTGTGCTTCCAGATACTTCTGATGGGCCTCTTCTGTCCTTGTTCTCTGCCAAATCCTAAAAGCTAATTTCTTATTTTTTATCAAAAGCTGAATCTCTTTGTTCCACCACCATGTTTTCTTGTTGAGCCTGCGTCTTCCTGGTTTCGTGCGCCCCAGTAAATCTCCAACTACCTTATGAACATTCTTCTTTAGATTCACCCAGGACTGTTCTGCATCTTCTTCTAAGTCAGGTAGTGTAGATTCTAATCTACCCTACCTGACTTAGAAGGCGCTATGTTCTTCTGTAAGCTTCCACCATTTGATGTGCTCTCTTTGCTCTGTCGTTGTCCATCTTCGCCTTCGGATGGAATGTTTAGGTCCAGTAGAAGTGGCCTGTGTTGCGGTATGCATTCTTCACTTGGGATAACCTTGCTGTTCTTCACATACTTAAAGGCAGTGTCTCACCAAAATTTAGTTGCCAAAATTTTTGCATTTTGCAAGCTTGTCGGACCCTGTCTAGCACTGTATGGGCTTAAAATCGCACGAAGTTCCCAAAAACCCCGTTTTCTGGAGGCCCCGCGGAAGCAACGTGGACGAGTTGTACCTTCCAACTTCAGCCTCAGCCACAGTGGCAGCAACAGAGGGGAGGTGGATGCCAAGTGGAGGGACATGTTCAAACGCGTAAGGGGGGAGACCGAAGGAGTCGTCCGCGCGTACCAACTGGCTCTCCGCGTACCACTTTGAGCGAATTTTTCTCAGCGTAGAGGGGGTCAAATTGAGTGCGACTTGTTGCAATGGCCTATCTAGAGGTCCCTACAATAGAATATGTAAAGATCCCCGCGACCTCAACTTTGGTGAGACACTGCCTTTAAGTTCACTCTGCCTTATTGCCTAAAAGTCTATTTGCGACTTTCGGCCTCCACTGGCATACGATCAAATGACTGCTTTCCCTTACGAAATAAGTATTTGCCAGCGCTAACTCAGACAATTGCATCGGAAAGTTCGCGGCCTGAAAGCGTGCTAAATGGCGCGTCGCGGCCCTTAAAATTTGAGTCGCGCAAGCCGCGGCCCATGTATATTTTACCGGGAACGCCGCGGCCAAAGTTAAAATTGGAAAGAGCTTATCGGGAGAGTCGCGGCCCAATCACCTCACTCGGAGTGCCGCGGGCCTTGTCAAAGGCCGCACTTCTTACACACTGAAGCTTAAGGCGCAACCCGCGTGAGGTACGCCGCAGCGTTGGGGCTACCCTAAGCGTTTGTGGGGCTGGTAATCACTTCTCGGGTACGGTTGTGTAACAGTTGAGTTTATATGCTCACGAAACAAACTTCAGCAATCGGTTGAGTGTTATCGACGACAGTAGATGATGTCGACAGACGAGCTAACAAGTTGCTCAATTTGTATTCAGTCGTTGTCATGAAAGACTCATGAAAGACAGGCCAAAATTTTTTCACTCTTCCTAGGCTTCACAAGCATGCTAATCGGGTCAACTATCGGGCGCTTACAGGATGCGCCGCGGTCACTTATCGGGTCCAATATCGGTTTATACCAGGCAGCTCGCGGCATGGATTGGTGGCTGAGCAAGCACCCGCGAACTTCCCGATGCAATTGTTTGAGAAGTTATGAGCTGTAGCAAACTCGAGAATGTGTTCACCATCTTCATTTCGTACTCCGTATCCGTGGTCTCCATGGCGTTTTCCTGCACCACTTCTTTGTTTTCCGCCATGGCCGTTGAGATTTGCTCCAACCAGTAGCATCTCTTCTGATGGTAAGGATCGGACATAATCGTCGAGCTTATGCCAGAACACATTTTTCTCTACCTCACCGCAACCGGTTTGTGGTGCGTAGGCAGTGACTATTCGTAAAATCTGCCTCCCATTTTCAATCCTGATGCTCATAAGGCGGTCACTTACTCTATCCACGTTGGTTATTTTCTTTCTCAATCTTTCGCAGACCACTATCCCTACGCCATTTCTGCCATTACATACTCCGTTGTATAGGAGCTTAAATCCGCCTCCTAAATCCCGCGACTGTTGCCTTTTCCATCTGGTTTCTTGTATACAGGCGACATCTACTCTGCGTTCCTTAAGAAGATCTGCCAGTTCGCGATGTCGTGCAGTCAGAGATCCTACGTTGATGGTTGCAAGTCGGAGCGATTCTGAGAACTTGTTTCGTTGCTTACTATCATGAGCCAAGGTTTTTGGCCATCTCCTCTTCGGTCTTTGAGACCGTTGCTCTCGCTGTTTGTTCATGTTCGTTAGGCTCGCTTGCTCGTCGCTTTCGGGGAACGCCCTAGCTGTAATTCTTTGATCTCACTGAGACATAAAAGATCATACCAATCGATGCGACGGTTCGTCTTCTTCAGCCGGCTTGTCGCCTGCTTCCCTTTGGGTAAGCAGCCTGACGCTGGGATTAACCACTCACGATGGTCGAAGAATGGTCGAAGAATAAAGGCCCCGCTACTATTATGATGAAAATCTCACCGACCAAAATTTGGATGGACGGGGCTTTTAAAGGCGCGCACCAGTGGGCGGCCCCGTCCACAGAGAGAGACTGCCTGCCAAGCACCATTGCGCGGTACTGTCGTCAACGTGTTAACCAACCTCGATTTTGGCGTTTTCGCCATTTTCTCGAGAAACCCTTTCTGTGTGCATGGAACTGCAATTTTTTCACATAGTGTTAAGCAGTGTGATTTCCACTATCAAAATTCGGATTGGTTCTGAGCAAAACAGAGTAGGATATTGCACAATTTTAGAGCGGCTGCAAACTTTTGGCCAGCACTGTAGTAGGTCACGATACCTGAGCATGTTGAAACAACACTGTAGCAATGGCTGAGACAAATGTAGGGGGGGGGGGGAGGGGGGAGATGTGAAAGGAAAAGAGCTCTACGGCCAATCAAGGCTAAGTCAATTTTTCAATTCTAACTTGGAGTTTACAGTAAAATAGATCATGATAGTTATAACGCAAGCCATAGCTAATCACTCCACACTGATGTAAAACATAATTGCTTGCGAAGGTAAGGTCTGTTCGAAAAGGCGCAGGGATATTGAAATATCATGAATTCGGATTTTTTTACTGATAAGGAGCTCAACTCAAGTACATTAGTATATAGATGGTTATGCCACAATGCCAGCAAGTCAATGAGTACGCAAAATTTGCACGAAAAACTCACTAATTCGCTCCAGATCGATGCGCCGCAGCTAAGAATAGCGTATTTGGAACCAGCGTTTCAAGCTGATTCAGAAAAATTTAAACCTTTCCGAAGCCGTGCTAAATTGGGTACCTTCCCTTACGTAGCGTGGTAACTTTAGTCAAAACATGACCAGATTGCTCTCCCACAATAATCTGCGAGATAATCACAATGTCGCCAATCAAAACTGTACGAATTTAACCTGAGTTTTGGCAAATTACGGGCGTCTGATCGTTACAGCAATGTAGGATGGGCAAAAGTTTGGGAACCGACTTTGCAAGTTGTAAATTACCAAACTGCTGATGATTTTGAGTCAGAGACTGTGCCACAGAATACTGCGATCATCCTCTACAAGCTACACTTTACATATCTGAAAATGATTGCCATATGTAATTGTAAGACTTGGCTTTTCACGCAAGTGCTTCGGCAGAGCGAAAAAATCAATTTAGTATTTACTTCTACAACAATTTGATGCATACAATGTAGAGGAGGCTTTGCGCTATCACATCGTAGTAACTGCGTTTACAAGAAACTATCCTTTTGAAAACGCAAAATAAAAATTTGCAAGTATTACCTGCGTGTCAGTGGGCATTTGTCTCTAAATTAAAATTCTGAAACTATAGCAGAGCAGCAGATACCGAGTATTGAGCTATATTTTTTCCATGAGTGTTCTATATAAACATTTGAATTTGATCGATGGAGCAATTTCAATTCTTTTTAGATCGTATTTTTTCGCTCCCGTTGGCGCAATCGCATCCAAATTTCAAGTATGCGAGTACATTGCTTTCGCTTGAAATTCAAGCTTCAATTCAAAAAAATTTTCCTAATCGCAAAAAAATTTTGTGTGATATTTTGTAGCCAAAAGATTGCTCTATCATACTGCACATTTGTCTAGTGAAAGAAACACTTAGCATGAAGACGTGGAACAAATCACTTCGACTGCCTGCGTTCTACTACAGACAGACTTGCCAGAATTATGAAGGACTGCTTCAGTACCAAAAAGGAGTCCCAAAATTGGAAAGCTGCGCTATATTTGTAAAGGTTCGGTTCATGTGTGCACCAAATTTTTTGTTTTTAGGTACTTTTCTTCTGATTTTAAGTTAGTGTTCAAATGCTGCAATAATCTGAAGTTTGGAGAACGTTTGTCTGGAAAATTCGAGATAGGTAAAGTCTACAAGATACTACACGAAGGCCGCATTTATAGTAAGTCTGTTGCTCTAATATAAAAGCGTGAGTGATCAGCTTGAGCGTGTTGGCTGCTTTGAAATACAGATTTTCGTAAGTCTCTCAAAAAATTCTTTTGTATTAATGCTTCTTTTTGCTTGTAGCCGTAGAACAAGTGGTTTTGAACGACCCTTTGGTGAAAAATATAGTAAGGCAATGTAATTGGAGCCGCCGTCTCCTATTAAGTCAAGAAATCTGAAAAATTTGGTATTCAATGTCTGCTCATTGCACAACAAAACTTTTATTTCTCTCTTACACTTTTACAATTGTTCAATGTACTTCTATGATTTTAGTCTCTCCGTTATCGTAATAGTCTTCGTAATAATCGTCATAAACTTCTTGTGGAGTGGCTAAAAAAGAATAAGTCACATACGTTATTCTATCACAAAAGTAAGAGTGATAGTAGTAGTAGTAGTAGTAGCACTGTTTATAACTACTACTATTAGTAATTATAGTGGTAGGGATCTTGATCACAAAGTCCATAGGTGATATCGCAGTTTACATCCGTTCCTTTAATAACTTTCTTGCAGGGTCCTGGTTTTTGACATCCAGCATGATTTTTCGAATCTGCCCAGTAAATTCACCTTTTTTTGGCCTACAAAAGTTGCTATGTATGTTTCATGTTTTGTCGAGTAATATTCCCAAGCTTTTATGTGGTTGCTGGAATTAAATTGCTTACCTGTTACTATACACGCATGCAAGAGCAACCTTGCTTTTTTCTTTACAGAACATCAACCAACAGCCGAAATTCAGCGTCTTGTTGTAGATCATCTATGAATGTAGAGAAATCAAACTTTTGATTTGCAATGGATGACGGAAGCCAGCAAAAGCTCACATTAGCAAATGGTTCCATGGAAGTGTCAGTGTACACCACGTCTGATCTCAGCGGTTTCTCTACCGTTTTCATCCAGTCTTCCACCGCAAATTCAAAAAGATCCTTTTGTTTACTAGCATTTGGTTTTTTAGCCAGTCTATATCTGTAAAAGAATAGTCATTACATCATGTTTTTGCTCTACTCTTGTTCGCCATATGTAATAAAGTTTTCGCCTTTTCCAACTTTGTCCATGTAAATGCTGGAATGCTTGCATTTGTTCCCAATGGTGGCCATTGCAAGTCCTTCGTGTACACAGTCATACTTCTGCAAAAAGGTAACACGGTTTTGGTGTACGACCAATGTGTTTTGACTAAAAGCGCCGGAAGAAAACTGGAGAAAGGAGTCCCTTAATCAGTTGAAACATAGCCAGCAATGTCCTTTCACTCTGATTTTTCTGCCAATTCTACTCACCAGTTTGAAAAGAGTTTGCGATCCAGGCATACTTCCAAAAATTGAAGCATCTAGATCACGTGTGGCAACGCTTGCTCTGAGCTCATTGTGAAAGTTTGTGACAGCCGCTACCACAGTTGCATCGAGTTTGCAGGGTGCATGTGCTGAAATCCGCAATGCGTTTACTTCCTTTACATTCCATCATGAAATGGGGAAGCCCGTCAGAGGTCAAAATCTCAATTTCGAATACGTGAATTCTTACCCGCCTCCCTATATGAAAAAAGACTGCGCTTATCTGAAAATTTGATGTTGACTTGTGTAATTTTTGAAATGCAAACTATTATCATAATTACAAGCACAACAACATCTTGCTATTTTTGCGACCCAGTCTTGGACCTGAAGAAAATAACGCTTCTATGAATTTTATTAGTTGCAATGATATTTGTTGTGGACTTCGATGTCTTTTAACCAAATAATAAAGCATAGTTTTGCCTGGGATTGAAAAGAAGTGTAAAAATGTTTTATGCCTACTAGTTATTATTTGAGTCGGAAAAGATCGATGAGTTCGAAAAAGACTAAAGAAGAAAGCAAGTGTGACTTGTGGCATTAGCACAGGACATTACACCTTCAAAGTATGCAAGGAGCTCTGCTGATGTATAACAAGAGTCCTTTCTCAAAGTTTTTGTTTCACTGATACAGTGCTGTACATGATTATAAAGACACTCTAGAAATCGTCGTAATTTGCGTTCTTGTTGATGAAATTGTTCAAAACTTCGGTATAGTGCGCATGCTAGCCTACAAGGACCCCACAAAACGGTTTCCACCTTTGTTGAGTTCGAACGGAGAAAAACAGAGAAATGCGAAAAACCCCTTGCCGAAAGCTGGACAAAATTATGAAGACACTTGGTCTTTTCAAACACTATCACATCCACTGACTTCAGTTTTTTTTTTGTAAAGTTATATTAGGTTGTCCCGAAAGTTTTGTCGCTTTATTCAGACCATTATAAGACCCCGCACAATAAAGACCTGAATGAGTTTCAATATGCTTTCGGTGCAGCTTTTCCTTCTCTTTCTTGTGGTTACATTCTCAAGCCAATCCTGTGAGCTTTTTTTGATAATTGCAAAAATTCTTCACCTGTTATTTTTTTCTACTCAAAGTTCGGCTAATTTTTACCAACTTCATTTCGAAATTTCTGAAAGTGTTAAGCGTGGCTCAAATGAAGCAAATTTCAGCCTATATAGTAATATTTTTAGTTTCTCCTAATCTGCTGTTTGTAGCTCTAAAAATTTGTTTCTTCGAAGGTCTCGATTTTTGGCAAATTCATGAAACACGTAACTGCAGCAAAAACATGAATATCTTTTGAGTTTTTGCGAATTGAAACTTGTTTGTTATTAAACATTATTTTTGCAATCTATCTAAGTTCAATTTGCTTTGAAAAATCAGCTTTTTGCAATTTTCGGTACTTTTACGAGTTAAAGACAATCAAAAAGCCGCGGTTTTTTCAAATAAATAATTAATACAGACCTAATGAAAGTGCCTCATGTTATCTAAAATAGGTTTAATGTAGTCAAAGACTTGCCCCTCATAACAGTTATTAGCGTTCTTTAGAAATGTCAGGATAAAATTTCCTAAAATGCAGGAAAGGTTTAGCGTTATTGTTGAGTTGCTCAAAAAGCCATGGCGATAGCATCGCAAAGACAGGGTAGATCGGAGAGCAAATTTGGATGTAAGAAAAAGGATGAAAATCTGAATCGAATGGTACCCAGATCGTTTATGGATTGGTGTCCTGTGATCGAGACAACCTAATATATTGAATTGTGAAACATTTGCAACATATGCGACCTGTCATCCTTTTCAAAGGGAAATGTTCACTGCATTTTTGCTTTTAAGAGTACCAAAAGTCAATCTGCTTCATCAACCAGCTGGTTTGAGGAGTTTCTAAGCTTTTGTTCATTTCAAATGATATTTATGAAATCCACTGACCATCCTGGATAAATGAGTTAAAGAACGCTTTCGTAAACTCTGCGTGATCGCTGACATCGACGGACAGACTTCAACCTCAACATAGGCTTGCCACGCTTTTGAACCACAAAACTCAACCTTCAAGCGACAAAAAATACTGTAACGCAGCCATTACGTCGACTGTACAACAGTAATTTTGTGTGCAAGAAAGAATTTTGAAGTTGGCATAATGGTTCAGCCGAAGTTATCGTCCACTGATGTTGAGTAGAGCACCCTGGATAATCGTAGCTAACTCAGATCACGAGATAGAACAGGAGACCGCTCAGAAGTTCGAAATCTTGGCTATTCTCATTCTTTCTAGAATTTGACATGAAACAGAGAGGAAAATAGTGTTTGTGATTATTTCAAATTCATTGCTCGATAATTTCGTGGAAAGTATTTCGGGTTTAAATTGCTACAGCATCACTAGGAAAAATCTGAAAGTTGTTGCGAAAGCTGCACCACCATGTAGGCAGTGTAATAAATCAAGTTCAGCACTTTGTGGACATTGTAAACCGGGTTTGTGGTTTGAAAACGTGACAAGTCTATGCCTGAGGTTGGAGTCTGTTCGTCAATATCGGCGATCACGCAAAGTTTACGGAAGCGTTCTTCAACTCATTTATCCAGGAGGGTCAGTGGATTCCATGACAACCATTTGAAATGGACAAATGCTTGAAAACTCCGCAAACAACTGTTTGTCGAAGCAGATTGTTTTTTGGTGCTCTTGAAAGCAAAAGTTGCAGCGAACATTTCTCTTTGGAAAGGATGACAGGTCACATATGTTGCAAATGTTTCATAATTCAGTATGTAACTTTACAATAAAGGGATGAGTGTTTGAAAAAAATCAGGTGTTTTTATAACTCTGTCCAGCTTTCGGCAGGGGGTTTTCCGCAATTATTATTTTTCTCCGTTCGAACTCAACAAAATTGGAAGCCGTTTTGCGGGGCCATGGTAGGCTAACATGCGCACTATACAGTCAAGTTTCGGACAGTTTCATCAACAAGAACGCAAATTACAACAGTTTTTATAGTGCCTTTATAATTATGTCCAGCTTTGTATCTGTTTTGCTTCCTTCCTGAAATACTATCAACATGCTAATATCTAACGCCGTTTTTCACGAACAATATAGAAACTAAGGTGAAAACTATTCATACGAGAATGAATTATGCTGTTTGATTGTTAACATTCTTTACATATACAAATTTAGCCTTCCATAGGACATGAGGCCTATACAAGCCATAACAGTACGAGACATATATCTCGTCGACGAAAAGCATAACTGCTTTCTAAACACATGCGCAGCAACTGACCACTCTGTGAATTCTGTGTATATGTGGGCATCCTCCCAGTGTCGTTCCCAGATGAACCATCGTTGTTCCCATATCAACCATCAGTGGCTGTCTTTCGATCATCTCAGACAATCAAAGGTTTTCAACGGGCAGCCACAAAGCCACCGCCGAGCCCCATCAAAAACTCCGTGGTCTTATCCCTCACTGTCGCTTCCCGCTGAGAACCATGTCAGAACTGGCAGCGAGCGGAGTGCTACAAAGTTTTCAGCGCGAAACGAAAGCGGCGGTTATAGCAGCCCGCTCGTTGCTAGTTTTGGCACGGTTCTCAGCGGGAAGCGACAGTGAGGCGATAAGGCCTAAAGGAGCGATAAGGAGATTTTGAGATGTCAACTTCGAATAAGCGCCTTAAATTTGAATTAACGTGTTCTATGAACATCTTGCGGTATTGCACTGCTTTACCGTGAAATCGTGATGCAATTGACATACCATTCGAAAGAGCTCTTTAAGCTCTCTTGAACGTTGTATCATGCTTTTGAAAATCCTTTTGTTTTCAAGTAAGAAAGGTTAAAAAAACTTGAAAATTAACGATTTTTGCCGCAGTCAAAGGCCAAAAAATCATGCTTTAGCATAAATGTTCCGAAGACAGATGAAATTCGGGTTAAACTGCATAAGGATGGATAGAGCGAAGAAAGCTCCATCAGATGGTAGGCAAACACATGCGTCCGCTTGCAAGGCAATAAACAACACATATCTCAGGTCTCAAAAATGCCAATGACCACATCGACTTTAAGCGCTGAGGCCAGCAAGCCATCGTGATTTGGTGATTGTACCTTCACCCACTGCAGCAATGGTACGTTGGATAGTTTCACTTGTTTGACTGCGCAAATACTGCTCAAAGTTAGTTCATAATTGTCGAAGTAAATGGCTTCGCATTTCAGCAAGTTCAAAAATTATTAATTATGTAAATGAACTTATTATAGATATTATTTGAAAGAAAACATTATGTTCCAACATCTATAAAAATCAGAGCATTTAGTGAGCTCTCCAAGTATAAATTTCTGCTAGAGAGTATGATGTCTCGCGCGCTCAAACTGTTGGCATATGAACTGCGTTTCGATTTTGTCTAGAAAACCTCGAAAAAAAATCACAGACCTTTTAACAAAACTTGTTATAACTGTTTTTTCCCGTTGGCTTAGATTTGACCGACAACCAGGGCTCGGCCAGCTGGCAGGCTGGATATCGTTTTGGGGCGGAAAGCAAAGAGAATATCTTTGTTGCGAGTATAGGCCGCTGTTTGCTAAAATTAGAAGGGCACGCCGCCAGCATGCCGAGGCATTTTCACTGGTTTTTTTGCTTATTTTATGCTCTCGAGTTGCTCTTTGAACTGAGATCATTTGCCAAGATTTTACAAAAACTGAGTAAAAAAGCAAGATTTTTGCTTAAGTACTCAGCTATGCTGACTGTTGATCACAAATCTGTATCATGCTCACTTTTGATTTCTTAGAAACGCTGAAAGTTTTCTACGTGATATAAGTGATTCCGAACACAAAGCCTTTTAAGAAATCAAATGAAGAGTACCAGCTGCAAAACGTGAATGAGTGGGGGAAACCTGAAAATACGGATGTCGTAATGATTTTCATTAGACCACTAGTTGGCTTATCCGGCTTCGCCCGACCCTGTCAAAGTTATGTCAGAAGTTACTATCAGGGTCAAGCAAGGGGTGTGGCACACGCTCGCTGGTTACGACCCCCCCCCCCCGATTGCTGTCTTAATAAGACCCCCCTCCCTGAACTATATACCTAAGATAGCATTACCAGGGTTGAGAAAGAGGTCAGGCACAAGTCTTTCGAAAACAACCCCCCCTCCCATGAAAGCCCTCAAACGACCCCTTCTTCTTCCTCTTAACCTCTGGACCTCAAAGTGTGACATTCTGGAGGACACCAGCTTTTTTTAGAGAGTTTTCAGATTTCTGAGAGCTGTACGCCTTCAAATTCCGATTTTCTGTGACTGCACTTTACAATCACAAGTAAATTGACGGCTGATTTTGATCTGAATGGGCATATTTAAAGGGCCATAATTTTCTTATGGGTGGAGCGTTCGGCTCCAAATTTCCAGTGTAGCAAGAAGAAGCTATGTGCTCAATACTAATACCAGCAATGGAGCGCTTTCTGGATTTTGAAGGCAAGTTAAGGGGGTGCGGCACACCCCCTCGAAAGCTGCGGCAGCCGCAGCTTTCAAGGGGGTGTGCCGCACCCCATTAACTATATCAAAAAACCATTTTTAGCGGACAGTATTTATACGAATCGATAGCTTAAACCTTGTAGATTCCATAGGACTGTTTGGAGCCTGATTCGTCTTCTTAGCTCTGAGTAATATTTGATGAAAGCACAGCGATCAAAAGCGAAAAATGGGAAAAAACAAGATTTTGGTTGACTTCTAATTCCACAGTTTGCAGGTCTTTTGGCGCGGGATTCCTGAGGTGGACAAAGAAGGAGTAGTGCTTTGTATTGAGTGCAAAAACGGATAGCTACTTCACCTTTGAAACAAAGTTTACCATGTTGGAATTTGACCATTTCATTTAGGTAGCCTAGTATCTCGAATCTTCAGAATTCGCTCACACTTTGTCTACAGGGGTTAATTGACATACTAATTATGGATATGATACAAATATCATGTTATCACTATTATCAGATTACCCAACTACGACCCCCTCCCCTTTTGACTCCTCAATACGACCCCCCAGGTGTGGCGGCGTGCCGCACCCCACGCTTGACCCTGGTTACTATCACTAGTCCAGTACAAACTTTTTTCCGTGCCCACTTCTACGTGCCAATTCCCGTTTTTCCCGTAAACAGCATGCCTCCCCATTCACCCCAGTGACTCTCTGCCACGGAGATCATCTTTGCAGGAAAATGAATAAATACGACAAAAGATACAGATAATTCTGAAAGCTAATATCGGATTCGTAATCAGCATGCTCACTTACTCCCTCGTGCCAACTCCCAGCTCCGTAGCTTAATTTGTAAAAAATCGATAAAATCGATATCGATCGATGACAAAAAGTAGCCTGTGACACTTGCCCGGTCCCGAAGTGTATGTATGCCAAGTTTGGTCCGGATCGGTTCGAAAATAAAAATTTCTATTTGGAACATACGGTACAATCACACAAACATACAAAAGACATTCAGCTTTATGTACAAGAAATATGTAGAGGAGTGGCAGACTGCGGCGGCGGGGGTGGGGCGACGGCAAGGGGTCGCGAACTCTCTGGAGGTCACTTAGGTATAAAAATATGGCAGTGCTTGTTCATATTTGTCAATAAATGCAATAATTTCAAAACTTTTCAAAATACAATTCATCTTTGTAAAACAAATTTTCTCTTCTCAAATTTCGAGCTTCATCTCGCAAAAAATCTGGGAAGCATCAAACATTCGCCACTTATACAGAGCTGTTGTAAATTTTAGGTCGTTCCAAATCATTCAGCTTTTTTCAGGTGAGCGCTACATCCATAAGATGAAAGATTCGTGGAACATCTCGGTCGCACTGGTACAAGTTTTCATTATCTTTCAAGTATTTAGGATAGTGTTGCAGTGTCGCCAAAGGGCTCTCAGAAAAATAAAAACCCATGGTTTTTGCCATGGCCTGGGCAAGTTTCGCTAACCATCGCTGCCATGGCCAAGTTTCGCTAGTTTTCTTATCTCTTGTATTTTCTTCCGTCGAAAAACCGGAGCACTCGCCAGAGCAAAGGTGTGATCGGATTGCAGTTGTGTGCTTGTAGAACCACAATCAATAAATTCGGCTATGAGTTATGTATGTTGCTTTGTTCTTGTGCTTGTTTGAAAAATGTGAACGAAAGGGGTGTAGGGAACAGGATGGGGATGACTATGCAATAATTGAAATACTTCAGTTATAGCGCTTCAATTTGAATTTGTTCATTCCTATTCTTGACTAATCTAATCACTGAAGCTAGCGGATCATTTGTGCAGTAGTGAGTATATAACTACTTATATTATATTAAGGACACATGTGGCAAGCCCGTGAAGGGCATTGAGCCTTTCTTTTCGTCTTACATGGTTGTATTAGACTCACCCAAATCGGAATACTGGCCTCCCTCCGACGCATCCAATCCAAAAAGTATAAAGGTGATCTGAAAAAGTTGTTGATTGCGGACTTAAATATGTAAGATGAAACTTGCCAAAATCGCTAAGTTCAGCCAAAGCATCTTCATCATTGGCTCATTTCCTTCCTTTTTATGTGCAGCCGATTCTGAAATGTGCTATAACGCCCCTATAATCATGACGCCAGTTTGGCTACATCATAATGCCAACATTTTGCTATTTCCAACTTCGGTGGTGATGGCTTATGATGTGAAATCATAGTATTGATGGAACCTTTTTACAGTGACGCCGATGTTTAGATTGAACTAGAAGTATATTGACGATAATAAAGAAGAATACTGATGCAATATCGAAAACTAAAGCTGTTTGTTGCTTTGTGAAAGTTCTTGGATGAGAAAGACAAGGATGCCGTAAATTTTAACAACATTATCGCGCTGTGTCTCCCTTTTTGCATATTTTGAAACTTTAACAAACTTATAGAATTCTGAAAAGTGGATCGTTAAGCACATGACAGCGAAGTAATCGTCAAGATTATTCGAATAATCGGAACATGTACAATTCAGTACTAAAGAACGTTACACTTTCTTTGTTTTCAAGTTCATTTCAAGTCAAAAATTCAACGAGCAGTCATTTTTTCCAATTATGACCTTAAAAAATGACTGAATGTGTCTGGACCACGCCCTTTCCTTAAATTGCGAACTGCTCCGTTCCTTTTTCATTCTTCTAGTCGGTCCATTGTCGCGAGCTGTTTTTAATATCTTACGATGTTTTAGCAGAAAATCCGTGTAAAAGAAACAAAGTTCTAGTTTGTCAAGAAGTACTAGCAGAGAGAGCAAAATCAGCTGATCAAACGTCGCATAAAGTTTGATCCTCATGCAGTTCGAGGACAGTTTTTCATGCTACTCAACAACAAGAAATCGTTGCCTCGAAATCCTACCTGCACAGGCTTATTTGCACCATCTTAGAGCAAACATTCGTACAATTTCTATTTTTTGGCCAGATTTCGAAAAAACAAAAATGGCAAGCTTTGTCTTATTCTTTCAAAAGAAATATTACCGTTACGCAGTTGCCACTAAAATTACAATGTCTTAGCTTGGTACATTAAGAAAAACTAACATACCTTGCACAACTCTCTCTACTGTACCTTCAATTTCTATGACTTGGACTGCATTACTGGGTTTATATGAGCCAATGGCGATCCCAGGATTTTGGAGCGGGGGGGGGGGAGAATGTTTTTCTTAGTGAAGGTGCGGCCACGATCGTCAGCGGCGTCAGCCAAGCACTCTAAAAAATTTTTTAGGAACCTTCTCAAAGTTTTGTGGGCGCCCATGACCCAAAATATCAGTAAAAGAGGGCGTGGCAGCAACGCCCCCCAAAGAAATTTTTTCACTATAATTTAAACTTTTGAAAAATTCCAAAAACTAGTTTAATTATTCTCAAGTATAAACAAGCCACTTCTACATTTTTATGACCCATACTAGCTAGCTTTTCCGGCTCCGCTAGGCCCTTCGAAACACTATAAGAATGCTCTCATCCGTATCTCTGTACAATCTTTCCCTGTGCCCGAGTCTACATACCAATTCCCTTATTCCCGTTGTTTTAGTAATCAGCATGCTCGATTACCCCCTCTGCCAACTCCCAGCCCCGTAGCTCAAACTTTGAAAAAAATCTATGAAATCCGTGAAAGATGTAGATATTATAATTTTAAAAACTAATACTGTATTTCCTCCACAATAGACGGCCGCCTCATCGTGGCGTGGGGGTGACACTGGGTGTCAAACTGCGATGCACAGCCGAGTGTATACTCTGGCAGGGCCCCCCAAGCTGTGAAGGAGTTCGACGTTTCCGGTTTCGGCCGGATGCTTAGCTAAGAGCCCGCCAGGCCAGATCCACCGCCCTCTGGTTTTCAGGTCGCTAGGCGGTTTCTCCCCGCTCCAAGCCCGGGGTCAGCGATCGCCCCGTGGAAATCAAGAGTTCGCCTAGTAAGTCTGCTCTTGTAGAAGAAAAATTTCATTACTCTACCAGTTAAAAGAATAGAAAGAAACCCTGCACATCGAATCCCGCCTACGGCGCCGGGTGGTAGCAAGAATGATGTCAGGGTCCTCAGGGCGCCTTTTGAATTGGACAAAAACGACACGTCTGCCCGGACAACACGCCATGGAGACTGCCTCATGCTCTGCACCTAAAACGCCAGGACAGTCTCCGCACGCCGACCTCCAAGCTCTTCTCGACGCTGCAGAGCACATCAACTACCACATCATCGCTCTGCAGGAAACGAAGTCCAGGAAGAAGGACGTGCGACAGATGAGTGATGGGACCCTCATCATTCGTGGTGAAAAAGTTCCATCACGAAACGTGGGAGGCGTCGGATTTGTCGTCCACCCATCTATCGTCCATCTTGTCGATTCGCATGAGATCCTATCATCTCGACTAGGCATCCTACGACTACGCCCTCAACGTCAGAAGACCATCAGCATCATCAACTGCTACTCACCAACATCAGCAGCTGACGACTCAGAACTAGGTGCTTTCTACGAAGACGTGGAGGAGGTCATCCGCAACGAAAAGTCTTTCTACAAGTATGTTGTGGGCGACTTCAATGCGAAAATCGGGATGCCACTAGAAAAGGAATATAGGATCGGGAAGTTTGGATATGGGCTCCGAAACGAAAACGGCAACCGTCTCGCGGGCTTCTCTCTGCCGCACGACTTTTCCATATAAATTCCATCTTCATGAAGAAAGAACATCGCCGATGGACATGGGAATCGCATAACTGAACGACTCACGCGGGAATCGACCACATTCTCGCCAACCGAAAATGGAGCTTGCTCGATGTCTCAGTAGTTCCATCCTTCTGCAGTGGCTCAAATCACCGCCTCCTTCGAGCGAAGATACGACTCAGCCGAAGGCTGGAAAAGAAAGTCTGTCACAGTGCCGCGAGAAGGAAGGAAGTCGTTTATGACGGTAAGGCTGGAGGAGCTCTTATCAAGATGTGACTGGCCCATCTAGGAGGACTCAACGTACGACTGCGACCGGCTTCTGAAAGGATTGCGAACCTGCAGAGAATGTGCCTCAGTGACTTCTGAGAAGAACTTGGAACGTATTTCGAAGACCACCAAGGAATTGCTCGAAAGAAGAAGATTTCTGAGGCAGGATGCGAATGCAACCCATCTCGAGCGGTTGATAGCCAAACCAGTTGCAGAACAGCTTTGCAGGAGGATCTCAGGAAGTACAGGCAAACCAAGATACTGGAAGCATCCGAAGGAAAACGAAGTCTTAAGAAATACCAAAGGGACCTCTGTGAATATCACGTACTGCTGGCTGCACTATTGAATGAAGATAGGACTCCGACTTCTTCCCAATACAAGATGGAATCTATCGCGAAGAACATCTACGCCAACCTCTTCCGCTCATCAACACGCGTGCCGATGCCCGTTGTTTCCACTGGAAAATTACCACCACGAATTCTACCTGCTGAAGTGCGCACGGCAATTCAGACCATGAAGACATCCACGACTCCAGGACCAGACCATCTTTCCTTCGAATTTCTGCGAGCCGGAGGACGACGTCTACACAAGATTTTCGCGTCGCACCTGACATCTTACCTTCAAAAGGAGAGAATTCCCGACCAGTGGAGAACGTCAAGAACCGTTCTTTTTTTTGAGAAGGGTGAACGGGAAGATTTTCGAAATTACTGTCCAATATGCCTGCTGAGTGTGCTGTACAAGCACACTCATAAAGATTATCTCGCACGCATATCTAGGACACTGGATGAAGCCCAACCCCAACAACAAGCTGGATTTCGCAAAGGATTCAGCTGCATGGACCACATCCAGACGGTTTCGAGGGTCATAGAAGTCTGCCGGGAGTACCGACTGTCTCTCGACCTAACCCTTCGTCGACTACGAGAAAGCCTTTAACAGCGTCGAAACCAACGCCATCTTGTCTGCGCTAGTCGATCAAGGAGTGGAACCAGCTTACGTGAGGACACTAGCCGACTGCTACAAGGACTGTACAACAACGATACAGCTATTCCATCGCCCCTGACCATCCCAAATGGGAAGGGGGTTCGACAAGGCGACACTATTTCGCCGAAGCTGTTCACCGCGGCCTTGCAGTGGGTGATGAAGTCACTGGACTGGGACGAGAGAGGCATACGAGTTGATGGGAGATTCCTGTCTAACCTTCGTTTCGCGGACGACATCGTTCTCTTCTCGAGTAGTATCACCGAAGCAGAGACGATGCTGAAGGAACTGAACGAGATAGGGAAGAAGATCGGACTGCGAATAAATCGGAAGAAGACTCAGTTCATGAAGAACGCCCTTTGCGAAGATGCAGAAATGGAATTAGAAGGCACCCCTATCATGGAGACGTCTTCTTACGTGTATTTCGGACGTTCGATGAACATGGAGAACGACTTGAGGGAGGAACTTAACAGGAGAAGAAGAGCAGCCTGGGCCGCCTTCGGGCCTCTGAAGGAAGCCACCGACCAACTGACGAACCCGGAGCTTCGTGCCCACCTGTTAGACTTAACCGTTCTCCCAGCGCTCTGCTACGCAGCTGAACCTGGGCCGACACGGTAACCAAGTTGAAAGCTTTGTGGACCACCCACAAAGCGCTTGAGCACAGTCTTCTGGGCCGGTGGTAATCTCCCCGACCTGGCGGCAGGTCTCGTCGGCAGGTCGCTTGCACCTTTTCCGTGAGGTGGCCAGAAAGTGAGACCCCAAATTTAGGCCGTCTCAGGCCTTATTCCAAAAATTTTCTAGATAAAGATGCCGCCTCGACTTTGTAAAAAACTCCATAAAAGTCTGCGGTTCCAGAACTCCTCCTTTAGTAAAATATTTGGAAGCGCAGGAGGAGCTGCCGGCAGCTTCGCGATGTCAGTTGCCGACAACCTGCCGGCAGCTCGTCGAAATCCGCGAGATGGCAGCTGCCAGCAGGTCAGAGAGCACGGGAAATAGCGTGCTCTTTTAAGAGAGGGAGCTGCCGGCATCTCGACGTGCCCCTACCACGTCGAGGTGGTGGCACTTTTGCCGACGGCGTCTGCGAGTTTGCGATTTGCACATCACACAATTACACGATATCACACAATTTACGTCAGGAGAAAAAATCAGAAAATCTACTGTTCATCAAAAAACTATCATTTTTCTCATTGTATGAGTTTTTCTTTTTTGAAACGACAACTTTCTTACAAAGAAAAAATCCAGTAATGCCTTAAAATCATAAAGAACACCATCTTTTTTGACAATCCCTTAAATATCTCGTCTGCACTGATTTTGCCCCTCTCTCGCTCATATCAATCAGCTGTTCTTTCAGATCAAAGTCTCTCGCGCAATGTATCGATTCCTCTTACAGGCAGCAATTTACCAGCGCGTTCCTCGTATTGCTGGTGCGAACGTAGTGACTCGACCGAATGGTCGAGTAGTTAACGTGGTGGCACTTCAAGTTAACGCACATAGGTTCCACCGCGGGCGAGGTAGCAATTTTGCGGCTGTCTGCGTCGTCAAAATTAAATGTAATTAATTAATTAATTGACATTTTTTTTTCTTTTTCTCGGTACATTTCAAGTGTAGTCATAAATAAATAAATAAATAAATAAATGTGCGAAATGATTGCGTGCTAAGGTTACACAAGATTATTGAAACCTATAATCACTCCGCGAGCTGCCGGCGGAGTTGGCATCTTTCCGCGATGTGTGCCAAATTGCCGGCATCTATGATGCCACCAGGTAGGGTAGATTACTACCGGCCCTGAAGATGACCCGACACAGGCAACATCTAGTCGAAGTTCGCAGCACGGATATGAGAAACAAGTTAAAAATGAGAAGAATGAAAAAAATTATGTGAACTGAAGTCGTGCTCAACATTTTTCGCAATTGGGTGGCTTACAGGCCATCTGGAAGCCAGCTGAGGTGGCTTGGCAAAATTAAGTCATAATTTCTTTCCTCACATAGTTTTTCTACCCTTCTTTACTTAAATTTCATCTACACCCCACACCCTTTAAATAAATTCCTGAACCGCCTCAAACCCCCTTCTTCCCGCTTAGTTACAGCCCCTTGAAAATTTTGAATGGCGACGGCAACGCTGCTCCAGGCGCGTAGTGCTGCTCGCTGGATACGTAATGCCGCCAGTCTGGAAACTACGATTATCATCACGTTTTTTTGGTTTTGCTTTGTTTCATTCTTTTCCCTGTGTTTTCTCTTTCATATCTTCTGACGGAGGCCGTAGTTTCAATGTGAAGTCAAAGGGGACTTCGTTACTTTCTTTACAACCTAATATATGACAAACATCATTAGCTTATAGGTGTCTGCTTCAATTTTCAAAAGTCACCACTAGCGGGACTGTGCTAACGATGCGCTATATTTTCTACAACTATTTTGCGGTACGATGAGACAAACTGCGTCACGACCGGCTGCGTGTTAGTTCAAAGATTAAACTGTTAAGTGGTTTTTACAAGGGCGTAATTAGTCATAAATTGACCTATTATTCATTTTTTGGTCAAAAAATCGAAACGCTTTGCACACTTCTAAACAAGCTTGAACTTATCCACCCTGTTTTTCAAGCTGCAATTGATTCTGGATCTGATACACTACAACTAGAATCAAATGCTGCATAATTGGTTAAAAAATTGTCATACGCTAGATCAAGCTTTTACTGAGAAGTGTGCAAAGCGATATCAAGCTTTTTAGTGGCAGTGTAATGATAAATCAATTCAGTGACCATACCTGTTATTTCAGAACGCATCAGAAAACACTCTGGATTGGCTAGAATTGGTAAATTTCTCTAAATTGCAGCTCCACATTCCCTTTTAGGGTCACATTGGAGGACGGACCAACGCAATACTTCACCTCCAGGATCTGCTTATAGACTACGTAGAAGTCGAATAAGCTCTCCTCCCCCCTTACACCTTATTCTAGCATGATATACAGTGACCGCCAAAAAGCTGCGGACAAGTCGCCTTCCTTCTTTCATCGCTCATTTTCGGATGGAAAACAAAGATGAAGAAATGGTTGGATTGCATGTGGTGATAGAGCTCTTCAAGAGCTACAACCTACATGTTGCACTTTTTGGAAAACATGTGTTCTAAAAACTGTAAAAATCTATTTTCAAAAAAAGTCCGAAAATGACTGCGTCACGATCTCGCGGACAATAATTCTTCGAACTCGAAAATTTCCCTTTAGCTCTTTTTTTAAGCAAAAACAAAAGCTTTCCGGACAGGCAAGCCTACTATATTGTAGAAATCATCGAGGACAATAATCGGGTAGTGGATACTTCCAAAGAAACTCAAGCTTGAATTTTATTTTGCTTCTTTTCAAAAAATAACTTCTAAGTTCCTGCTTCAAGCCAAATTTTTTCACATGGAAACCCATTCAAGACATTTCAACAAAGCTATTCGAATGAAATGGATGCCCTTTGCCATCTTCTATGCATCGGACGTGCGCTGGTGAGTTTCTTTGCTAAAAATAGCTCTCGACAGTGCATGCACATGACCCCACCTGTACCTCACCACTGACTTGCACCGCTTTGCAGGGTTGTAGCTCGGCCAGCAGTCACTCTACGAACCTGCTAGTAGAAGTATTCGAAAGAGCGGACTTTCTCGACACGATGGTATGCAAAAAGATTGGGTATGAGAAACAGCCGAGATTTGGCGGCTAGGGCGAAAAAGCGCAGCTTCAGTGGTAGGCTAAAGGTTTTTAGTTAAACTTGAACAGAGCTTCTTTCGGTACAAATTCCATCCTGGAAGTTTAAAACTGTCAATGTTCTAGTAATAGACCCATTTCGAAGCTTTAGGACTGTACTGCCGTTGATAAGAGCCTCCCTCCAATCACCTCTAACGCTGCGCTTTTTCACCCCATCCGCCAAATCTCGGCTGTTTCTCATACCCAACCTTTTTGCAAACCATCGCATCGAGAAAGTCACGCTCTTTCGAATAAGCCTACTAGCAGGCCCGTAGAGTGACTGCTGGCCGAGCTGCAACCCTGCAAAGGGTGCAAGTCACTGGTCAGGTGGTGTCATGTGCACGCACTGTCGAGAGCTATTTTTAAGCAAAGAAACTCACCAGCACACGTCCGATGCATAGAATATGGCAAAGGGCATCCATTTTATCCGAATAGCTTTGTTGAAATGTCTTGAATGGGCTTTGTGAGCAAATTTGGTTTGAAGCAGGGAATTAGAAGTTATTTTCTGAAAGGAAGCAAAATAAAATTCAAGCTTGAGTTTCTTTGGAAGTATCAAATACCCGATCATTGTCCTCGGTGAGTTCTACAATATAGTAGGCTTACCTTCCAGAAAGCTTTGATTTTTGCTTCAAATAAACCTAAAAGAAAATTTTCGCGTTCGAAGAATTATTGTCAGCGACATTGTGACGCGGCCATTTTCGGACCTTTTTTGAAAAAAATTTTTACAGTTTTTAGAACACATGTTTTCCAGAAAGCGCAACGTGTAGGTTGTAGCTCTTGATGAGCTCTATCACCACATGCAATCCAACCATTTCTTCATCTTTGTTTTCCATCTGAAAACGAACGATGGAATAAGGAAGGCGACTTGTCCGCTACTTTTGGCGGTCACTGTATAATATCGATTACCATTTTGCCGCATAGCTACCGAATCTCACATGCGATGGCGAGATTTGGCAAATGCGGCATTTTAATTTGCAAATCTTTGAAATATGAAAAAATGAGCGCGCCATGTTCAAATAATTGCTTTTATTTTATAAGTTGTTGCAAACTTAGTTTCAGACATATTGTTTTGAGCGTTAGAAACGTCAGTAGCGAACACACAATGCAAAAGTTAACGGCAGCCTTCACCAGGATCTTGGTCAAATTTGCTCCTTCAAAAGAAAATTTGAGATTTCTTGTGAGTCTAGCATAATCCTTGTTTTATAGTGTCTTTTGAAGAACAAGATTTGGAGTACAGAAAATGCTTGGCGATATGCAACCGCCGTCACTTTGCTAAGCCAACACTATTTAGCAAAGGCTAGGAGACTATGTGTCGCCGATAGGCTCCACCGCGCGCAGACACTCGATACAAATGCATTATGTCTGTGACGTGTGGAGGCTGCATTCTTCGTCGCAGTTGTTTTCGTGTGACCACTCATTTTCGGACATATACTCCTCCACCCCTAGACAAATATTCTCGAATTATTTGTACTCAATTTTCAGGTGTATAAGCCCCATCCTGTTTACTATAAAGACGAACACGCCAAAACACTGGCTGTTACCATGGAGCGCGGTAAGTGAGAGCAATGGGCGAGAAAGCTACCGCTTTGCGAGATACATGCGCAACGGCACGCCTGGGTCTGCTTTATACTTGAGTCCGAATCGAATAGAAATTCGATCATTCGAATAAAACATTCGAATATATTCGTATTCGAAATTCGATATTCGGAGTTCTTCCATTTTCGAATAATATTCGAAACTCGATTAATTGAGAAAACGGGGTTTCGAATAAAATTCGAAACTCGAATAATCAAAAAACAGGGTTTCGAATGAAATCCGAAAACTCGAATAATCAAAAAACGAGGATTCGAATATTATTCGAAAACTCGAATAATCAAAAAACGGGGTTTTGAATAGATTTTATTCGAATGTTCTATCCGAATGTTTATTCGATTTCGTATTCGAATGAACTCCGTAGCCAGAGCTGAGTATCAAGGTCGCAAAACTCGGTAATGCATCTTTTGCAACCGTTATGACCTCTGAACTGTATGGAGAGTCCCATTTTTTCGACTGCTTGCGACAGTGAAAAATCATATGTGGATTTTAATCAATGCTTTTTCGATCAATGAGATTGTTCGCACTGCTACTGGCACCAAATCAGCGAAGAAGCTATCAAATTCAAGCTCATGTTCCGAGTTCATATATTGAAAGTGTTTTGAAATGCCCGTTTTTCTTTCTTTGCATTGCTCATGATTGTGATACGCAAAACCACACTAGTGAGCAGTGTTGCTCGCATAAGTTATATTGCACAACTGCCTCTATCCGCTACCTTGGAGATTTTTTGCGAATTGGTGTAATTTGAGTAAAGGAGTCGCAGTTGTAGTGGAGGATTAGACGGTTTAGATCGCCGTACGCGCTTTGCCAGTTACGAGATGTCTTCAAATATAACGCCAGCTTACCACAAATGTTTAGCGTGTACAACTTACTAGAAAGATAAATGCCTTGCATTCTGTACTTCTAGAATAAGTTTTGATCAAAATTTATATCGATTGCTTTTTAGATCGTCCAATAATGGGTAAAATATGACTTCTTGCTGATGTATAGACTAGTTGCCAACCGACCAACTTCATCGATTTTCGGAGAATTTTGAGCTGCGGGGCTGGGAGTTGGTACAAGGGGGTAAGTGAGGGCGTTGATTATGAATGACAATTTACTTTATCGATTTTGTCGATTTTTGGGAAATCTCGAGCTACGAGGTTGGAAGTTGGTACAGGGGGGGGGGGGGGGTAAATGACGATGCTGATCATGAGTAAAGATCTACTTTATCGATTTTGTCGATTTTTGGAAAATCTCGAGCTACGAGGTTGGGAATTGGTAGAGGGAGGTAAATGAGGATGCTGATTGAAACGAAGTCTATTTTATCGATTTCAGCGATTTTTGGAAAATTTTAAGCTAGGAGTTGATATAGGGGATACAAGGGTGCTGATTAAGAATGAATCGGCTTTAGCCAGATATGTCGGCAAGTTTGAGATATGGTTGCTCTAGTTATTCGATAAATCATTCGAATATTTATTCGAAATTCGACTTCCAATGTTCGAATATATTCGACATTCGTTCATTTGATATTTTTGATTTTCCGAATTTATTCGAAATTCATTCGTTCGAGAATTTTTGAACCTTGAATTTATTCGATATTCGTTTATTCGAGATTTTTTATTTTCGAATTTATTCGATATTCATTTATTCGATGAAAAATTTTCGAATTACCCAATTATAGTCTGCTCGCGTTGAGAGCAAAAAGGGTGCGGCTTATTGACCAGGGCCGGTAGTAAACCTGTCGAAACGCGCAGCTCAAACTCAGAGTTAACTCAGAGTTAACTCTGAGTTAACACGCACCTTTTAGGGACCATTAACACCTGCATAAGCAAACCAAATTGGGGAAAGCGTTATATGGCAGGATACCCCGCAAGACGTACTTTATGCCAAGTATGGAAACGTAGCGTAATTTGTTCCACGCGAGACGCTACGCGACGAAACGCGCAGCTCAGCTGCGCGTTAACTGTGAGTTTGCTGCGCGTTTCAGCCGCCCGCGAAACTCGGAGTTAACTCTGAGTTTGGTTAGAGAAAGAGAAATAGTGCGTAAACGCAGAGGTGCAGAAAAAAGTTCTCCGGGGTAGATTTTGCTCCGAGTTTCATGAAGCATGATGGGCATATCATGGTGCACCGTTGAACACAAAAATTCAAAATTCTGTAAAATTTTGGTTCCGGGGGTTATCCGACGCGCTGATCACGAATCCGATGCTCATTTTTCGCCATTCGCCCACATAACGAGATTACGGTAGGTATACGGTAGTTGATTAAAATCACGAAATTGCCTGAAACTTGGTACAGTGGGGTGTTTGGCACGCTGATCACGATTATGATGTTTATTTTGAACTGCGGGACCATTTAGCGTGTTACGGTAGGGATACGGTACTTGGGCGCAAGTCACGAAATTGGCTGAAACTTAGTACACTGGGGTTCTTTGGCACGCTGATCACGAATATGATGTTCATTTTGAACTGCGGGACCATTTAGCTATGTTACGGTAAGGATACGATAGTTGGGCGAAAGTCACAAAATGGGCTGAAACTTGGTACAGTGGGGTTATTTGGCATGCTGATAACGAATATGATAGTCATTTTTCGCCATTCGCCCACATAGCGAGGTTACGGTAGGAATACGGTAATTGGGCGAGATTCAAGCAGTTGACTGAAACTTGGTCTGGCGGGGCTATTCGCTGCGCTAATTCGGATGTGGTAATCATTATTCACTGGGGAGAGATAGAGCAGAGTTACTGTATTGGTGAAAGCCAAAGTTCCGTAACAGATTTAAAGTTGGTTGGCTCAGTGGCGTTACGCGGTATGTTGATTACGATCACATTGCGCATTTTTCAATACAGCTGTTTATAGCGGAAAAGAGATATTCATGAAAGTTGGCTTCGTTAATTCCGCACGTCAATCAGGAATATCATAGTCGCTTAAAAATACCTTTCAAAAAGGGGTTTTGATGGATTTAAGGTAGATGGATAAAAAAATCTCACTTAGAACTTTTTTCAGGGGAAGTTTAGATAAATACTTAGTCATCAGTGACGGTTGCAGGAGTTCCGTCCGGGAGGTGGGAGGAAGGGGACAAAAAAATTTTCAAGTGAAGGTGCATGGCGACAATTTTTGCTTCTTAACATTTTTTGCTGGCCCGTACCCCTAAATTATAGGAAAAGGGGGCATGTCAGCAGCTACGCCCCCAAAAAATCTTTTTACAAGGCTAATTTAAATCTTAAGAAATTTCAGAAAGTAATTTCATTATTTACAAGAACGAACAAGTCATTTGCACATTTTTATAACACAGTAAGTAAATTTCAAAAATTTCGCGACCCATCCCGGGGGAGAGGGCGAGCCTCTCTTTGGTCCGCCACTGTTAGATACCTACTATTTCTTCTTACTGCAAGACTATGCGATGGGGCTGCAGTAGATGTGCTGAAATAAACTTACTGGACTGCTTAAAAATTCGCCATTGAGTTCATTTGGCAGTGCAATTATGATCATGCTGTCCGTTTTTAATGAGGATTATTATAGTGGGCATATACGGAAGAGCGGCAAAAATCTCAGGCCGAGTTGAACTTTCTTAGCAAAAAAGTAATGATAGCAGGGAGTGTTTTTAAATTATTTCTTCTTTATTGTGTCAACAGAAACCTCGAGAAAATTCTTTTCGAAATTTGCTACATTATTCAGAGGTGTTTTGAAATTCTAACAGTCGATTTACGAATGGCCTGTAGACTTTGTTTACTAGTTGAAGTCTATTTTCCTAAAATAATGGTCTATTTCAAGATTACAAATTATAGATCTAGATCATTCGAAAAATTTTGGAAACTAACAGACTTTCGAATTATATCAAGTATAATAGTATATCAAAATACGGTGAGAGGGGAGGGGAACGGATTGTTAGGTTACTGTCTATGTCCATGTTTTATCCTGCTACTTTTTTGAGAATCTTTAGGATAATTTATGGCTAGGCACCAGTAGCGGATTGAAGGGGCGGGGGGTAAAACTTACCTACATGGGTTATAAAATTGCAAGTAAGTTTATTTTTGTAAACAATCAAAATAATTTTTAGAATTTTTTGAAAATTCAAATTAGACTTTCAAAAAAAAATTTCGGGGGCTTTAGACCCGCAAGAATTTTGAGGTTTCCCCTTTCGGAACCGCTCTGAGATCGCCACTGCTAGGCACCTCACAGGCAAGCCTAACGCCTCTCCACTTGTCTTGACATGTGAGATCTTGATTATGTGGATTCACTAAGCAGTTGCGGCAATTGTGCAAATAGTGGCTCTTTAGCCTAGCGGTCTAGAAGTAGGCACTTCGCGCCGAACAACGTAAGTTCAAGACCCGACTTAATCGCAGCGTTTTGCGATGAAGCATGTGGCGGCTCCTCAACAACTAGAGCGGATCCTCAAGTAGCAAAACGAAACTCCGAGTTTCAGAAACGAAACTCGCAGTTAACTCGGAGTTTCAAAACGAAACTCAGAGTTAACTCTGAGTTAACGCGCAGCTTTAAACTCGGAGTTTCGACCAGATTACTACCGGCCCTGATAATAGGGCAGCTCAATATGCGTACTGCATACTATGGACGTTATTTGATGTCTGTTAAGACACAGCGTGTTCATTTCCAGTCAAATCCATTTTATTGCCTAATTTGCTTTGATTGGTTACGTACTGGTATTCATACATATTCCTTTGTGGCGCCAGAAAAGATCCTGAGGAGTTATTGGTAAGGGTGCGTTTGGTTGTCGAGCATAAAGTGCAAAACACACATCAGGTTAAAAAGGTTCGACGATAGTTCTAAAACAATAAAGTTGACAGGTCAATCATTCGTAAACATGCACCCTGTAGACACCGTGCATCAACAAGATTCTACTTGAGAAGCCATTCGTGGTTGGCGTTCTGCTTCGACATATAAGCGCTTTCCTAATAGAAGCTTTTATCAAATGTAAGTGGAGCAGAAACGTTAACACTGAACAAAACGCAAACTTTATATTACGATACCAACACTATACCAACCAACACGAGGTTTTGTAAGTTAAGGTTTACTTGTTGCACACAAAGGAATAGAGTGTAGAACTTTTCATTGTTCTTAACTAGTTCTTTCTTCGAAGCTAGAAGTATGTAAATGCCAATATCATTACAGACTTTAAGTCATCTCCTTCCTTCCTTCTTCTTCCTTTTCAATCTCTGTTTCCTCTTTTTTTCTTCTTCTTCTTCTTCTTCTTCAGTCTCTTCTTCTCACTCCATCTGCTGGAGCGACTGAGAAAGATCTTTTATATCATGTATATATTTATATCTTATATATCTCATATATGCACATGGATTTTCCACAGGTAGCTATCACGGCCACTATCCTAACTTTGACTTAACGAGGGGTGGGAGGGTCCTGATCACAAAGTCCAAAAAATGTCGCAGTTTATATCTGTTCCTCCGATAACTTTTTTGCAAGGCCCAGATCTTTCACACCCGATACTATTTTTTGAATCTGCCCAATATATACATATCGTTCACCTTTCTTTGGCCTGCAGGCCAATTGTGTATCAAAATCACAATAAAAGCAAATAACATTACAGAAAGTGAGTTCGCGCTATAAAATCAAATTTGTATTCTCAATTTTGGTAACTCACAAAACAGGAGCTCCCTAGGACTGTTTTGGAGGCTGATGAATGCAAATTCCTAACCTGTTATCACATACGCATGCAAGAGCAACCCATGTTTCGTCACAGAACAGAAATGAGCAGCCAAACTTCAGCGTCTTGTTGCAAATCATCTATAAAATTGGTGAAAGCAAGTTGTTATTCGGACATATACGGTAAAGTTGTGTGATTTGATTAATTTAGGTTGCTAGAAGCTCAAATTAGCGAAAGGTTAAGTAGAATTATCATTATACACCACGTTTGAGCTTAGAGGTTGCTTTACTGCACTCATTCAGTCCTCGACTGCCCATGCAAAAGTTCCTTGTGTTTACCCATGTTTGTTTCTTACCAAGCTAATATCTGTAAAAGAAAGCTCTATTTCACTTTCCTTGTGTTTACCCATGTTTGTTTCTTACCAAGCTAATATCTGTAAAAGAAAGCTCTATTTCACTATGTTTCTACTCGACTCTCGTTAATCACATACCTAATAAAATTCTTCCTCTTTCCACTTTTTCATATAGATGCTGGAATGCTCACAATCGTTCCCAATTGTGCCGTGGTAACTTGTGTATTAGGTCATCCCAAAAGTTTTTTCGTATTCGTACCTTCAAAATGATACTTCTCAAAAACTAAGGCATCTAGAAGGATGCAATTTTGTGGGAGTATTCTTGAGTGAGTAAGGAGTGATATAATGACACATTTGCGAAGAACATAGACTCATTATAGGCCAAGTTAGAAATTGAGCCCTTTATTTTTTTTTCTCAATTTCTAGCCGCCAGAAAAATGCAGCAAGTGTATCTATAAATCTCCGATGGGGGAAGTATATGCGTGAGCAAGTGGGAACTTCGCAGAATGTTTCTGGACTAAGATACGATAATTCTTGTTTTTTCGGAATTTTGGATTTTTTTCCATTTTGTCTTGAAACTCGATGCGGATCAAGCCTAATACGAAATATCGAAAGCCATGTTGTAGAGCTTGCTTTAATCTTTCGAATGGTACTCCGCTTCTCATCAGAAGTCTAAGAAGACCAGACTTATGCTGGTGAAAATTCTGATACGAAAAAACTTTTGGGATGACCTAATACTAACTTGGTAGCTAATGAGATACAAAAAATGGGCTTAGTCTGTTTTCATTGAAAATCTTTTTTGAAAATCTCTTTGATAAGTTTCTTTAATAAGTATGGCTCGAAGGCACATTTCCTTACTATGATTTATTTTGTTGTAGATTTCTAGTTGAAACTGAGACATTGTGACTTTGCGTGGACGACTGCGAGTCTAATTGTGGAGTTTTCCCATCCGCCTGCGGTTGTATCTGTCGCTATCAAAATTGAAGCAACGTAGAAGATCCGTGATATCTGACAGCAGTTGTTTTTACAATTCTTGTCGTGACCTACATATATCGTGAGCTCCTATAAGCTAGCCCAGATCACATTAGCGAGCTCAAATACAGAAGTTGAGAAGTTTACCTACCAAGCTAGTTGGTGATTTCTGTGATGGTCTGTCAAATTGAAAGAAGTCACTCTACTTGTTTTCGCGCGGATACTTCATGAATCTCAAATGCTTTGAGCTGGAAGGCATGCGATGTATAGCTAAAATCTTTGACTGTTATTTGATAACAAAAATTTTTTTGTATTTCAAGTATCACAGTGCAGCCATAGCTTACAGATGTTTTATCAAATCAAAATTTTTTGCTTCTCAAATACAAAATAACAAGCATTGGTTTCACAAGCGATAAAGGATTTGAGGACTTATAATGAACATTTACCTAGTAAGAGGAGCGTCTTGAATGTATTTTCTTATAAAATGTGCAGAATCGGCTATTATGGCCATGATACAAATACTTTATCACAGAGCAATCTCTTTTTAACTCTATTTTATCACTGATTTAGCCACCAATCAATATCATTCTCGCTAAGATAATCGTGTGGGAAATGGTATTCATCGACACTATCATCTGTAGCAAAAATCCCATTTTCTGCATTATACATATAAGCATCATAGTCGCCGTAAATGAGGTTAGGAGTAGGATATGCTCCTGTCTTATACTATGGTAGTGGAAGCCGCTGATTTCGAAAATGAAACTTCCACTTGACTCTGATGCTTCTTTCCTAAGTTATCCCAGGTAAACCGTAATAACCGAGTTACCAGCATTTGTCGGAACTGTAATTTCACTGTCAGAAAAGCTGAAAACACTCATAAAAAGTTGTATAACGGAATCGGCGTGCGCGAAAACCTTAGTACACGATTTTTCAAGTTTTTTGAGAAAATTTTGTCGGATGGCATATTTCACAATGGTTCCACATGCTGGAAGTTCCTACCATAATCCTACAGTAACGAACAGCGATCGGTGATTCGCTCGTTGCTGTAAATCTAAGCTGAAGCCTCCTTTACAAAATGGTACTTGAAAGGCGGAAAAAGACCCAATGGGAAGGGAAATATTAACGATTGAAAAGTGTGTACTTACTTTTGGGACACCCTGTATAGAGCTGAATGCGTCTAAGGTTTGCCAGAATTGAACAAACAACTAAGGAAGAGTTCCACACTGAAATGTCGGTAAAAATCAAGGCGGAACAAGTTTTGCGAGGCAGCGAACGAAAAGTGGAGGTGTAGGTGAGCAAAGGAGAACGACAGGGAGAGTCGGAGCGTTTAACTCACACTGGAGATCTAAGCGGTCGTAGCAAATTCCAACTTATAAATTATTCTCCTTACCAAAATATGCAAGCCTGACAAGGTCACCATAACCGCAACTACTCCGACGCAATAAGAGCGCATTTTTGTGCTTCGGCACCTTGCGCATGTTTTGTGCGCGGTCTCTGGTCATAAACTAAATCGGTCTTTCTGCGTTTCTAAAACCCGTGCTCAATCCCACTACTATAAGAAACAATTCTATTAAAGAGATTTTTACGAAAGCTTTTTAATGAGATTAATCTGTAAAACATATCTATTGGCCTTTCTGCCTTATTGCCAAGTTAATACACAAATTATCAAATTCTTTCACTACCATTTTTAATGTGGGTGTGGGCTTAACTTTTGGGGCTTTGCGCTGGATATTTTTGATTTCTCTCCAGTCCAATGTGCATTGCATGTCCATGCAGCCTACTTGTGTAGCAGTACTTCGCATTCTCACAACGAAAAAAAAACGCAGAAATTGAAAAACTTGTTACAGCAATATATTAGGTTGGTGCAAAAGTTTTGTCAGTTTTTTCAATCCATCAGCAAACATGCTAGAATGAAGATAAGCAAACACAAAATGCATTCGATGCAGAATTTCTTCCACTTTCTAGCTGTTAAACTCCCATTGTGTGTCGTTGCAAGATTGACGCGATATTTGCTGGAAATTGCAACCACTCTTTTTTACTACGTCCAAATTTCGCTAATTTTCAAAATTTTTGTATGGGACTTTCGGAAGAGCCCTAATAACCATCAGATAGGGCAAACCCTTTGCCAACTAGTGCAATTTTTTGTAGCCCTACGGCTTGTCTTTTTACGATTTATTTTTTGAAGTGACCAAATTTTACATTCAGCCTTTTTATCCTTGTATTAGGTTGTTACATAAGTCTTGTTACACTTAACTCCTAACGGCGACAAGTCATACACCTCATAGTCTTTACAGGACCCCAAGTAATATTCGATAGAGCAAAGCAAGCTCTACAAGGAGGTCTTCAAAAGTTCGCACCAGCTCCGACCCACCGTAAGTTTGCATCCAAAATCTGAGTAGTACTGAAGATTCAAAAATCGCGAAAAATTAATATCCTTGTTCAGGAAAATCCTACGAATCTCCAACTTGCTCACAAAAATTGTCTACTATATCAAACACTCATATGTACAGTTGCTGTATTTTTTCCTTATCTAGAAATCGAGAAAAGGAAAATTTCTTAGTTTTTACAAAAACGAAACTAAGCTGTTTCTATTCATGCAGCTGTATATTACAAGCCCTCAGAAGTATTAAATTTTCAGCTCTCCAGAAGCCCTAGTTTCCGGAAATTACCTAATTTAGCATTGAACACCCGAGTGGGAGAAGCTAAATTTGGTATTTTTCAAAACCAGGGCTTCTGGAAAGTGAAAATTTACGGTTATACTTGCAAAGACTTGTAGTATACAGCTACATGAATAGAAACAGCATAGTTTCGTTTGTGTAAAAACTAAAAAATTTCCTTTTCTCGATTTCTAGACAAGGAAGAAATACAGCAACAGTACATATGAGTGTTTGATATAGTAGACAATTTCTGTGAGCAAGTTGGAGATTCGTAGGAATTTTCTGAACAAGGATATGAATTTTTCGCGATTTTTGAATCTTCATTACTACTCAGATTTTGGATGCAAACTTACGGTGGGTCGGAGCTGGTGCGAACTTCTGAAGACCTTCTTGTAGAGCTTGCTTTGCTCTATCGAATGGTACCTTGGAACTCAGCAAAGACTATGAGGTGTATGACTTATCGCCGTTAAAATTTAAGTGTAACAAGACTTATGTAACAACCTAATAAAACATAAAATGTTAAACACTTCGGTCACCATCCGATGCAACTTCTTCTCCTACTTCTTCTTGTGTTTTTTCACCGAGAAAGACGAAATTTGCGGAAAAAACCGCAGTATTTCTCTATCTCAAGAGTGCGCACTGACGTAACCTATGTTTCAAAATCTTCATAATTTGAAGCGAAAGTCGCTTATTTATATGTAATGGTAGCGGTGGTAACAATCGAGTGTTAGAACCTCAGTATTCTGTAGGTTTTGCAGTGTTTGGTGCAATAATAGATTATGCGATTTTTTTAAAACGCAACACTATTAGAAAATTAATTAACAAAAATCTAAAAAAGCAGCTGAAAAAACAAAAAATTGCATAAGTTGGCAAAAGGTTTACCCTATCTGGTGGTTACTGAAACCACTCCAAAAGTCTCATGCAAAAGTTTTGAAAATTAGTGAAAACTGGACATGGTATAAACGAATTGTTACAATTTCCAGCAAATATCTCATCATTCTCGCGACGAAACACAATATGAGTTTAGCTGCTAGAAAGAGGAAGAAATTCTCCATCGGATACATTTTGTAGCGTTTGTTTATTATCATTCTAGCGTGTTTCCGATGGATTGAAAAAACTGACAAAATTTTTGCACCAACCTAATATTAGTTAACCCGAAAGTTTGTTTGCACCATTTTCAAAAATTCATAACTCCCAGTTTTTTTCAGCCGATTTGCGAGTTTTCATTTTTGTCTTTTTGTCTCAAAGATGTATTCATTATCTTCATGGTCGCTTAATGGCTTTCTTTTGAGCATACACTGTTTGGATAGAAACGGTAGAAGAAAACTACAAAAATTTCGTTATTACACGTGCTCTTACCAGCCCATTCTAATTGTATAAAGTTTGTGCTGATTAAGCTCTTCTATGAAAAGTTATAATTATTAAGTAAGCAATACAAAAGGGCGAGTTTGATTTATTTTCATGTTTCAGGAGAATCATAAATTTTCGCACAGTTAAAAGGAGCTGGTAAATGCACCTGAAACACCGACTGCTCCGATTTTTAGTGCAAGTTTCAGGTTTTTTATGCCCTGCATGGAAAATTCAAAATTTGGGCAATTTTCTTCTACCGCTTCTACGCAGTGTATGCTCAAAAGACAATCGTTGAGCTACGACGATGAAGAAAATGAGTTGATCTTTCAGATGAACATGAAAACACGCAAACTGGCCAGAAAACCGGGTGTTATGATTTAAAAATGGTGCGAACGAAATTTCGGGCAAACCTAATATTCAGGCTAAACTCAAATTTTTCAAGACTCGAAAGAATTAGTGTTCAAATGCTGCAATCCTTTAAAGTTTGCAGAACGTTTGCCTAGAAATTCGAGATAGGTGAAGTGACACAAGACATTGCATGAACGCCGCGTTTATAACCAGCCTGTTGCTCTAATTTAAAACTCAGTGGTCAGCTTCTGCGTGTCGGCTGCTTCAAAACACAGATTTTTGTAAGTCACCTATTGAACTCTTTTGTTTTCTTTCTGCTTGTAATCGTACGAACTAGTTGTTTTGAACAAACGAATTTCTTGGTGAAAAATGGAGCAAGGCAATGTAACTGAAGTCGCCGTCTATTCTATTAAGTCAAGAAATTGGTTTTCAAAGTCTGCTCAATGCACAACAAGATTTTTATTTATCTCGTACACTTTTACAAGTGTTCAACGTACGTCTATGATTTCAGCCTCTCCGTCATCATAATAGTCTTCGTCATAATTGTAATAAACTTCTTGTGGGGCTAAAAAAAGAATGGCTCACATACTTTACTTCACCACAAACTCACGAGTAGTAGTAGTAGTAGTAGTAGTAGTAGTAGTAGTAGAAGTCGTGGTTGTAGTAGCGGGATCTTGATCACAAAGTCCATAGGTGGTATCGCAGTTTACATCCGTTCCTTTGATAATTTTCTTGCAGGGTCCAGGTTTTTGACATCCAGCATTATTTTTCGAATCTGCCCAGTAAAGCGGTTCACCTTTCTTTGGCCTACAAAAGTTGTTATGTATGTTTCATGTTTTGTTGAGTAATATTCCCAAGCATTTATGTGGTGGCTGGAATCAAATTGCTTACCTGCTACTATACACGCATGCAAGAGCAACCTTGCTTGTTTTCTTACAGAATAGAAATGAGCAGCCAAAACTGAGCGTCTTGTTGTAGATCATCTATGGCAAAATTACGATTTGATTTCGATCAAAGGGAAGCCAGCAAAAGCTCACATTAGCAAATGGTTCTATGGAAGTATCAGTGTACACCACGTCTGAGCTCAGAGGTTTTTTCACCGTATTCATCCAGTCTTTCATCGCAAATTCAAAAAGATCCTTTTGTTTATTCACATCTGGTTTCTTATCCAGTTTATATCTGTAATGGAAAGTTGTTCCATTATGTTTCCGTTCAACTCGTGTTGACGGCATACGTAATAAAGTTTTCGGCTCTTCCAATGCTGTTCGTGTAGATGCTAGAGTGCTTGCATTTGTTTCCAATGGTGGCCTGTGCAAATCCTTCGTTTGTACAATCATACTTCTGCAAAGAGTTGACGCGGTGTTGGTGTATGATCAATGTGGTTTTGACTAAAAGCGCCGGAAGAAAACTGGACAAAGAAATCTTTTAATCAGCTGAAACGTAGTCAGACATGTTTTCTCACTCTGATTTTTCTGCCTATTTTACTCACCAGTTTGAAAAGAGTTTTCGATCCAGGCATACTTCCAAAAATTGCCGCATTCAGATTCCGGTTGGCAACGTTTGCTCTGAGCTTATTGTGAGAGTTTGTGACACCCTCGATCACAGCTGCATTGAGCTTGCAGGTTGCGGATGCTGAAATCGACAATACGATTACTTTCTTCATTTCCCAGTAAGAAATAGGAAACCCGCTAAAAGTCAAAATTTTAATTTTGATACCCTGGATTCTTACCCGCATCTTCTATATGCAGAAAGAAAGTGATTATCTGAAAATTTGATGTTGACCTGCGGAATTTTTTTAAAATGCAAACTATTACCATAATTACAAGCGGCAACAACATCTTGCTATTTTTGCTACCCAGTCTTCGATCTGAAGAAAATAACGCTCGTAAAAATTTTATTAGTTGCAAGATATTTGCTGTTGACTTCGATGTTTCTTAATCAAATAATAAAATCTTAGCTTCTTCCTGGGATTGAAAGGAAGTGTAAAAAATGTTTTATGCCTACTACAATACCGCTCATAATTCGTCAAAAAAGTCGCCGCACTCTAGCGGAGTGCGCCACAGTGCGCGCAGTGCGGCAGTGTGCGGCGGAGTGCGCCGGAGAGCAGCGGAGTGCGCCGCACTTCACTAGAGTGCTTCGGAACCGCGTCGCATCTCCATATCCCGCTTCAGATAAAATAATTTTTACAAATTTTTAAAAATTCAATTTAGCCTTGTAAAAAAATTTTTTTCGGGGACGTGGCTCACGCCACGCATCTTCATTCGAAAAAAATTTTTGTCGCCCCCCCCCCCCGAGCGGAAATCCTAGGTACGCCACTGAACAGACGTATTCAGAATCCAAGGACAGCGTTCGACTAGGCTTGGCGAGACGCATCATCTGGTGTACAGGTGTGCCGATGAGCATGGTAGAGAGTCACTGTGATGGATTTGTTCTGACATCAGCTCAAGGTATAATACCGCTCACCGAATCTGCAAAATTTCAATGAACGTCGCGGAAATCCGGAATTCCACGAAAGCAGGGACTATCCAGAAATTCCGCGTCATTTCAGAAATTTCACGAAAACACGGGAATTCCGCGGAATAATGGGAATCACCCAAACTACGCAGCACCATAACTTTCTTCGAAATCATTATTTTCCGAATCAGAAAAAAACATTGTGCTCAGCTCATCAAGGCGAATCTTTCAAAATACAGCACGTCTTTGTATTCCAATTTCAGTATCTGCGGGACTTCTCTTCGCAAAGGTGTAAAGCAGCGCGCATTGCCTCTCATAGACTACAGCAAAAATTCTTCGACAGTTCTTCTTCTGTAAATTATAGAGCGCCAAAAAGTAGCGGTATGCCCCTTTTCAAAGGAGATAGATGGGCTGGTGAACTGTGGGAAAATCTAGTCGTTTCAAATTCTACTCGTTATAGCCCTGGAATACGAAGCTATCTTGCTAAGCAGATGTGAATTTCGTAATCAGCAAGTCTAATAACCCTATGAGCAAGTTTTCAGAGATGTTCGGCTTAATTCATTTTTCTCGTTTTACGCTCCAAAAGCTCGCCGGTGGATTTTGGTCAGAATAATGATGATTTTCGATTGTGAGGAAGTTTCGCTTATAGAGGTTTTCGGATCTGCTATTTACGAATATCATGGCCTTGGGGGAATAAAGGGTTTTTTTGCAGAGATATGGTGAGGTAACTGTAACTGAGTCACGAGACCTTGTAAATTTGCCTGCACTTCTCGCGTATCTTTCGGAAAACTTGACTGCTTGCTTTCATGGGTTGAAGTTACTAGGAACCGTGCTATTGAACGGTGTCAGCAGTCTAAGAAAGTCGCCAAATTACAAGCCTACGAAAACAAGTCCTCATGAATTTTGCCTAGAATGTTAAGATCGCATACTTCGTCGAAATTTTACCGTGTTTTCTACGACAATCTGGTTGCAAACATTATGTTATAAATAAACATTGTGTTCACTTCGCCCAGGGGATCCCGCTTACTGAATATGGCGGTTGCGTGTGCTTCAGCTGCTTAACTGAATATCAAAGCAGTTTCGTAGCCAGGCTCAGATCTATCTAACTACCAAGTCCAACACAATAAGACCCACCAGGTGATGTGAAAAGATTTGATCGCCGTGTTATGCAACCGCTCACGGTAGAAGTTCGACGAAGTATGCGATCTTTACATTTTGGGCAAAATTCATGAGGACGTGTTTTTAAAGGCTCGTAACTCGGGAACTGTCACAGCTTGGAGCTTGAGACATGCACCAATCGATAGCACAGTTCTTAGTAACTTTAACCTTGGTAAGCAAGCGGGCAAGCTTTCTGTCAGATACGCGAGAAGTGCAGGCGAAGTTACGAACTTTCGTTAAAGCTACCTCACATATTTCTGAAAAAGATCCTATACTTGATAGAAACCACGATTTTCATAAATCGCGTGTTCTTATAACTCTATGAGCGGAGTTTCCTTCCAAATCAAGATCATCAACATTTCGACCAAAACCCGCTGGCGAGCTTCAGAGCGTGAAACGAGAAAAAATCAAATAAACCGAAGTTCTCTAAAAACTTGCTCATAGGGTTGCGCGCTGCTTTACACCTTTACGAAGAGAAGTCCGCAGAAAGATTCAAGAATACTGAAATTGGAATATAAAGGACGTGCTGCATTTTGAAAGATTCGCCTTGATAAGCTGAGCACAATGTTTTTTTCTGATTCGGAATATATTAATTTCGAAGGAAGTTATGGTGCTGCGTTTGCGTGATTCCCATTATTCCGCGGAATTCCCGTGATTTCGTGAAGTTTCTAGAATGACGCAATTCCGGTGAAGTCGCGGGCTTTCTTGGAATTTCCGGATTTCCGCGACGTTCAATGAAATTTTGCAGATTCGGTGAGCGGTATTATACCTTAAGCTGATGTCAAAACAAATCTATCAAAGTACTCTCTACCATTCCTACAGTACCCCTACGATGTGCCATCAGCAGCAAATCAATGAGCAAATCAAATCATTATTATCAACACACTGGACAATCCAAAAAAGAAAAATCTGCAAAATTGAGCGAAATCCTACTGATAACAATATACTTACCCCGACAGATTGTGGCACATCTATATACCAGATGATGCGTCTCGCTAAGCTTAGTCGAACGGTGCCTTTGGAATCAGAATACGCTTATTTTGAAGCGAGATATGGCGATGCGACGCGAATTCTGGCGCACTCTAGTGGAGTGCGGCGCACTTCGCTGCTCTCCAACGCACTCCGCCGCACACCGGCGCACTGCAACGCACTGTGGCGCACTCTGCTAGAGTGCGGCGACTTTTTTGACGAATTATGAGCGGTATTGAAGTAGGCACAAAACATTTTTACAGTTCTTCTCAATCCCAGGCAGAAGCTAAGCTTTTAATATCTGATTAAAAGACATCGAAATCAACAGCAAATATCTTGCAACTAACAAAATTTATGCGAGCGTTATTTTCTTCAGATCCAAGACTGAATCGCAAAGAAGCAAGATGTCGTTGCCGCTAAATCACTAAATTTTAGCCCAACAGGCAATTGATGATAATTACGAGTATGCTACTGATTATATGATAGATCTTTATGTCATGCCTGCGTTAGGCAAACGGGAGGGGGGGGGGGGGATCCGGCTGTTGTGTGTCATACCTCTGCTCCCTGGTAATTCGCGCCAAGAGCTGTATTAATATTACGTTTCAAACATGTTGTTTTTATACTCAAGGAAGTTCGATGGAATGATAACAATACAATTTCAGGTGGCTCCCGGCATGATTCCCAACGGCCCTTTTAAGGAAGGAGGTAAAATCACAAAGACGGTCAGAATGTTGTGTTCTAACCAAAAAAACTGTCAAAACAATACGTTGTGGAGGTTCAACGTCAGCAGACAATTGTACCTGACAAGTCATGTTCTTGCTACGTAAGTCTGGTGTTTTATAAACTCTGTTCATTCATATATAGCAATCCCCGCGTCGTATAAAGCTAAGCGGTCACGTGGTTGGAGGTAAAGTAAGGCGAAGACTGATGCATATGAATGAGCTGCTGCGTGGATAGTCACCCCCTATCACTCATTTTGTAATTTGTTTGTCATTACTGCTAAGAAATGTCACGTTTCCTTCGTATCCCTGGAGATGCCTTGCATGATTTCTAATAGAGTTTGTGTCCTAAAACATAACCAAATGTGCTAACGCAACGTCTTATTTGCCACCTGCGACGCCTTGGCTAATGAGCATCCAGAAAATGCCATGCACTGAAAAAGACGACGAATTGATCAAAACTTTAATGATGGTGAAAGCCATTTGATAACAGGCAACTCAAGAATTTGATTGGAGGGCATGGAATGAAGTACCCTATTTTCCGGAGTATACGCCGCATTTCTTTTCACCGCGCGCGGGCTGAAATGCGATGTCGTTCGCGATGCGCGAAGCCGCACAAGCAGCAACTACTATCTATTTCGCCTGGTAATCTAATACGGGCTTTCTGCTTTCGTTCTTTATTTGGTTTCTTCGCAAGTATAATTGTTTGTAACAAAATTTCTAACTTCTCATTTATTCTTCAACAATCCGCTGAACAATAAAAAACGTTCGAATACCAAGTAACATGAAATCGAAAAGTGGTAGGCTTCAAACCGGTAAATCAAAATAAAAGAAAGCACAACTTCAGCACCAGTAACATCATTGAAAAAAGGAAAGCACAGTCAACCATTAGTATCATATAGGAAAGAAAACACAACTCACCCGCAAAGTTGTATGAAACAAGAAAATAAGTGAAGACATGATTATCCGTACTAGAACGCACCAAGTTCTCAATTTGCTATATAGCTCTCAAAGGCGCTTTCGCGCCATTGTTCGCTGCGGCGGGTGCGGCTTATATAGGGTAATCTTTGCTCAAAGGCACCGTCCACCCAAATTGAGGGTTCACGAGATTCGATGGCATACTAATGTGGGCCCCCACACTAAACCAACCCCCAAGTTTCCCCGCAAAAGATTGCTTCCGGAGCGAGGTACGTGAGACGTGATCCAGAGCTGGTCACTCAGCCCATTTTGCAGCTTTGGGGGTTGCGGCGCTGATATATGCCGGGCGATAACCTCGCCGCAGTCGAATTTGAGATTTGTGCTTACCTGGGCTTATTCGTTGTGCTGAATCCAATCCACACTGGAGAGCGCGAAAAGCTTTAACGCAGCAGGGAAGCAGCAGGTGAGCGGGGTCTTTTCACTAAGAATTCACTCCGGAGCTATCTTCCCGATTAGCTAGCCGTCCTGACATCGTCCCCGGCTAAGTGCGAACGCTTGACTCGAAATCCGAACCAAGAGAATCGCTTCGGAAGCTGGGAGCGCGACTTCACAGTAGGGTTAAACCACGCCCACTTGCTGTTTTCCCTCCTGCGTTAGAGCCCTTTTTCGCCGTATTCGCGCTCTCTAGTGTGGATTTTCGGACTCAGCATAGCGAATAGGCGCGGGTAAGCATAAAATTTCTAAATTGACCTTTTAGCCGGACACTGCCTTTAAACGCTTAAAAACCAGGCATAAAGAGAGCATATTTGGCCAAACCTGTCATCAAAGCCTTATGATGAAAAAATCAGACTTTTTATACATGAATAATGCCTAGTTTCGACAGAGCCAGCAGCAAAAAAACTCGTCTGCAACATTCGTAATCCAGATCTGGGATGATAGGAAGCCCGTACGCGAACAAATTTTACATTTGGACTTTGCGCACTCTCGCTTAAGATTTCTGCACTTTTTGAGTTCAATATCTTGTCAGAAAGAAATTGAACACAAAACAAAATAAAAAGCGAAAAAAGTAAAACGGCACCTCTCTTTACTTCGAAACAATGCGGAAATAATAATTACGAACAGATCTAACTACAATCAATTTAAGAGTATCGAGTTTGACATAAGAGCTACCAGAGCTCTAATAATTCAAAATTTCACTCAAATTCTTTGCTGTTGAATAGGTTTCTCAAAAGTTTTGTGGTTATATTTGTGGAAATTTGTAACCTTCCACTGTCCTTACGGATTTGCTACTTCATTTTATTGGGAAAAATGTCTTATTCGTATTAGTTAGTTCGAAGAGCATCTGCTATACACTCTTTGCAGAGATAAAAATGGAAGAAGCCACTCAGACTTCGATCATTCTAAGTTAACTCTCCAATTTGGAAAGTTGTAGAATAGTGTGAAATCGTTAGTCATATGTTTTATGACCTACTCTTTTCAACTCAAAGAAATTTGTGCTGTTTGGATGTCTTTGCGAAATTTTATTCTCTGTGAAATTTATGAAGAGACAAATTGATTGCTTTTCGCGTTTTCTGTTGTGAATTCAAAATTCATGACTTTCCACAGAAATGTCCAAACAGCAAATTTTTAGTTGCAAAAATGTTCATTAACCTATACACAGACTACAATAAAGATAATAATTCGTCAAAAAATTCGCCGGAGTGCGCTGCAGTGTGCTAGAGTGCGGTAGAGTGCGCCGCACTCCACTGGAGTCCGCTGGGGAGCAGCGGAGTGCGCCATACATGCTAAAGTCTGTCGGAAACCGCGTCGCATCGTCATATCTCGCTTCAGAATGGATGAATTCTGAATCCAAGAAAGCCGTTTGATTCAGCTCGGGAGACGCATCATCTAGCATATAGAAGTGTCACAATTTACAGGGTACCTTAGATATGCGGTAGACAATAAGTTTCCGCTCAAGCAGATTTTTGTTTGGTTGGATTGTTCAGTGTGCTGATAACAATATTGCCATTGATTTCTCGCTGATGACACATAGTATTAGGTTGTCCCAAAAGTTTTGTCGGTTTTTTCAAACTACTATAAAACCACGCACAATGAAGACCTGAATGAGTTTCGACAGAGGGTTGGTGAATTCTGAAAAAATCATGTCGTTTTGAATTTTACTCATCATAACCCTAAAATATTGAGCTATCTTGCTAAGCAGATGTGATTTTCGTAATCAGCCGGTCGGATAACTTTTATGAGCAAGTTTTCCGAGACTTCGGGTTATTTCGTTTTTCTGTTTTTCTACTCTAAGGCTCGCCCACGGATTTTGATGAAAATGTTGATGGTCTTGGATTGTGAGGGAACTTCGCTTTTAGAGGTTTTCAAACACGCTCTTTACAAAAATCGTGGTCTTTGGGGGAATATAGGGTTTTCACAGAGATAAGGTGAGGTAACTGAACTGAGTCACGAAAGTTCGTAACTTCATCTTCACTTCTCGTGTGTCTGTCAAACTCGCCTGCTTGCTTTTATAGATTAAAGTTACTAGGAACTGTGCCATCGAATGGTGCATGTCTTCGGCTCCAGTCTATAAAAATCGACAAAAAGTTACCAGGAAAAAGTTACCGATTGAAAATGTTAGATTCTCAGAGGATCTAGTTTGTGTAAGAGTTATCTTAATGTCTATGATTGAATAGTATTACATTCGATGTCAGCTGCTCGATTTAATAAGCCAAAGCTTTTACTTACTGAATCCGAACACTGGAAAATACTGAGAGAGAATACGAAATTGTTGAGGAAGTTGTTGCAAAGCTTGCCACTTATCAAATTAGGTCAAGAAAACTAAGAAGATCTATTAGGTTGGCTCGAGAGGCTGTTCCATCAACTTCCAAAAGCGCGGTCAAATTTTTTCAGAAACGCTCATTTATAGACCTGCATATAATATACATTCTAGACGTATGTTGTGAATTCCATCTTTCCAATTCCAATTTTTCAAATTCCATATTCCATCTTGTAGAGCTTCCTTTGCCCTACCGCGTGTTATTGACTTCTTTGCAAGTGACCGCAAGTATTCTGGCTAACGTCTAAAAGAGTTCTTTATGCTCTATCCGTCCATATGCTGTTTACCTCAAATTTCTTTTATTTCCAGTAAATTATAGATTGAAAAATGATTTTTCGTCACTGCGTCAGAAATTCGGAATTTTTCAAGTTTTGTCCGGAAATAAAAAGGAAACCTACATAAATAAACCATATGAAAGAGAGTCAAGAGCTTTTTTTGTTGGAATCTGGAATTTCGAATCATAGTTTGAGTCCAATTTATCAAGCAAGCGCAGTCCTGACTCGCCTCTTTTTCGAGAATTTTTGCGATTTGCGTGTGGTATAATCTTCCTAATTTGGCCAGAACAAGAGTCATTAATCTATAATTCATCTATAATGGGTACAGAATAGTGGAGAAGTCATGCACTACATAACAGATTAATTTGAACCTTATATCAATGCTTGTGATATAGTTACAATCCAAAATCGCGCTTGCATGCTATCGGCGCATCGTCAATGTTCTTGCGCGCTATTATCACTCGTTCAAACGAACAGAAGGGAACAGTTTCAAATAAAACTTATTATTATCTAATTTCAAGGATCTTGCCTACTGTGGGAACCAAAAACCACAGATTTACTTTATGTTTGGGGTATTTCAGGTGCCAAGTTGGAGGGACAGTACTTTGTCCGCCCCCTATAGTTCCTGGAATGCTTGCATTTGTTTCCAATGGTGGCCATCGCAAGTCCTTCGTGTAAACAATCATATTGCGGAGTAGATGAATTGTTCGACTCTCTATGAATTTCGGCATGACGTAGATCTTATTATTGTGATTGTAAGCCGCACTCGAGATTGATAACAACTATTTATTGGCTGACGTTTCGGCAGATCGCCATCTTCAGAGCCTGGAATGGACAAAACGATCCGCAACCTATTCGATCAAATGTCTCTGCAGCTCCACAAGCAAAGTTCTAAGACGATGCCTGATCGCTGTGTAGACCGCCAAACCAAACGCTTACCTTTTTGAAAACGCCGATACATACAGATGCCTGAGCGAGCGCTACTGACTGATCATATATGTCACGCTATTTATACCCTTCACTGAGTCAAAAGAGAAAGACTCCGCAGAAAGGCCATCCTAGAGAGTGTGGGCGGGGACCAAAGACCAGCTAACACATGTTTATCGATACCGTTCGCACGAGCGTTCTTTAAACAGCAGAATGCGAACGCTAGCGCCGATATAACCTTCCGCCTTTTTGCAGACGAGGTTTTCAGGATGATAAGTCGCATCCGCCAGCATAAAACGCACTCGAATCTGACCTCCGCGCAAAAGCAGGGCATAAAACAGGTTCAGCAATTAGTGCATTCGGGGCAAATAAGACTTTCTACTAGTGACAAAGGGGGTAAATTCGTGGTTATCCCTCGTGGGCTAGATATTGCGATAACGGAGGCCCATCTTCAAGACATGTCGCTATATCGACCCTCGTCTTCCGAGGAATTTCAAAAGCAATATCGCAAGCTAAACAGGGAATGGGTCAAAATAGCGAAAGCCGCCAACTTATCTCACGACACTATCGCGCGCCTCAAGATTGAGCTTCCTGTCTGCCCTGTGCTGTACCTGCTGATCAAGACGCATAAGGTTCAATCGGAAATCGATCTGGCCTCCATGAATCCCTCCACCTACAAAGTGCGACCCATAATAAGCTGCGTGGGAGGGCCTACGGATAGGATTGGGTGGTTTGTTAACTTCATTCTCGCGCAACTGCTCAAGTTTATCCCTTCTCACTTGGCCAATACTAACATGTTTTTGGACCGCTTACGCGCAACCAGCATTGACCGCAATTGTGCCATGGAATCATTCGACGTCAGCGCGCTTTACACGAACGTAAGTAACGAGTGCGCCATCCAAGCTGTGTCGGAGCTTCTTACCGCTAACGAAAACAGTGCCAACCTTTACGGTCTCTCAGTTACGCAGCTCATGGCACTTCTGAAGGCTTGTTTGCAATGCAACATATTTAGGTGGTCTGGGAGGTACTTTGCGCAAATTAGAGGGTTAGCCATGGGACAAAGATTAGCTCCCACGCTTGCGGTAGCTTTCATGGCCAAAATTGAAGCGCCAGTTCTAGAATGCCGTCCGCTGCTATATTGCAGATACATTGACGACTGTTTCATAATCTGCTCGACTCAGGCAGAGGTTGACAGTTGTTTTAAGATTCTGAACGAGCAGTCTGCATACATCAAACTCACAAGGGAAAAGCCCAGTGAAGAGTGATTACCATTTTTGAATGTGCAAGTTAATATCGCCTCAGGTGTGCACATAACAAAGTGGTACCGTAAACCAAGTAACAAAAACATCCTTGTGCACTTCCGCTCGGCGCATCCCACACATATAAAAAGAGCTGTTATCAAAAGCATGTTTCGTACAGCTTCTCGAGTCTGCAGTGGACAGCAGGAAAGGACGGAATCGCTTGAGTTGGCCCGTAGAATAGCGGCTTCTAATGGCTACGAATACCGTGCTAGAAGTACAGGGCGGCGTAAAAAACATCATCCCCAGGCAGACAGACCTAGTGTAGTTGACAAGATCCCCTTCAGCGTTCCTTATATCTCCGATGAAGTAAGCACTGCATTCAGACAGTGCCTGAGGAGATGCGGGTTAGAAAACTCTGTTGCGATAGTGGAGATACCCCCAAATAACCTAAAAAGTATTTTGGTCCGCAATCGCATCTACGATCGCACCTGCATGACGCCTAATTGCATTATCTGCCCTGCGGGCAGGGGCGGGGACTGTATGACGTCGGGGGTCATCTATCTGATCACCTGCGCGGCCTGCGGCGACATGTATATCGGTGAAACGGCGCGCCCCCTATGCGTTCGCATCAAAGAGCATCTGGACGGTAGAGATAGATCACGCACGACCACACCTCTAGGCACTCACAGGCTGGTGAAGCACGCGGGAGAAAACTTTAAATTTACAGTGAAGATATTGGCGCATGAATCCCAAACATCAGCTCGCAAATGTTTGGAAGCCTTTTGGATTCACGCAAAAAGTCCAGAAATGAATCGCAAAGAGGAGTGCCTCGCAATCACTCGTGAACTCGCTCCTTACCTGGGTCACCTCTTTTGACTCAGTGAAGGGTATAAATAGCGTGACATATATTATCAGTCAGTAGCGCTCGCTCAGGCATCTGTATGCTATCGGCGTTTTCAAAAAGGTAAGCGTTTGGTTTGGCGGTCTACACAGCGATCAGGCATCGTCTTAGAACTTTGCTTGTGGAGCTGCAGAGACATTTGATCGAATAGGTTGCGGATCGCTTTGTCCATTCTAGGCTCTGAAGAAGGCGATCTGCCGAAACGTCAGCCAATAAATAGTTGTTATCAATCTCGAGTGCGGCTTACAATCACAATAACAAGATAAACAATCATACTTCTGCAAAGAGGTAACACGGTTTTTTTGTATGACCAATGTGTTTTGACTAAAAGCGGAGGAAGGAAGCTGAAGAAAGGAATCTCTCAATCAGCTGAAACATAGTCAGACATGTCCTTTCGCTTCAATTTTTCTGTCTGTTTTACTCACCAACTTGAAAAGAGTTTTTGATCCAGGTATATTTCCAAAAATTTCCGCACTAAGACTACGTTTGGCAAGGCTTGCTCTGAGCTCATTGTTAGAGTTTGTGACAGTTTTTACCACAGCTGCATCGAGATGACAGGGTGCGGGTGCTGAAATTGGCAATACGCTCACTTTTTTCGCATCCCGGTAAGAAATAGGAGAGCCCATCAAAAATCGAAATCTCAATTTTGATTTCATGAATTCTTGCCAGCCTCCCTTATATGAAAACAGAATGCGCTTATCTGAAAATTTGATGTTGACTTGTGTAATTTTTGAAATGCAAACTATTATCATAATTACAAGCACAACAACATCTTGCTATTTTTGCGACCCAATCTTGAATTTGTAGAAAACAACGGTTATATAAAATTTATCAGTTGCAAAATATTACTGTTTTTCAAGGGCAGAGTTGGCCGAGAGGTTAGTGCCTTTGACTATGGCGAGGAAGGTCACAGATTTGTTCCGCGGTGGGTCTAATTTCTTTAGCAAAGCTCTTGCCCCACGAATCCAGCGTCAGGCTGCTCAACCTAGAGGAAGCAAGCGACAAGCTGGCTGAAGAAGAAACTCCGTCGCATCATATGTTCTTTCATGTCGCATAGGATAATTCGAGTAAAAGCTAGGGCGTTCCCCGTAGGCGACGCACATTCGAGCCCGACGAATGTGGACAGTAGGAGAGGGTTACCGTCTCAGCAGGATGAGCGGGGACAGCTGAAGAAGCTAGCTCATCACAGAAAAACGTCCAAGTTCTCGGCACTACGCCTAGCTACTATCAACGTCGGTTCACTCACAGCTCGACACCGCGATCTGGCCGATCTTCTCGGAAGGCGTAAAGTAGACATCGCATGTATTCAGGAGACCAAATGAGAAGGTAAAAAAGCGCGTGACATCGGAGATGGCTACAAGCTTCTATACAAAGGAACCACCAACAAAAGGAATGGTGTCGGCATAGTCGTCTCTGAAGCGTTATGAGATAAGATTACCAGTGTAGATTGAATGAATGACCGTCTCCTGAGTATAAGATTGAATACTGGGAAGAAGATACTTCGAGTAGTGACGGCCTATGCATTGCAAGCGGGATGTGAAGAAGCGGAGAAGGAAAAATTCTGGCAGCAGCTTGATGAGTATCTCAGTTCGATACCAGAAGAAGAGATGTTACCGATCGGTGCCGATTTCAATGGACATGTCGGAGAGCAACGAAGTGGTCTACAGAAGTGCCATGGAAACCACGGATACGGATCACGTGACGACGAAGGAGAACGTATTTTGCAGCTCGCTACAGCCCACGACCTAACCTTGGCAAATACGTATTTCATCAAGAAAACCAACCACCTCATCACGTATGCCAGTGGAGACCACAAGTCGCAGATAGACTTTTGGAGTGTACGGTACAACGAGCTCAAGTATGTGAAAAATAGCAAAGTCATTCCAAGTGAAGAATGCGTGCCACAACATTGGCCATTAATGCTGAATCTCAATATCCCAATAGACAGGAGAAGAAGGGCGATGACTGAACTTGAAGTGCGCATCAAGTGGTGGAAGCTCAAAGATAACGCCTACACCAGAACTTCAATGGAATCTGCCTTGCCAATAATGCAAAGTGATCCAAACCACTCCTGGATGCTTCTGAAGGACAACAGCCATCAGAAAGCCGGAGACCTACTAGGCCGCACGAAGCCCGGAAGAAGCTCGAAAGAAACATGGTGGTCGAACGAAGAAGTGCAAATCGTGGTAAAAAACAAGAAGGCGGCATACAGAACATGGCAGAAGACACGGTCAGAAGACGATCACCGCATGTACATGGAAGCGAAAAGAGAAGCCAAGAAAAGTTTCAGAGAAACGAAAGAAGCATATGTAGCTGAACTATACAAGAAGCTGCACTCTCGCGAAGGCAAACGAGAAGTCTATCGGATTGCCAGAAGAAGAGCCAACGCTACAAAAGACAACGAACACTTCCACAACATCAAGGATGCACACGGAAGAATGCTGAGAAAGCCACAGGAGATAAACGAAAGATGGAGAGTGCACTTCGCAGAGTTGGCGTCCGCTAACCCAAAATACGCGTCCACCGTAACAGCTGATCCTGTGAATGGACCAGTACCAGCTATCACAGAAGCAGAAGTCCGTAACGCAATAATGAAGATGAAGAACGGCAAGGCGGCAGGTCCAGACGACATCCCCAGCGATTTCTGGAAGAAGTGTGGCTGTGTAGTCTCGTGGCTTACACGACTTCTGAATCAGATAATAGAAATCGGGAATATGCCAGACAGTGGTACAGAAGCACGACCGTACCGTTATGGAAGAACAAGGGCGTCATAGCCGACTGCTCCACGTACAGGCCAATCCGACTCATGTGCCACACGTTGAAGATCTTCGAAAGAATACTGGAGACACGGCTTCGCAGTATCGTACAAGTGGCCCCTCACCAATGCGGCTTCGTAGGGATGCAGTACAACCGATGCCATCCACACCGTCAAAATAATAATGGAAAGAAGCAGAGAAAGGCAGTGTGAGCTTTATGCGGCATTCCTTGATCTGGAGAAGGCGTTCGATAGAGTACCACATCACATAATTTTGTGGGCACGACGGAAGCACGAGGTGGCAGAAGAACACGTCCGTCGGATTAAAATGATATACAAAGGAGCCACAAGTCACGTACAAACAGCAGCAGGACGCTCAGACGACTTCCAGAACGCCGGCGTGCATCAAGGTTCCGTACTGTCGCCGCTTCTCTTCATCACAGTTGTGGACACGATAGTAAGAGATTTCATACACCGACTTCCATGGTCCGTCATGTACGCAGATGATGTGATCCTGATGGCGAGAAGCAGAAGAGGATTATAGACTGATGTGCAGATGTGGAAAATGCAACTCAAGCTGCATGGCCTGAAGATCAGACCGCGAAGACAGAATACATGGAACTGGGATGTCAAGTGCCAGGAACGATCCAGATCGCAGACACAGCAATCAAGAAGACCAAGTCGTTCAAGTACTTCGGAAGTCGCATCTCAGCAGATGGCTCGCTTCACGACGAGATAAACGGCCGAATAAGCGCAGCTTGGTTGAACTGGAAGCCTAACAGGAATTATGTGCGACAAACGAATGTCCCTGAAACTGAAATAACAAATGTATCGCACAGTAATCCGCCCAACCGCGTTATACGGAAGCGAGTGTTGGCCAAGCACACGTATTGACGAGAGAACGCTTGGTGTGATGGAAACACGTATGCTGTGATGGACGATGGGTGTGACCATGCTCGATCACGTTCCAATGATACAATATGAACCACGATTAAAGTAGTTCCGATAGTCAAGAAGCTACAAGAACGGCGACTTTGATGGTACGTGAGAAGACGAGAAGAAGAACACACCACAAGATTAGCAATGTTAGTGGATGTTCCCGGAAAAAGACCACGAAGAAGACCAAAACTTAGATGGATGGACCGAGTCAAAGCAGACCTCAGAGAACTTGAATTAGATGAAAGTCGAGTCGTAGATGGAGAAGAATGAAAGAGACTAACAAGAGCGGCAGACCCCGTATAGGGACAGACGCAAGGATAAAAAAATAATTACTGTTTTTCAATGTTTCTTAATCGAATAATAAGAGTTTGGTTTCTGCCTGGGATTGAGAATAAGTGTGAAAATATTCTGTGGCTACTAGTTATTATATGAGTCAAATTTGGGAAAGACTAAACGGAAGAAAGCAAATGTGACTTCAAGCAACAGGGCATACACCTTTGAAGTATGCAAGAAGTTCTGTTAATGTATATCAGCAGTTCTTTCTCACAGTTTTTTTCACTGACATTTGTTTTGTTTCTTTCTTGAAATGCTATCAACATGCTAATACTCAGCGCCGTTTCTGACGAATAAAATAGAAGGTTTAACATGATTTACACATGAATTAATTACGCTGTTTGATATTAACATTCTTTACATATAGAAAATTTGTCTTGATGAGGACATGAGACAGAACATGGGGCCTATACAAGCCATAACAAAACGAGACATATATGTCATCGTCAAAAAGCATACTTGCCTTCCAATCCTTTGCGAATCAAGTGACCAGTCCGTGTAGTCTGTATATATGGGTGCATCCCCAGAATTGTCCCCATATAAACCATCAACGTGGCTGTCTGTCGATCATTCCAACATGTCAACTTCAAATAAGCGCAAATTTGCTGAATTAATATGTAACGATCGAAAGGCAACCACGTTGATGGTTCATATGGGAACAAATCTAGAGATGGCACGATAAGCCATGGTTTCCAGTCTTTTCACTCTGAGAAATCAGCGCATACCGGAACCGTTGTGAAAATATATTTGATAACTACTAAAGGGGTCAAAAAGTAATTAGACAGCTTTTTTCTACATTTTGAGATTCTTTGTTTCGGTCAACAACAATTAAGCTGCCACTCAAACTTCACTTACATAAGCAACCTTTGCCTATCATTTCGGCAACGCGCTAACGCTCTTCTCTCACAATCTTTGGCGTGTGCGCTGAAAAAGTCGGACAGGTTCTAAACATTTCGCAGTACTGCGCTGCTTTACCGTGAAGTCATGATGCAAGTGGCATGCCATTCGAAGGCTCTTTCGAACGGCATGTCATGCGTTTGAAACTTCTTTTTGTTTTCAGGTAAAAAAAGCAAAATGAGAATTAACGATTGTTTGCAGCAGTTAAAGACCAAAAAACAAGTTTTAGATTTTAGGATTTACAAAATAAGATAGTACCACCATTGTACACTTTTGTGTACTACTATTTCTATTTCTATCAGCCTATATGTTCCGAAGATAAATAATCGGGGTAAACCGCATATGGAAGGTTGAAGCGTAGAGTTCTATAGATACTAGCTGAAATTATGCGTTCACTTGCAAGACAATAAACTGCGCATATTTTCGTTCCGTGCTAATGACCATGTCTAGTCACTCCAAGCGCTGAAACCACTCATGTTGATGAAGTAACCTCACCAGGGTCAAGCTTGCGATGCGACTGTCGCAACGGGGGGGTTGTAAAGAGGGTACCTAAGGTGGGGGGGGGTCGTAAGAGGAGTTAGTTAGGCTGAAATACCCCCTAAGCTTGAAAGGGAATCAAAAAGCAGATAATTAGTTATGTTCTTTACAATAAATCTAAAAAAAGTGAAAATCAGAATTAAAAGATAAAAATTCTGTAGGAATTCTCAAAAAAAAGTATTTACAAGAGCTCAAAACACTTTTGAAGGATGTATGTTTTGATAAAAATGCTAGATGTACCGATTGCCCTAGAAATCTTGCTTCTGAAGCCTTCCTGAAGTCTCACACACTCGACAAAAGCGAATATCTTTACCAGCTCTGACCATCATGAATTTCCGAATCTTTTTGTAATGTTTTTCACGAGCCCATAGGATTTATCTGTGCTTTGAAGATGCTCTGCTACATCAGTGCGAAATTTGGTATTATTCTGTCAACTGTGGATTTTCTTATAATTTTATGTATGGTAGCAAATAATGAGAAAGGGGGTTGTAACTGCGCCTCATCTAAATTTCTCCGGAGCTATGGAAGGTTCTTAGCTGCAATTTTGCTGTAATGGCCATCTTTCTGCTTTTTATCGTATGAATTTCAGGCTGTTTCATGACTTCTCCGGTGAGATACAAAATTTCAAGCTCAAAAATCTCACTTTTTGCCTTTTAGGATCGCATCTAAATTTTTTTGAGCTTACTGTTCCTCAATGGCTGAAACTTTTTCCATTGATAGTATGGGCACTATACCGCAAAGCCTATCATTGTAGCCTCTTAGTCTTTCCCTGCCTTTATTTACGAAATTTCAAAATACCGTGCTCATGCACGTTTTTGACATCGTTCTAGATGGCGCTAAAACAGTTTTCTTCGCACAAAAATCTGTGCAAAAAATAGGAAGTAAGCCTTTTAGTCGAAATTATACTTTACGCTTCAAAGATATCGTTTTTTTCTCCCTTCAAAAAAAAATGGTGTAGCGTACGTGGAGGGAATTTGCTGGCCAGAAGTATGCTTGAAAATTCAAAAAAAACTTGACCCAAACTTTATTGAAGCTGCATATGCGTGCCAGAAATGTTGCAAGTACCTCTTGACTCAGAAATTCTGCTTCCGAAGCCCTATTGAAGTCTCACACACTCGACAAAATCCCATATCTTTATTAACGACCGCCAATAATTTGTAAATCTTGAAGTAAAGCTCAATTATCATTCAGATCGGAATAGATGTTCTGCTTTGACAGATAATGTCTTTTCCATTCATATTTTCCCAACTACAATAAACATAGCCAAATCTTCGTGGAATTTTATTGCTTACCCCAATCTACGCAGAATTACTTATAAGTTAGTTTTTAAATGTCGAAGCATTACTTGCATTATTTCCCAATTTGTAAATAGTTATCTATTTCTGATCTATAATTCTGATTGAGGTCCATTGTCAGGCATCTTTTGAGATTGATATTCATTTATGCAGGTTACCGCAAAATAAGGTGAGGGGAGGAGGTAGGTGAGGAGGGGGGTTGTACGGATAAGTACCTTCAGGGGGGGAGGGTCGTAGAAGGGGGTCTAGGATCGCATTCAACACGCTTGACCCTGAACCTCACCCATTGCAGCATTGCATGGTCACACATAATTGACTGCGCAAATGCTGTTCAAAGCTCATATCTGTGATGGAGATTGATTGACTGATGACGACTGAATAGGTTGTCTCATAGGTTTTTTCCATTTTGACTTTTCACCGTAATAAGTCCCATACTTCTCAGTTCTAATTAGAATGCAGGAAATTTTTTGATAGAGCAAAGCAAGCTCTATCAAATGGGGCCTTTATGTGCTCCACTAGCTTCAGCACATCACGAAATAGAAGCCCAAATCTGAAAACTTCCGGATGCCCGAAAAATTGAAAAAAACTTAATGCTTATCAAATTCTGAACTCGCTCACGCATACACACCTCCACATAAGATATTCATATGTTTGTTGCTGTATTTGTATCTGCGCTAGAAACCAAAAAAACTGAAGTTTTCAAACTTGCAAAAAAGCGATGCTGTTCTCACAAAGCTACGTGTATACTACAAGCCTTTAGGAATAACTGAAATTTTTCAGCCTTCCCGAAAAATATCGAATTTAACTCATTTTTTGAAATACTTTTTTTAATTCAATATTTTTCGGGAAATAACGATTTAAAAATGATGAAAATTTGCCGATGTATTTCTGAAGGCCTGTAGTATACACTTACCCTTACCTATGTGAGAACAGTGCAGCATCGCTTTTTTGCAAGCCTGAAAAATTCAGTTTCCACGGTTTCTAGCACAGAAACAAACACAGCAACGGCATATATGAGTATATTATGTAGAATGTATATGCGTGAGTGAGTTCAGAATCTGATAAGTCTTCTTTGAACGAAAATATTTTGAAAAATTTCAATTTTTCGAGCATCCAGAAGTTCTCAGATTTGGGCTTCTATTTCGAGACATGCTGAAGCTAGTATGAGCACATACATGCCATCTTATATGCCATCTTGCTTTGCTCTATCGAACGGTATACTCTGCATTCATTAGAATTCACAAGTATGGGGCTTATTGCGGTAAAAACTCAAAATTGAAAAAAACTTATGAGACGACCTTATATATATCGTTTAAAAAAACAATACGTTCTAACATCTACTAGAATTGAAAGATCTAATAGGTTTTCCTTCTTGAAAAAACCGCAGCATTCTCCAAGTGTCTCATTACTATTCAACCACCCTAATAGTTAGCACTTCAAGTATTATGCATTTGGGAGGGTAGCCCTTTCGTTGCTGGTAACAGATTATTACATTTATATAGCTTATAGGTATCTCCCTCAATTGCATTTGACTATTCGTGCATCAAGAGTTTTTGTCTATGTACTATTCATGGCGATTGAATTTGAAGTACGAAAGCATTTGATGATGTGCTTTCAAAGCGATAAGTCATTGAAAAAATCGGCAGAGAAGCATAACTCTTTGCATAAAAAGGCGAAGAGTATTGATTTTCTATTAGTATTTCAAGGTTGACTTCCCGTCCTTGTAACCGAATTAACTGTGTTCTAACATGACTCTTTTGAACGCCACTAAATACTGGACTACAGCTTTGATTTTTACTACTGACTGCAAAAATTGTACCCATCTCTCAGCGCAGTCTTCTTGGTGCTGCTTTTCTTCACCATACTCGATCGTAGCATTACTGATGCCAACCACTCTATTGACACCGGATACGATCTCGTTCTTTCCCCTCACGTGGTTGCGTCTGGCCCCCACGCCTTAAACTGTTATCAACATCCTGTTTACAATCAGTAATCAAGCTACGTACTCAATTATTGCAAGCACCGGCGGCCCCTAACAATGCCTTCTGGCAGTGCGTCGACCTTAATCTTGGATTGACCATCCGCGGCCTTAGTTTTACTGGTTTGGCAACCCGCGGCTAAATGTTGTCGCAAGGGAAAGGCCACAGGCCTTAAACGTTTTAAAACACCTGCCTCCCCCCCTCCCTAAAAAAAAACACCGAGCGAGCCTCGGGACTTACAGGACGTCCTGCATAATCATTTCGGGCAAGCCCCGGCCCTTTAGATCACGGCCCGACAGAATCCTTTGGCGAGCCTCGGGCCTTGCTGGACGTCACAAGTTGTACACGCTGTATGAGTAAAGCTTAATCGCGTGAGATACGTCCGCCGCGCTGATGCTCAGATAATCGCCGGAGGCAGGCGGCCATGCGATTTATGGGCGGGAGAGCACCGGAAAAATAGTTCGCTGATTTCTTGCGGTCCGCTTGCAGATTTCTGGAAGAATTTAAGAGAAATTTTGGACGAATACATGGAGAACAATCGCGTTTTACTCATAGATTCGCTGCGGCGCAGTGGGTGGTCGCATTCTCGCAGACTTTCCGCGAGAATATGCAAAATTTTCGGGGCCGCACGGTCCTTTATGGACTGAAAAAAATCCTCCCAGGTATTTTCCGCTGAGAGGAAGTATTAGGTTGATTCATAATTAATGCACGTTTTGAATTTCAACCGCAATAAGTCATACACTTTTCATTCTTATATAGGCTTCAAAGTACCATTGGATAGAGCAAAGCAAGCTCTACAAGATGGCACTCATGTCTTTGCGCCATGCTCGATCCACGGAGAGTTCGAACTCAAAATCTAAAGATTTCCAAATGCCCAAAAAATCGAAAAAAATCAGATCTTCGTCCAAATAATTTCTACGGACCTCCCACTCGCTCACATAAATACTCTCGATATATGATATCCATATGTGCGATTGCCGTATTTTTCCCTTGACTAGAAATTGAGATAACGAAATTTTCCCTGATTTTCTCAAAGCAATGCTGAGCCGTTTTTGCATATGTAGATCTATACTACAAGCCTAGGTAAGTATAACTGTAGATTTTCAGCCCATTCCAAGCGGTAGTTTTCGAAAAATAACGAATTCGGATTTTTTCGTTTCAGTTTCAGTGCTAAAATCGTCATTTCTCGAAAAGTACCGTTCGAAATAGGCTGAAAACCTACAGTTATGCTTACCTAGGCTTGTAATATAGAACTACATATGCAAAAACGGCTCAGCATTGCTTTGAGAAAATCAGGGAAATTCTCGTTTTCTCAATTTCTAGTTAAGGAAAAAATACGGCAATCGCACTATGGATATCAGATATCGATAGTATTGATGTGAGCGAGTGGGAGGTCCGTAGAAATTATTTGGACGAAGATCTGATTTTTTTCGATTTTTTGGGCATTTGGAAATCTTTAGATTTTGAGTTCGAACTCTCCGTGGATCGAGCATGGCGCAAAGTCATTAGTGCCATCTTGTAGAGCTTGCTTTGCTCTATCCAATGGTACTTTGAAGCCTATATAAGAATAAAAAGTGTGTGACTTATTGCGGTTGAAATTCAAAACGTGCATTAATTATGAACCAACCTAATATTAGGTTGTCCGGAAATTAATGCAGGTTTTGATTTCCAACCGTAATAAGTCATACATTTCTCATTTTTGAATAGGTTGCAAGGTACTGTTCGATAGAGCAAAGCAAGCTCTACAAGATGGCTATCTTGCTTTAGCAACTGTTCTAATCCACCACGAGTTTCGTGCCAAAAACTAAAAAGATTCAACTGCCAGAGAAATTGAGAAAAATCGTAACTTAATTCATAAGAGACCTAGAAAAATTCTAACTTGCAGACGTAAACACTATCCACATAAGACATCTATGTACGCCATTGCCGTATTTTTTCCTTTGCTAGAAATCAAGAAAACGGAAATTTTCATGCTTTTGCCAAAGTGATGCTGTGCCGTTCGCACATAGGTAGTTGTATACTACAAACCTTTAGAAGTACAAACGTAAATTTTCAGCCCTCTACAAGCTTTAGTTCTCGAGAAATATCGAATACAGTTTTCCCTAGTCGTGTGGTCCAAGCTAAAATTCAAATTTCTTGCGAACTTAAGCTTGTAGAGGGCTGAAAATTTACGTTTGTACTTCTAAAGGTTTGTAGTATACAACTACCTATGTGCGAACGGCGCAGCACCACTTTAGCAGATGGACGAAAATTTCCGTTTTCTTGATTTCTAACCGAGAAAAAATACGGCAATGGCGTATGTTGTGTTAGTACTGATCAGTTGTTCCTCATAGTGATCTGCCTCGCGCAGTCGATCGCAACCTCAGGGTGCGCGGGAAATGAGCGCTATAAAAGGCGCTCACTCATAGCCTTAGTCAGTTCTGCAGCTCTACATTTAGTTCGTTCGTTCACTCATCTGCCTCATATTCTATTGTCCTCTATTATTTCTTTAATAAATATATTTCCTTCTGTGCCTGCCTCAGGACGAAGAATCGACGTGTCCAACGCGGAGGACACAACAGTGGCGATCAGGATAGCGGCTACTAGCGAAGAAGTAGCCGTAACGAAGAAACACGCGCCAGGAAGAAGTCGACGAAGAAGCTGAGAAGAGCTTAACGAATTCATCGATCGACATGGCGAAAGTGGACGTTCAGGAGATGATGATGATCTTCAAGGAGATGATCAAAGAAGAAAGGAAGGAGATGATGGAGATGTTCCTGAAACACATCGGAGGCACGAAGCAGAGCAGTTCGACGGAGATTCCGAGTATGATGTCCGCACTGAGCAATCGGATCGAAAAATTCTACTTCGACCCTGAAGCGGACATGTGCTTCAGCAGGTGGTACGCCCGCTACAAGGAAGTCTTCGTCGAAGATGCGAAGCAGCTAACAGAGAATGCGAGGGTGAGGCTTCTCTGCGAAAAGCTGGACAAGGACAGTTTCGAAAAGTACCAGAGGCATGTACTCCCGAAAGAGGTAACCGCGATCAAATTCGAAGATACTGTCGAAACCTTGAAGCAGTTGTTCGACGTGAAGATTTCGGAATTCACTATGCGGTACCAGTGTTTGAAGCTGGAAAAGGTGGATTCCGAAGACTACCTTATGTATACGGGCCGAGTGAACGAACTATGCGAAAAAGCGAAGATCCACGACTTGGATAGCGATGGAATCAAATGTCTTCTATGGATTTTTGGCCTGAAAAGCCAAAAAGAAGCAGAAATCAGGCAGCGACTCATAGCCGTACTGGACAAGGAGTACAAGGCTGGACGAAAGATGTCGCTACACGAATTGTACCTGGAGTGCGAAAACTTCCTCAGTCTCAAGAAGGATAGCGAGACTGTAGCTGGTTGCACGAAGATTGTCGAAACAACAAGCAAAGAAGAACCCATGAAGCTGGAATGCTGGAACTGTGGTAAAGCTCACTTTGCCAGGGAATGCAAAGCGAAGCTGTGGTATTGCAAGAAGTGCAAGAAGACAGGTCACAAGGAGAAGTTTTGCGAACAAGTGGCTGAGAGAAAAGAAGTCGTTCAGCAGGATTGGAAACGAAGAATCCACAGAAGCAGCGACACCAGTAAGAACAGAAGTTGGACGAAACCGAAACGTCATGTTCATAGTATTGCGAAGATTGCGAATGCGATGATGGAAGTGAATTCGACTCGCGTATATGTAGAAGCGAAAGTAAATAGCCATCCAGTTAGGTTTCTACTGGACACAGGATCAGATATCACCTTGCTGAACGAAGCGATTTGGAGAAGCATGGGCACTCTACTGTTGGAAAAGACAAGCGTGATCGTTAAGAATGCTAGCGGAAGCTCCATGACAGTTCATGGAAAGCTATGGTGTGAGTATGAGATCAAAGGATCCAGAAGCGAAGGCTACGCATACGTGACGCCCCACAACTCACTGCTAGGATTGGAGTGGATCCAGAAGAACGAAGATATGTCGTATCACTTGAGCAGAATGGTTGCTGAAGTGAAGACAGAGCAAACCAAGGACATCGCTTTGAAGCTGGAGGAAGCCTATCCAGAAGTCTGCAAAGAAGGTTTAGGACGCTGCACAAAGGAGAAAACTCACATGAGAGTTGACGAAAATGTTCGCCCAGTGTTCAAAGCTTGCATGTCCCCCATGCCGCGCTGGAAGCTGTCGAAAAGGAGCTTGATAGGCTGTTGGAGCTAAACGTCATAAGTCCAGTGACACACAGTGAATGGGCAGCGCCCATCGTATGTGTCAGGAAAGCGAATGGAAAGTTGAGAGTGTGCGCTGACTTTTCAACTGGACTCAACAAAGCGCTGGAGTCGTATGATTACCCGTTGCCATTGCCGGAGGATATATTCGCATCCCTCAATGGAGGCACGGTGTTTTCGCAGATAGATCTGTCGGACGCCTATCTGCAGATTGAGTTGTCAGACGAAGCGAAGAAAATGGTTGTAATAAATACGCATAGAGGGCTCTACCAGTACAACAGACTGCCTTTTGGAATCAAGACAGCACCAGGGATCTTCCAGCAAATCATGAACAAGATGGTAAATGGTCTACGTGGAGTAGCAACCTACCTGGACGACATCTTGGTCTGCGGACGAACAGAAGAAGAACACATGGATAATCTGTTGACTGTGTTTGCAAGAATCGACGAATACGGATTCAAAATTCGTCTAGAGAAGTGTTCTTTCGGTAAGCCAGAGATACGATATCTTGGCTTCATAGTGGATCGAAATGGCCGAAGACCGAACTTAGAGAAGATTGAAGCAATCAAGAATATGGATGAGCCGAAGAATGTTAGCCAACTGAGAGCTTTTCTTGGCATGATAACGTACTATGCGGCGTTCATGCCAAAGATCAAGGATCTTCGTGGGCCATTGGACGCGATGCTCAAGAAAGATGCGAAGTGGGCTTGGACACGAACACATCAAGAAGCGTTCGAAAAACTCAAGGAGACTTTGTCAAGTGAGCTGAATCTTGCTCACTATGATCCAAGACAGAAGATCGTCGTGGCAGCGGACGCCAGCGATTATGGAATGGGATGCGTGATATCGCATAGATATGCCGATGGATCCGTAAAGCCAATTGCACATGCATCGCGGTCTCTTACGAAAGCGGAGAAGAACTATTCGCAGATCGAAAAAGAAGCATTGGGAATTGTCTTTGCTGTCAAGAAATTCCACAAGTACATATTCGGACGAAAGTTTCTACTTCTGACGGACCATCAACCACTGCTAGCCATCTTCGGTGATAAGAAAGGAGTTCCAGTTTACTCCGCTAACCGACTTATGAGATGGGCTACAATTCTACTTGGATATGACTTCGACATAGAATATGTCAAAACAACGAAGTTTGGACAAGCAGGTGGCTTGTCAAGGTTGATGAAGAAGAATCAGAATCTCGAAGAAGATGTCGTGATAGCTGCCGTTGAGAACGACGTTGACTACATGCTGAAGAGCTGCATAAGAAAACTGCCAGTAACGGTATCTGATGTACGAACCTGGACGAAGAAGGATCCGGTACTTAGAAGAGTACTCACTTACGTGCAGAAAGGAAATTGGCCAGAAGTGAATGGAGAATTGGCACATTTTCGAAATCGAAGAGAGACATTGTCAATCGTGGAACAATGTCTGATGTTAGCCGAAAGGGTTGTGATACCCAGGGAGCTTCGAAGAAATGTTCTGAAGGAACTACATAGTGGTCATCCAGGGATAGTAAGGATGAAGAAATTGGCTCGAAGTTACGTCTACTGGCCGAATATCGACAAAGATTGCGAAGACTTGGTGCGAAGATGCACTAAATGTCAGGAGCTAGCCAAAAATCCGACGAAGGTACCATTAGAAGCATGGCCGTCCGCGACTCGAGTGTGGCAGAGGATACACATTCGACTTCGCTGGACCTATGCAAGGAGTCTTCTACTTAGTCGTGGTAGATGCGTACAGCAAATGGCCTGAGATGATCGAGATGACCAATATCTCGGCTGCGAAGACGGTGAAGGCTTTAAAGAACTTGTTTGCGAAGTATGGATTACCGCAAACAATAGTGAGCGACAACGGTACCCAGTTTACATCGGACTTATTCAAGAAGATGTGCGACGAAGGTGGAATCACCCACATAAGGACTGCTCCGCACCACCCTCAATCGAATGGACAAGCAGAGCGTTTCGTTGATACGCTGAAACGCGGAATCAAGAAACTAGAGGGGGAGGAGAGGCCAACAGAAAAGACTCTGAACGTGGTGTACGTGGTGTTACAAGCGTATAGGACAACACCAAATACGAACCTAAACGACAAGACGCCATCGGGGTTGTTTCTAGGCAGAAACTTGCGCACAAAATTAAGTCTGTTACTCCCAATGACAGAAGATGCAGAAGACCCACTCGCACGAAGGAGACGGGAGCGCATGAAGGATCAGTTCGACCAGAAGCATGGAGTCGTTCGAAAGGAATTCGAAGTTGGTGACTTGGTTTACGCTAAACAGTGGAAGCCACCCCACTTCCATTGGATGAAAGGGACGGTGATGAGACGTATTGGACGCGTCAACTATGAAGTAATGGTTGGAAATGAAGTCTGCAAGGAGCACGCAAATCAGCTTCGGCATAGAAGCAACGGCGAACAACTTGCCGTTCAACAGCAACTTAAACAACAATCTGAAGCTCTGAAGATATTGTTAGATGTTCTAACCGAGGACGAGACGTTACATAGGAATGACAATGCTGCTGAAGGGAGTTCCGAGCAAGCGAGCGCGAGTGATGGGCCAGCACCCGTGGATTCAGCGACATCGACGTCGACATCAAGCCACGAGCCGTCCACGCCGCCGACAACGCTTCGGAGATCGAGCAGAACGAGAAGACCTGTACAGCGGTTCCAACCTAGTCCATAGCATGTTATCGTATGTTTGTTTCATTAGTTTTGTAGTTGTTTAAATGATAGTTATATCTATGTATAATCGATTTCTTAGCTGTTCATATTTGTAATTCATGCTTTTGTCGTAGGCTAGTTTTGTTGTAACTACCCTACTGGGGAGGTGTTGTGTTAGTACTGATCAGTTGTTCCTCATAGTGATCTGCCTCGCGCAGTCGATCGCAACCTCAGCGTGCGCGGGAAATGAGCGCTATAAAAGGCGCTCACTCATAGCTTTAGTCAGTTCTGCAGTTCTACATTTAGTTCGTTCGTTCACTCATCTGCCTCATATTCTATTGTCCTCTATTATTTCCTTAATAAATATATTTCCTTCTGTGCCTGCTTCAGGACGAAGAATCGACGTGTTCAACGCGGAGGACACAACAGCGTATATAGACTCCTTATGTAGATAGCGTTTACGTCTGCAAGTTAGAATTTTTCTAGGTCTCTTATGAACTGAGTTACGATTTTTCTCAATTTTTCGGGCAGTTGGATCTTTTTAGCTTTTGGCTCGAAACTCGTAGTGGATTAGAGCTGTTGCTAAAGCAAGATAGCCATCTTGTAGAGCTTTCTTTGCTCACATCTTGTAGAGCTTTCTTTGCTCTATCGAACAGTATCTTGCAACCTATTCAAAAATGAGAAATGTATGACTTATTGCGGTTGGAAATCAAAACCTGCATTAATTTCCGGACAACCTAATACCTCAAACTTGAGCAATTAAACCATCAATTGACACCTCTGCCATGTATCTGACCTCTGCTCGGCGTACGCCCGAAATTGCTTAAAAACCGTTCAAGCGCCAACTATAATTTTGACCAGCGCTCGCTGAGAGATTATTTGACGAGCGCCTGCAGAAAATTCTGTGTTGCTGCCCGCTGGGAGAGTATTAGACAGTAAAAAAAGTGCCGCCCGCTAAAGGTTTGGCCACGCCCTAACATTCTGCTGACCGCTTGCAGAAAAGCGCGAGTTTGCGGACCGCCTGCTCCCGGCGATTATCTGAGTAAGTTTGCCCTTAACTTTTGCAACGAACGTTAGGGAACGGCCTTAGGTTCGCAGTGTTCGCGGTGTTCGCGGTGTGTGTTCGTGGTGTTCGTGGTGTTCGTGGTGTTGTCGGTGTCGGTGGCTTTCGTTCCCCTACAAAGGCATTGTAATGGAAAAATTGTTATATCTTGTGTGGCGTGCCACACCCCACACTTGACCCTGCCGGCAACTCCGACAACACCGACAACACCGCAAAACCGACAACCGCGAACACCACGAACACCGCGAAACCACGAACACGCGAACAGCGAACCTATGCTCAGACAATCGCCGGGGGCAGGCGGGCACCGGAAAAATAGATTGCTGATCTCTCGCACCCCGCTCGCGGATTTTTTGGAAAGGAATCAGGAGTTTTCGGAAGACCGCTTGCTGAGTTCTCGATTCCTCAGAGATTCAGCAATATATCTGCAAAAGATAAGAGCGAAAAAAAGTTCAACAGGCGGTCTCTCAAAAATCCGCTGACTCAGCAAGCGGTCTTCCAAAAAGTCCTGGTCGCTTTGCAAAAAATCCGCGAGCGGGGTGCGAGAAATCAGCAATCTATTTTTCCGGTGCCCGCCTGCCCCCAGCGATTGTCTGAGCGGCCGTTCCCTTAGAAGTCAAGTAAAGTTGAAGTGTCTGGGTCACCACCACTAAAGTCCTCGCGCCGTACATCTACTTAATGTCATGGATTTAAGCTTAGATAAACTGCCTCGTTCTTATTTTGAGCCCAAAATTTGCAGATTAAAGGCCGTCAAATTAGGAATACCTTCCCAGTCGATTTTTTTTATTACAGCTGCTAATAACGAAGACAAAAGCATAGAGAGTTATGGGACTTACGACTATGATGGTGGCAGTGACATCTTCGGTGCAGATTTTATCAATGAACCATTCCGTTCCGAATACGAGTATCTCGGTGAGAATGATCTTGGTTGGTGGCTAAATCGGACTGAAATAGCAGTACAGCTTGAACATCGGTTGTGCTACAGTAAAGGTTTGCAAAACAATATTCCAAAGCCCTCGCCCTTCCAATATTTTCATACAAAAAGTCTAATCGAAACACTCTTCTACTCTGCAGAAGTTCGGCTTCAGCCTTTACTCTCTAATTCAGCGGTTTGGCATTTGAAAGGCGACCGCACGCACCGACGCAGTTTGCGTCTCTTTCGTAAGCGTACTCTCTGATCCCCCTACACTTGATTAAGCCTCGCCCTACAGCCGCCAATATTGTTGAATCAAAGGATGATTTGCTCATTATTCATGAAACGAATGTCCTGTATACTCCAAAATTTGATATCCGACTAGATCCTGCATGTGATTCAACAGCAACAAGGCGCTCCTAGACCAAATGCTCATTAACATTGAATTCATTAGGTTCGAGGGACCGCGAGAAAAGACTCCACTATGCGGATTAGTACACAAAAACTTTTTGGATTGTTAAGTAAAGAGTTGATTGTTATAAGCTCTTGTTTATCAAAGAGTAATCGATCGTAGAAGTTCACAAAAGTAAAACGTTTTCTGCTACCATAGAAGTATGACTGCGCTTTTTCCGAAAACAAAATGTTTGAACCGTGATACTTTATCAAAACTTTCTATTACCTATGCTCGTACTGCGAAACAGCTGGAATGTAACGAAGTGAAACGAAATCATAAAAAAGGGTTTTTATGTTTTGCGTATCTGAGCACTGCGCGCAATCCAGCTAAAGCTTTCAAAGAGAGTGTTTCACCAAAATTTGAGCTTCAGGTTCCGCATTCTAAATATTCCCGACTACGTATGATTAAATAGCGTCAATTCGGATCCAATTTTCGACAACGCCGCGCAAGCAACGAGGATGAGTTGTGCCTTCTAATCCAATCCTCTCATACGATGGCAGCAACGTCGTGAAGATGACGCCAACTGGGACGGACGTAGTGGAAGTTGTAGGGAGGAAAGAGTCGTTAAAGGGGCAGAGTCGCTGTTTGCGAGCAACATAGGTGCAAATTCTCGGCTTAGCATGCTAAAATGAAGGGAATCATTCCAAATACTAGAAAGGAATGCAAAACACATTCCAGCTTTCGAAATTTTGTTTTCATCATAGATATGATAAACTTGTAAATGGTTTCATTAAAGGCAGTGTCTCACCAAAATTGAGGTCGCACGGATTTTCACATATTCTATTATAGGGACCTCTAAGTAGGCCATTGCAACAAGTCCCACTCAATTTGACCCCCTCCACGCTGAGAAAAATTCGCTCAAAGTGGTACGCGGAGAGCCAGTTGGTACGCGCGGACGACTCCTTCGGTCTCCCCCTTAACGCGTTTGAACATGTCCCTCCTCTTGGCATCCACCTCCCCTCTGTTGCTGCCACTGTAGCTGAGGCTGAAGTTGGGAGGTACAACTCGTCCACGTTGCTTCTGCGGGGCCTCCAGAAAACGGGGTTTTTGGGAACTGCGTGCGATTTTAAGCCCATACACTGCTAGACAGGGTCCGACAGGCTCGCAAAATGGAGAAATCTTGGCAACTAAAGTTTGGTGAGACACTGCCTTCAAGCAATCGCGCATTTTCTTCTAGTAAAGGAACAAGGCGCATTGAAGCTAGATATGAAAAGGCACTTGCCGATGGTTTTGGTGATAAAACTTTCAGATTGCAGCATACAAGCTTTCTCAATGTCATCTAGGCATTTGCGGAAACTCACTTTACAGTGCTGACCAAAGTTTGCAGCCACCCTAGAATTTTGCTATATCTTACTCTGTTTTGTTAAGAACGATCTAAATTTTGGTATCATGTGGAAATCACACTGCTCAACACTATGCCAAAAAATTTTGCAGTTTCATGCACACAGAAGGGGCTTCTGGAGAGATTGAAGAAAACAACAAAATCGCGGTTTGTCAAAAATTGCAGCTACTTCCTGCTAAATGCCTTTGGAAAACTCGTCACTTTCAAGTATCTGGGCTACAGATGCACCTCTAAGCCTTGAGATATGTAGTGCAACAAGCGTCATCAAACTCCGAAAAGGAGATTCTACGGAGCAAATTTGCTTGAACGCCAAATGGCCCCGAAAATTGAATAAGTCATTAGGTTGCCGAGAGGTAATCGACTGATCTGTGTGTTTCTATGGAAAGATTGTACCATCTGAACATTCAGTGGCCGTTTCTAGATGTGAAAGAAGAAGCACATTACTGGGCATGCTTCGAAATCTACCACCATCTTGACTGAGATGCGGAGCACTTTTCAGCTCAAAAATTGGGCTCAGTGGTCTAAATATTTCTCAAACTTGATGAAAACATTGATTTTACGAAGGGTTCACTGATGAATCTTGCAGAGGTTCATTGGAAGTATGGAGGCGCTATAGGTGCAAAAAAGTTTGCGCGATTACCATATCTCGAGAACGTTCGATTTTTCAAAGGGAATCATCAGCGGTAAAAACGCGCGGGTTTTTTTCCTCAGCTTTAGCCTTTTCCATACTCCAAAGAATCTCTGCAAGATGTGTTGTGCTCGTCTTGGTAAAATCAGGGTTTTCACCAAGTTTAAATGATCTTTAGTGCTCTGGGCCCAATTTTTGAGCTACGTTCCCCAAATCTAAGTTTAGGTTGTGATAGATTTGAAGCATGCCCAGTAATGCTCTTTCTGTGACATCTACAAACCGCCACTGGATGTTCAGATGGTACAACCTTTCCATAGAAGCATGGATCAGTCAATTACTTCTCTGCAACCTAATAATTTATCGAATTTTATTTCCTATCTGGCATTCAAGCAAATTTGCTCCGTAGAGCCTCCATTTTTGGAGTTTGATGAATGGTGATTGCACTGCATATCTCAAGGCCTAGCGGTGCATCTGTAGCCCACATACTGGAAGGTGACAAGTTTTCCAAAGACATTTAGCAGGAAGTGACTGCAATTTTCACACGTTGACGACGAGCCATTTTTTGAGGTTTGTTTCTGTGGACAAGACGTTTCCGTGCATCCCTATGCTTGGCCGCATGTACTTTACATATATGCATGCAGCCATGCACGAAATACAAAATCAAGCCCCGCCCCCATGCGGCAAGCTCCGCCACTCGGCCAAAAATGTCGGAAATTGCCCGAATTTTAGAACTTCATGCGAATTTCGCCACTTTTGAAAAATGGGCGGAGCTTGCCACCTGGGGGCGAAGTTTGCCTCACGGTGGACAAGGCCTGGCTCAAATTTGCTTGAGTCTTTGCGTTTACCTACGGCTTTATCCATGCTTTTTCAGAACAAAAGGGTCTTTTTGAGAGGCACGTGAGTGGGCGGAGTCAAAGGGGGGGGGGGAGCTAATATCTAAAGTACACCTGAGCCTATGTTGATTATATGAACAAGAACTGAGAGTACTGGACACATAATATTGAGATTAAGGCCGCCGCGCACCATCGCGCGGCGTCGTTTGCAGGCACGTCAACGTGTTGACCAACCTCGATTTTGTCGTTTTCGCCATTTTCTCAAGAGCCCTCTGTGTGCATAAATTGCAAAATTCTTTGAAATAGTGTTGAGCAGTGCATACTTTTCACATAATATCAAATTTCGGATTCGTCCAAGCAAAACGGAGTAAGATATTGCAAAATTCTAGAGCGGCTGCAAACTTTTGGCCAGCACTGTATGTGAGTCATTTATCTTAGCATGTTAAAACAACGCTGCTAACAATTTTGACAAAGCTTCTATGTCAAATCAATTTTAGTTAGGGCCAATACAAATGTAGGGGGGGGGGGGGAGAGGAAAAGAGCCCTACCGCCAAATTTCAGAAAGGCTAAGACACAATGTCTCAGTTCTAACTTGGAATTTACAGCAAAATCAATCATCAGGTAATAACGCAAACCATAGCTAATTATTCCACACTAATGTAAAACATGAAATTGCTCGCAAAGATAAAAGTCTGTTCGAAAGGGCGCAGGGATATTAAAATAGTATGAAATCGAATTTTTTTACTGACAAGGAGCTCAACTCAAGTCCTTAGTACATAGACGGTTATGCCATGATGCCAGCAAGTCAATGAGTATGCAAAATTTGCACGAAAAACTCATTAAATCGCTCCAAATCGATGCACCGCAGCTAAGAATAGCATACTTGAAACCAGCGTTTCAGGCTGATTTAGAAGAATTTATGTCTTGTTCCGAAAGCCGTGCTAAGTTATGTGCCTTTCCTTATACAACGTGGTAACTTTAGTCAAAACATGGCCACATTTCTCTCTAACAATAATCTGCGAGATAATCGCAATGTCGCCAATACAGACTGTACGAATTCAACTTGGAATCTGGTAAATTATTGGCATCTAAAAATGTCTGCTGCGATAGATATAGTTAACTGCACGGAATCGCCCGGACTGAGCGTCCGCGAGCGTGTCTCTTGCGCGCTAACATTGGCATTCGCGCGCATGAGTCGTCATAGCGCTCGTACTCGATACATGTTGCAGGCACTCTCGCGTGCTTCAGCCTACAGCATCCCGGGCGATTCGTGCGGCCGACTTCAATTTGCTGGAAACAATTGATCTAAAAAGCTTCAAACAGATTACTGCAAAATTGTCCGAATTTGTAGCTTACCGACGGCGAGTACCATTACTCATAAAAAATTGCTGTGGACTTACAATTTGACCCTGAGATGTTTTTTACGCCTAAGTGCCCAAAGATATTGATAAGGACATGGGTATAGGCCGTCCGCGCTGTGCTCGGAGAGCAACGCTGTCGCTTACATTGAAGATAGTACACGACTGGAAGAGGCGCAGAGAAAACATGCGGCGAAAGTGCACGAGGAAAGAGGAGTGACGCGCAGTGCACACCTTGCGCACTCTCCGCGCCCAGCGCGTACGGCCTATAGCGTACACGAGGCGTACGTTACTTATACTTGATAGGGGAGCCTGCAGGATCGCGAGAGTCGGACGTGCGTACGGCCATTGCGCGGCGCACGTCCGATGCCACGTCCCAGGTGCCAGACTTACCCGCTTCAGCCGGTTCGTTCGGTTCATAGGTCAAATCACTAACTGTCCAACAGCAAAGGTAGTGAACCGAATGAACTTGTTCAACAGGATAAGCCTGACACCTACCTGAGTCGTAGGACGCACATGCGCGGCGCAATGGCCGTACGCACGTCCGAGGTCTCGCAATCCTGCAGGCCCCTTTTATCGTTTTTGTTTGAATCACTCGTTCTCTGCAAATATTTTAAGATCACAACCGAACACACTGAACGGTTGGAGCGGAAGTGGGTGGAGAACCATTACGGAACTAGCACGGCGCGCCTGTACTTTAACTCAAGATGGTAAGTTTAGACATTTTCGAACATTTTTGAAAAAAGTTCAAGCATATCTAAAACGATTTTAAGTTTTGAGTTTTCCAGGTCTCGAGGGCGAAGCATCCCATATACAGGGTGTCCCAAAAGTAAGTATACACTTTTCAATCGTTAATATCTCTTTTCCCATTGTGTCTTTTTTAGCCATTTAAGTATCCTGTAGACTCCTGTAGAGGAGGCTTCAACTTGGATTTGCAATATCGAGCAAATCACCGACGCTCTTCGTTACTGTAGGATTACTGTAGGAACTTCGACAAGGACTTTAGCCCGTTGCAAGCCATATTCTGCCTCGGAACAAAACCAAGCAAACCAAAGATTCTTATGCTATGGTAGTGGAAGCCGCTGATTTCGAAAATGAAACTTTCACCTAACTCTGATGCTTCTTTCCTAAGTTATCCCGTAAACCGTAATAACCGAGTTACCAGCATTTGTAGGAACTGTAATTTCACTGTCAGAAAAGCTAAAAACACTCATAAAAAGTTGTGTAACGGAATCGGCGTGCGCGAAAACCCTAGTACACGATTTTTCAAATTTTTTGAGAAAATTTTGTCGGATGGCATATTTTACAATGGTTCCACATGCTGGAAGTTCTTACCATAATCCTACAGTAACGAAAAGCGATCGGTGATTCGCTCGTTGCTGTAAATCTAAGCTGAAGCCTCCTCTACAAAATGGTATTTGAAAAAGACCCAATGGGAAGGGAAATATTAACGATTGAAAAGTGTGTACTTACTTTTGGGACACCCTGTATAAAGCTGAATGCGTCTAAGGTTTGCCAGAATTGAATAAACAACTAAGGAAGAGTTCCACACTGAAATGATCGGTAAAAATCGTAAGGCGGAACAGGTGTTGCGAGGCAGCGAACGAAAAGTGGAGGTGTAGGTGAGCAAAGGAGAACGACAGGGAGACGTCGGGGCGTTTAACTCACATTGGAGATCTAAGCGGTCGTAGCAAATTCCAACTTATAAATTATTCTCCTTACCAAAAAATGCAAGCGCTGACAAGGTCACCATAACCGCAACTACTCCGACGCAATAAGAGCGCTTTTGTGTTTTGGCACCTTGCGCAAGTTTTGTGCGCGGTCTCTGGTCATAAACTAAATCGGTCTTTCTGCGTTTCTAAAACCCGTGCTCAATCCCACTACTATAAGAAACAATTCTTTTAGAGAAATTTTTACGAAAGCTTTTTGATGAGATTAATCTGTAAAGCCTATTTATTACTCTTTCTACCTTATTGCCAAGTTAATACACAAATTATCAAATTCTTTCACTACCATTTTTAATGTGGGTGTGGGCTTAACTTTTGGGGCTTTGCGCTATTTTTGATTTCTCTCCAGTCCAATGTGCATTGCATGTCCATGCAGCCTACTTGTGTAGCAGTACTTCGCATTCTCACAATGAAAAAAAAAACGCAGAAATTGAAACAATTGTTGCAATATATTAGGTTGGCCCAAAAGTTCGTTTGCACCATTTTCAAAAATTCATAACTCTCAGTTTTTTTCAGCCGATTTGCGAGTTTTCATTTTTGTCTTTTTGCCTTCCTCTTATCTTCATGATCATTTAACGGCTTTTTTTGAGCATACACTGTTTAGATAGAAACGGTAGAAAAAAATTACCCGAATTTCGTATTATACGTGCTTTTACCAGCTCATTCTAATCGTATAAAGTTTGTGCTGATCAAGCTTCTCTATGAAAAGTTATAATTATTGAGCAAGCAATACAAAAGGGCGAGTTTGAACCGACTGCTCCGATTTTTGGTGCAAGTTTTAGATTTTTATGCTCTGCATGGAAAACTCAAAATTTGGGCAAATTTCTTCTACCGCTTCTACGCAGTGTATGCTCAACAATCGTTGAGCTACGACTATGAAGAGAATGAGTTGATTTTTCAGATAAAAATGAAAACACGCAAATTGGCCAGAAAACCGGGTGTTATGATTTGAAAATGGTGCGAACGAAAGACTCGAAAGAGTTAGTGTTCAAATGCTGCAATCCTCCAAAGTTTGCAGAATTCGAGTTAAATAAAGTGTCACAAGACATTACATGAACGCCGCGTTTATAACCAGCCTGCTGCTCTAATATAAAACTCAGTGGCCAACTTGGGCGTGTCGGCTGCTTCAAAACACAGATTTTTGTAAGTCACCTAATGAATTCTTTTGTTTTCTTTTTGCTTGTATTCGTACGAACTAGTTGTTTTGAACAAACGAATTTCTTGGTGAAAAATGGAGCAAGGCAATGTAACTGAAGTCGCCGTCTATTCTATTAAGTCAAGAAATTGGTTTTCAAAGTCTGCTCAATGCACAACAAGATTTTTATTTATCTCGTACACTTTTACAAGTGTTCAACGTACGTCTATGATTTCAGTTTCTCCGTCATCATAATAGTCTTCGTCATAATTGTAATCTTCTTGAGAAGCTAAAAACAAAGAATAGCTCACATACGTTACTTCACCACAAACTCACGAGTAGTAGTAGTAGTAGTAGTAGTAGTAGTAGTAGTAGTAGTAGTAGTAGTAGTCGTAGTAGTAGCGGGATCTTGATCACAAAGTCCATAGGTGGTATCGCAGTTTACATCCGTTCCTTTAATAACTTTCTTGCAGGGTCCAGGTTTTTGACATCCAGCATTATTTTTCGAATCTGCCCAGTAAAGCGGTTTACCTTCCTTTGGCCTACAAAAAATGTTGCGTATGTTTCATATTTTGTTGAGTAATATTCCCAAGCATTTATGTAGTGGCTGGAATCAAATTGCTTACTTGTTACTATACACGCACGCAAGAGCAACCTTGTTTATATCGTTACAAAACAATAATGAGCAGCCGAATTTTAGCGTCTTGTTGTAGATCATCTATAAATGTAAAAATAGCAACTTAAGCTCTATCTCGATTGAAGTGAAGCCGGCAAAAGCTCACATTAGCAAATGGTTCCATGGAAGTATCAGTGTACACTACGTCTGAGCTCAGTGGGCTTTTAACCGTATCCGTCCAGTCTTCCACCGCAAATTCAAAAAGATCCTTTTGTTCAATCAAATGTGGTTTCTTAGGCATTCTATATCTGTAATGGAAAGTTTCCATTATGTTCCTGTTCAACTCATGTTGAAGGCATACGTAATGAAGTTTTCGGCTTTTCCAAGTTTGTCCATGTAGTTGCTCGAATGCTTGCATTTGTTTCCAATGGTGGCCATTGCAAGTCCTTCGTGTAAACAATCATATTTCTGCAAAGAAGTAACACGGTTTTTTTGTATGACCAATGTGTTTTGACTAAAATCGGAGGAAGAAAGCTGAAGAAAGGGATCTCTCAATCAGCTGAAACATAGTCAGACATGCCCTTTCGCTTCAATTTTTCTGTCTGTTTTACTCACCAGCTTGAAAAGAGTTTTTGATCCAGGTATGCTTCCAAAAACTGCCGCATTCAGATTACGCTTGGCAACGTTTGCTCTAAGCTCATTGTGAGAGTTTGTGACAGCCGCGACCACAGTTGCATCGAGTTTGCAGGCTGCATGTGCTGAAATCTGCAATGCGTTTACTTTTTTTACATTCCATCAAGAAATAGGGAAGCCCATAAAGGTCAAAATCTCAAATTCGGATACGTGAATTCTTACCCGCCTCCCCTATATGAAAAAAGACTGCGCTTATCTGAAAATTTGATGTTGACTTGTGGAATTCTTAAAATGCCAACTATTACCATAATTACAAGCGGCAACAACATCTTGCTTCTTTGCAATTCAGTCTTGGATCTGAAGAAAGGATCTATAACGCCCGTACAGATTTTGTTAGCTGCAAGATATTTGCTGTAGACTTCGATGTCTCTTAATCAGATATTAAAAGCTTAGCTTCTGCCTGTGATTGAGAAGAAGTGTAAAAATGTTTTGTACCTACTGCAATACCGCTCATAATTCGTCAAAAAAGTCGCAGCACTCTAGCAGAGTGCGCCACAGTGCGCTGCAATGCACCGGAGTGTGGCGGAGTGCGCCGGAGAGCAGCGGAGCACGCCGCACTCCACTAGAGTGCGCCGGAATCCGCGTCGCATCGCCATATTTCGCTTAAAAATAGACGTATTGTGATTACTCCAAGGACATCGCTCGACTAAGCTTGGCGAGGCGCATCATCTGGTATATGAATGTGCCACAATCTGTCGGGGTAGGTAAGTATATTGTTATCAATAGGTTTTCGCTCAATTTTGCAGATTTTTCTTTGGCTTGTCCAGTGTGCTCATAACAATATCGTCATTGATTTGCTGCTGATAGCACATCGTAGGGATACTGTAAGGTCATGGTAGAGAGTCACCCTGATGGATTTGTAATCAACTCAAGGTATAATACCGCTCACCGAATCTGCAAAATTTCACTGGACGTCGCGAAAATGCGGGAATTCCACGAAAGCCCGCGACTTTCCCGGAATTCTGCGTCATTCCAGGAATTTCACGAAATCACGGGAATTCCGCGATAATGGGAATCACGCAAACTACGCAGCACCATAATTTTCTTCAGAATGAAGATAATCTGAACCTGGAAAGGCACTGTGTTCAGCTCGTCAAGGCAAATCTTTTTGTACAGCATGAACTTGATATTCCGCTTCCAGTTTTCTCAAATTTTTCTGCAAAGGTCTTTTCGCATAGATGTATCCAGTAAATACTGTTCGGTATTGCTGTGCTTGTAGGTTATTGTGCGCTAATTAGTAGCCGCAGACTCCTTTCCAAAAAAGATAAAAGCGTTGGTGAATTTTGAAAAAACCACGCGCTTCCAAATTCTACTCGCCGTTACTTCCTCCAAAATTGATATAATCCGAGTCAAAAAAATCTGTGCTCAGTTCATCAAGGCGAATCTTCCAATATACAGTACGTCCTTTACATTCCAATCTCAGTATTCTTGAATTTTTCTGCGGACTTCTCTTCGCAAAGTGTAAAGCAGAGCGCATTGGCCCTTATAAGCTACAGTAAAAACCCTTCAACAGTTCTTCTTCCGTAAATTATAGAGCGCCAAAATGTAACCGTATGCTTTTTTTTCCAAAGGAGATAGATGGGCTGGTGAACTGTGGGAAAATTTTGTTGTCTCAAATTCTACTTGTCGTAGCCCTAGAATACGAAGCTATCTTGCTAAGCAGATGTGAATTTCGTAATCAGCAGGTCTGATAACCCCTATGAGCAAGTTTTCAGGGAACTTCGGGTTATTTGATTTTTTTCTCGCTTCACGCTTTGAAGCTCGCCAGAGGTTTTGGTCGAAATGCTGATGATCTTGGTTTGGAAGGAAACTTCGCTTATAAAGTTTTTCGAACACGCTGTTTTATGAAAACGTGTCTGTCAAGTGTAGGGTCTTTTTGCAGAGATAAGTGAAGTAAATTTAACTGAGTCACGAAAGTTCGTAACTTCGCCTGCACTCCCCGCGTATCTGTCAGAAAACCTGCCTGCTTGCTTTTATAGACTAAGTTGCTAGGAGCTGTGCTATTGAATAGCGGGTGTCTCAGGCTCCAAGCTGTAACAGTCTCCGAGTTACGAACCTACGAAAACACGTCCTCATGAATTTTGCCCAAAATGTAAAGATTGCATACTTCGTCGAACTTGCACTGTGACTACATGACATTCAAACTGCAAATATTATTAGCGCACAATAACCTACGAGCACAGCAATATCGAACAGTACTTACTGGAATGTTTTGTGTTGGATAAGCGCTGCGTTACATCTATGCGAAAAGACCTTTGCAGAAGAATTTGAGAAAACTGGAAGCGGAATATTACGGTCATGCTGTACACCAAAAGATTTGCCTTGACAAGATCAACCCAATGCTTTTCCAGGTTCAGATTATCTTTATTCTGAAGGAAATTATGGTGCTGCGTAGTTTGCGTGATTCCCACTATTACGCGGAATTCCCGTGATTTCGTGAAATTCCTAGAATGACGCAGAATTCCGGGAAAGTCGCGAACTTTCTGGAATTCCCGGATTTTCGCGACGTCCAGTGAAATTTTGCAGATTCGGTAAGCGGTATTATACCTTAAGCTGATTACAAATCCATCAGGGTGACTCTCTACCATGCCCCTACAGTATCCCTACGATGTGCCATCAGCAGCAGATATTGTTATCAGCACACTGAACAATCCAATCAAAGAAAAATCTGCAAAATTGAGCGAAAACCTATTGATAACAATATACTTACCTACCCCGACAGATTGTGGCACATCTATTACCAGATGATGCGCCTCTCCAAGCTTAGTCGAGCGATGTCCTTGGAATCACAATACGTCTATTTTTAAGAGAAATGTGGCGATGCGACGCGGATTCCGGGGCACTCTAGTGGAGTGCGGCGCACTCCGCTACTCTCCGGCACACTCCGCCAAACTCCGGCGCACTGCAGCGTACCATGGGGCACTCCGCTAGAGTGCGGCGACTTTTTTGACGAATTATGAGCAGTATTGCAATAATTATGTGAGTCGGAAAAAATTGATATATTGAGTATTCGAGACTATAAGGAAGAAAGCAAGTGTGACTTGTGGCATCAGCACAGGACATTACACCTTCAAAGTATGCAGGAACCTCTGCTAATGTATATCAAGAGTTCTTACAGTTTTTGTTTCACTGATATCTGTCTTGCTTCTTTCTTGAAAAGCTATCAACATGCTAATATGTAACGCCGTTTCTCACGAACAAAATAGAAACTAAGGTGAAAACGATTCGTACGAGATTATGCTGTTTGATTGTTAACATTCTTTACATATACAAAGTTATGTCTTCCATGGGACATGAGGCCTATACAAGCCACAACAATACGAGACATATATGTCATCGCCAAAAAGGCATACTTGCCTTCTAATCATTTGCCAAGCAAGTGAACAGTCCCTATAGTCTGTTTATATGCGGTGCATCCCCCAGTATCTTTCCCGTATGAACCATCAAAGTGACTGTCTTTCGATCATTTTTAGATGTGAACTTCGAATGAGCGCCTAAAATCTAAATTTATCGTGAGGCCATGATGCGATTGGCATTCAAAAGAGCGCTTCAAGCACTCTCGAACGTCGTATCAAGCCTTTGGAAATTCTCTTTGTTTCCTGGTAAAAAATGCAAAAAACTTGAAAATCAATGATTTTTGCCGCAGTCAGTGGCCAAAAAATCATGCTTTAGCATTTATGTCCGGAAGACAGATGAAATTTGGGGTAAAGTGCATAAGGATGGATAGAGCGTAGAGAGCTCCATCATATGGTAGCCAGACACATGCGTTCACTTTCAAGGCAGTAAACAACACATATCTTAGGTCTCGAAAATGCCAATGACCATATCGACTTCAAGCGCTGAGGCTAGCAAGCCATCGTGATTTGGTGATTGTACCTTCACCTATTGCAGCAATATTACGTTGGATAGTTCCACTTATTTACTACGCAAATAGTGCGCAAACTCTTAATTTTCGAAGTGAATGACTTCGCATTTCAGCAAGTTCAAAAATTATCAACCACGTAAATAAACTTATTATAGTTGTTGTTTGAAAGAAAACATTATGTTCCAACATCTATCAAAATTAGAGCATCTAATAAGCTCTTCAGTGGATAAATCTTTGTTAAAGAGTGTGACGTCTCGTGTGCTCAAACTGTTGGCATTTGAACTGCGTCTGAATTTCGTCTAGAAAACCTCGGCGCACATTGAAAAAGATCACAGACCTTTTAACAAAAGCTCAACTTGTTATAACTATTTTTTCTCGTTGGTTTAGATTTGACCGACAACCAGGGGCTCGGTTGGCATCAGTTCAAGCTGGATATCGTTTTGGGGCGGAAAGCAAAGAGAATAGTGTTGTTGCGAGTGTATGCCACTGTTTGCTAAAATGAGAGCGGCACGCCGCCGATATGCTGACGGCATGCTTACTGTTTTTTGCTTATTTTATGCTCCTTAAAATGCTTGAATTTAGATTATTTGTCAAGATTTTACGAGAACTGAGTAGAAAAACAAAATTTTTGCTTAACTACTCAGCTATGCTGACTATTGATCACAAATCTATAATATGCCCACTTTTAATTTCTTAGAAACAGTGAAAGTTTTAAACGTGATTCAAGCGATTCCGAACATTAGAGCCTTGTAAGAAATCAAATGAGGAGTACCAGTTGTAGAGCGTGAATAGCATGTCGTCTTAATAAGGGTCCTGTGGGGGAAACCAAAAATACAGAGCCGAATAAATATGTAGACTGGAGGTTGCTGTCGTAATGTTTTAGACCGTTCCCGCTGTCGAAGCCAATTATGATTAATCGCAGTTGCCATCACCGCCGGCGTTCAACGCACGATTTCATGGTCATTCTCTCGCTACGAGCTTCTCTGCGCTCTAAGAGGAGTTTAGATCATTATTCTCGAGTTTTCGCGGTATGGATCTCTGCGAAAGAATGATTTCTCGCGCGCTCAAACTGTCAATATTCTTTCTTACGCAATGCTTAAAGGGAGGGGGGTTAGAGTGGGAGACGAAGGGACATTTTGCTGTCTCTCCGAATGTTTCCAGTTCCATGAAAAACTAGCGACCCTACGGGTTACTGTAACCGCGTAGGGGCAAATACATTATTATTTGCTTAGCTGTACTGCATCTAACTATGAACGGCTTTTGCATCTTTTTTTAGTATAGTTTAATAAAAGAATCAAACTTGCAGGTAGGCACAAAATTATAATATCTTATCCTCTTCCAGAAATGACCGAAATTCAATTATTCAATGAAGCATGCTATTTTCGTTACATGGATGTTAAACGTAATCGCTTCCTTAACAGTTCTGTCCAAAACAGATGCATGCTGAGTCTTTACGCCAAAAGCAAAAGCATTCTGTGGCGTAAGCTGTTTGAAATCGAAATTTTTCACCGATTTTCGTGAAAAGTGTGAGGTCCAAAAACTGATCGGCCACAGAGAGAGCGAGCCTGCCTAAGCTCAATCAGTGAGGCCACAGTGCATTTTTTGCTGGTGAGCCTTCAAATTGAGATTTTTGTCAAAATTTCTTAGTGGAAAAGCAAGTGTTTTGTTTGAAAGAACTTAAAACTTTGCAAAACTTCGACTATTTCTTGAATAATAGCATTGACGAAATCATTTCTATCGCTCTTATAAGATATCCAGACAGGTTTGCAGTCTCTTCGCTCAGCCGTTTGAGGAAACTGAAGCCGGCGCGCCCCTCTTCCTTGAAATCCCCCCTTCTCGCTCGCCCAGGGTCCCTGGCGGATTCGTCCGCAAAGGGCTAAGTGGTCAGCCAGCCCTGGTAAGTGCGGTCATCCAACGCGTCCGGATAAGGGAACAAGATTTCGGCAGAGGAATACTCGCCACAGAAGAAGGAGAACGACCTGCACTTCGGGCGGAGCATTTTACCTGCCTCACCTGTCTATCATAAACACTTGTGTAACATTTCGTGTGATAATATTTCCTGCTATTGATTACTTGTGTTCTTTTTGGCACACTTTTGGTGTATTTTAAATAAATAAATAAATAAATAATTAGTCGAAGATTCTAGTTCTAGAGCGGGAGGAACAGACTATAGCGTAATGAGTATTATAATCAGGGTACGGCACAGGTGGCCTACCAAGCAAGCTGAATATCGTTTTTGGGGAAAAGCAAAGGGGATACGGTTTTGCGGAAAGCATACCGTGGCTGTCTTTCGATCTGCCGCCGACACGCTTTCGGCATGCCGGCAGCATGCTCTCTCAAGCATACAAAGGGCTTCTTTACAGCGAAGTGGAGATGAAATGACACCAGAGTTGGTGTATAGATGGGCAAAGAGGAGTTGGAACTAAGTATGAAAAATTATGAAAAAAATATGTGAACTGAAGGCGTCCTTAACTTTTTCCGCAATTGGGTGTTTTCCGCAATTGTTTTCAGGCCATCTGGAAGGCAGCTGAGGTGGCCTGGCAAAGAAGAAATCATACCAATTTTCAAAATTTTGATCAAATCAATTTCAACCAATCACTCAATTTTTTAAATTTTTAATCAAATCAATTTTTCCCCTCACATAATTTTTCCCTTTTCTTTACATAATTTTTATCTACATCCCACACCCTAAAAAATTTGTTCCTGAATTTGTTCCGCTTCAAACCCCTTCTCCCCGCTTAGTTACAGCCCCTTGGAATTTTTGAATGGCGGCGGCAACGCTGCTCGTGTAGTGCTGCTTGCTGGATACATCATGCTGCCAATTTGAAGAATATGAATACCATCGCGTTTTTTATGCTTTTTGGCGTTTTTTATTTTGCTTCGTTCCCGTGGCGAATGTCGTAGTATCATTGTGAGCTTCGTTTTTTTTGCAGTTTCGGGAAGCCACCTCGTGCGGAGCCCTGATTATTATTGAGAAGTGAGGATCGTGATTGTGCTGAAAATATTGATAGCAGAAAGAGGTAATACGCCGTTATCCAATGAGTATTACGACGATGACATGCTCACATCGAAATGGAGATGAGATAGTTTCGAAAAATATTTGGCACTGCTGTCGCGCTCAATACGATTTCGAGGCATTTCGAGACTACTATCTCGTCTCGAGCTTCTCTGCGCTTTAGGACTACACCGTTGTACTCGTTTTCTAGCGGGCCAAATCTCCGCGAGAGAGTTTAATGTCTCGCTCTCGCACTTTCAACAACTTCCCCTCCGCAATGCACAAAAAGGGCATTCTTCCCGTTATGCTGAATGTTCCCAGTTCATAAGAAGATTCTAGATTATACGACATCGTCATCTAGTAGTGAATCACCTGTGTAAAGTGATGCATATTCTGAACTAATGTACCAGCAAGGTATGCGATAGGTAAGGTTTTATCCTTGTATTAAGTACTCACATGTGGTCTTTCAAGAATCTAGGTTCTGCTTGCTTGATAGCAATGTTCGCAACCTTGCCTTTTCCAAAATTTTACACAAAATTCCCTTTAGAAACCGTCAACTATTTATCCAACTTGACTGAAATGCCTCATGTTTACCACAAAATGTTCGTGATCGATAAAGGTTATCTGCCAGGTCTTTGCTCTTACTTGGATGTCTGCCATAAGCCCTGGCTATATGGGCAGCGATTTCATCGTCGCGATTCCGGCAGGGGAATTTGATCAGAGGGACGAAATCGCCATTATCAAATCGCTGATCGAGGGTTCGGGACACATCCAACTGTTCAGCGATAAGGTGATACAACACACTCAGCACTTGTTCCAAGTTTTCTTTTGGCATCCAAGAGCAACATTTAGCGTGTTCTTTTACGTAAATCTTTGTCTTTCTTTCTAAGGCAAGTACGTTCAACATTAACAATTTATATTAGCTTCTCGCGAGCATTTATCGTTTGAATTTTTTTTATTAGATACACGATGCAAAGCCAATTTTCTCAAGTTGTAGCTGCAGTTTTATAGGCTGCTAATATTTTGCGATATTGAGATTTTTGAAAGCATGACAAATACAAGTTTTAAACATTTGAAACCATCTTTCGACTATTGGCACGAATTAGGAAAGACGCGCATCACGATTTGAAGAAGTGCAGTTTATAAAATCTGCATCACTTCACATCTCTGCAAAAAAAGTCAAAAGAGAAAAACTGTTCCAGAAACTCCTAATAAAGAAATCCAATTTTAGAGATTTCGCCCCGTGGCTGATTTTGAACCAGCGACGTGATATCGCCAAATTTCGCCTAAATCGCTGCGACATTGATGGAACAGGTATGATCTAAGAAAACACAGCCAGCGATCCTTCGCACCGGACAGCTAGCACGACCGAAACCCATGCTTTGCTGACATACATAGAGCGTAGGACATGTCCTGTTGCACAGATAGCATCGCGATGATTTTTTTGTCGGTATAGCCAGGGGCTAAAGGCTCAGTTGAATTGATTTACCTTGCTATTAAATAAATTCCATAGAAATTTAAATGTGTAGTTGATCGTATAGAAAGATGTACTAATCTTGATGCTGACACAGAAGATTGTTCATACCAGAAAATGGTACGGTGAATAGCTTCTTTGACAGCATTCGAAATTGTTGCTTTCAAAAATACTGAAAGTGCGATAGACTACGAAGTTGTTGGTAGGTGTTCCTGAGTGGAGGAACTGTGGTGATCGTTGAAACTTGCTACAGGAGTACATTAGCGCAACAAGTACTCTGATGTCTGGTCAGGCGTGTTAAAAAATAAAGGATTAAATGTTTACTGCCGCTGTTTATGCCGCGGCAAGTTGTAGTGGAACAGTGTCTGTAAACGCTTTCTACC
>CATQJL010000112.1:69601120-69662444 GCA_958299035.1 Cylicocyclus nassatus
AGTGAACAAATTAGGCAGCAATCATTCGATGGAACCTTCTTTGTTTCTAACATTATCTTTTCTTTCTGATACACGAGAAATTCGCAGACAAATTACCAGATTGCTAAATTATATAGGTACCCACTGCTAACCTTAAATTTCAAAACCTTCACATTTTCGAGCGATACTCGCCTCATTACCTTCCAAAGTTAGGGGCGTCAGTTATAAGTCTTGGAACCTCAATTTGGAGATTTCTTTGATCAGAACAGTTTGGTGCAATTACGTGTTATGCGATTTCTTTAGAAGACAGAAATTTTAAAGTGTCCAGGAGAAGAAACTCTGCATCGGATACAGCTTATATTATTTGTTTATCTTTGACGGAGTTTCCAGATGGTTCAAGATTATATAACTTTTATACCGACATTATACAGTGTGTCCCAAAAGTATGTATATACTGTTTTCATGAAATTCCTTTTCCCAAGAAGATTTTAACCTACCTCTGGACACCATACATAACTTTTGGACACCTGCAGTATCTGAAAATCAGGTAGTTTTTAGTGCATCAGAAAAGCAGTAGATGTTCCAAATATTTTTTTAAAGTGTTGAAATTATTCCGGTGCTTGATTGGAGTAATGCCTAGCATGAGCTCATCAAACAGAAGGCATTAGCTGCACGAAGCGCCTTGCTAGTAATCACAACCCTACTTAGCTCACAGGTTACAGATCAAGATTTTCACGCGCGCCACTCAACCAATTGAGCTGAAACATTATACACAAATGTTTTCGATCCGAGAAACGGTTTTAGGCCACCTTTTACTAAAATTCGCTGGGTCCTTCCGTCGATTTATTGATTTTTCGAACCTCGCAATGAAAATGAACACTTATTGACCGCTGTCAAACCGCTTGCACATCTTGGTGTAAATAATGCAGTGAAGTTCATTTTCATCTTGAAGTGAAGAAGGTGCAGTTACTCGAAACAATCGTTCTGAGATAGGCTCATGCAAAAGACTAAGGGAGGGGGAGGGATCTTCCAGTGTAGTATAAAGAGTGCAGAAAAGGGCAGAGGACATGGCTGGACCGAAAAAAAAGACGGCAGGGAGGAAAGACAATGTGAGGCTTTAGCCACCCTCCTAAGCAATCACCCGGGCTGGACCGGGAAAGAAAGCTATATATAATTAAAAACAAGCCATCTGCACACTTTTATAAGTCAGTACATTTTAAGAACCGCTCCTGCTGCCATTGATTTTAGCCATAATCCTTTGAAAGGCACCGTTCGGGCAGAATCTCGACTTCTATTTCTGGCCTTATCCAGACCTTTTCATAGCGCTGATTCCAACTATGGCAATCGAAATGCGTGACTCCTCAAAGAAGCCCATTTTTTGACAATTTTGTGAGAACCATGGATGCTATCCTTGTCGAGAGCAAGTATTAACAAGTGTTCGATTTGTTGCTATGTTGAAATAGTCAAGGGCTGAGAAGAGATCGTTTGAGGGGGCGGGCCGTGCGAGGAAGTGGGCATGGTCTTTTTTTTATTATCTGTCTTTATTTTTTTAGATCGAAGTTGGCTCGAGGTAAAGTCAGATGGAGAAATCGTGAGCGCCTACCGCAGGGAGCAGCGGTATTAAAACTGGTATTGACAGTAAATTAGAGAAACCTCAAAGTAAAACCATCTCACCAGAAATACGACTGCGATCTTGAGAGGGATGCCCGTTTCACTATGAAAAAATGCAAGAGATATGAGATAGATTACAAGGAGATGACTGGCGAAGAATTGAACATTGACGTGATAGATCATTCCTTAGCAGGAAGTAGATTGCAAGCGTTAAGAGTGGTTCATCCCTTAAATTTTATTTACCTGCTTGATTTTTCTAAAAATCTGCAATTCAGGCTATCTATAAGTGGTGGTATACGGTAAAAGAGCACGATCCAATCAGAGGACTTGTGTTCACAAAAGATTTGATGAACAAAACTATCAAGACTTTTACACGGGTATGCTTGATATATTTTCTCTTGGTGTTTTCACTATCGAAAAAAAATTCAGATGGCTTGGGACACCACGTCACATCTTGGTTGTTATGTGCGGAATTGCAGTGACGGCTATCACGTGTCCTGTGTGTATGATTATGGGCACGTTTCTTACATCTCTTCTATAATGACATTTTATCAAACATAATGTTTTGCAGAGGTAACATCGTGGACGATTTGATCTACGAAAAAGGCAGAACATGCAGCCTATGTAGATATTTCGATTTGGCATGCGGCCAAGAAACACGACTTTGTATCGAGAAGAAGAAAACATCAAAACGATTTGGTACTACAGCATTAACCCGTCCTCGCTGAAAAAGTTGTTGTTCTCAATCTTGAGTTGTGTAGCACCGTAGCACTTGTAACTCAGCAATTCTCCTGTGTGTCAGATTTTTTGCGAATAAAGATTTTGAAGAAAACTCACTCACGAATAGCGCTCAAAACACTCGCTATTTTTGTGCTACGGCCCTGAATTCTTTTACATTCAAAGGAGATGTAAATCCCGCAAACCAATCAACTTCTTTCCAAGTGTAACCTTTGATTCAACTGGCTTGGCACCTGGGAGGCGGGGCCTAGTGACCTAATTGAGGCCGCTCGCGCCCGCGACGCAATCTGCGTCTCTCCCGCGCGCGTGCTCTCTGATCACTACCTAGCCTTGATTAGGTCACGACGCCCCGCCTTCCAGCAGCCAAGCCAGTTGATCAAAGGGTACAAATCGCTCCTGTTCTGAACGCAAGCAGACTGGGGCTTGCCGCGCAGTCTTACGAATTGCGCCATCCATTTTGGAGGTACCGTTCACCCAAATTGAAGGTAAAGGGATTTTGATGGTAGCGATTTCAAAAGTTCTACTCGTTTTTGAAGTTCAAATTTCATTTGCCATGATTTTTTTGACTGATGATTGCGAATACAATAAACTTTTATAATCTATAAATCTATATTCTGTAGTTCTGTGCATACTCAAAAATTATGCAGCGACAACAAAAAAAGATTTATCAGACAAAATTGTTCAAACGTCTTCTTCTAGGAATCTCCACTTTGAGAGACCATAACTTCATTTGGAACCTAGACTGCACAAGTACTGCCCATTGTGTAGTCAATAAACGTATGAGAAGTACTGCTAGCCTTTTCATCGAACTTTTTCATGAAATGCGAACAAATTCCGATAGACGCTCTTTCTAGCTTTTTTTGAGGTGGCAAAAATAAACATTTTTAAAGCTCTTGACTTTGTTCGCAGAAGGCAGTTCAATGGAATGTTATCGTTTTTCTAGTATCAAAAGTTTTAGGTCCAGTCTCACTATTTAGAGCAGAAGTTCTGTAACTGCACAGCGCTTACGATTTTTATGCGACTTGAACGACCACAACTACATGTCGTCTTATGCTAAAAATTGATAGGTTCAAAATTTTTCTAAAATTTTATCTCGATAAGCATTCGTTGTGCAAGTCTCCAACAAACATTATATGGCCGTTGATTTCACCGCAATAGAAAAATGAAAATTTCAGTGTTTGTTTCGCTGTCCTTATAAGGCACAGAACCACAAAGTAAGCAAAACTCTGTGAAACTGACAATAAGCGTAGAAAAAAACTAGAAGAAAAGAGCTTTCAAATGATTTAGGCGAATTCGTGAAAAGTGGTTTTTTCTTCAAAATAAAAGCGCAAAGTTACTGGAAACGGATAGAACTTTTAAAACAGCCCAGTATTTAATAGCGTGGCCAGCTAAGCAATCGCCCAGATTTCACAAAACATACAAAGCGAGGAAGCTGCCGCACGCGCTCTGTCCATCATCATGAGGGTTTCAAGATAACGAGAAATGTGCTTTATGGTATCCAGAACTCTCTACGCCCTTCATTATAATCCATCGAATTTGCAACATTTCGCCCACACTGTAGCTCAGTTTCGGACTTGTATCTCCAGACCACTTACGTTCTAGGCGGAGCCAGCGTGAGCGATTAGGAGATATTTATTAAACTTAAAGATATATATATATATATATATAGAACAGAAATTAAACAATGAGATGTTTATTGCACAGAAGGTGGGTTTTCACCACACTTTGCGCAATAAACACTCACTGTTTAATTTCTGTTCTATTTCAAAGTAGTCAATAATACAAACATCATTTTGTCCTGCGATAGGCTTAGTGTTTTCACAATCAAAGGGAAGTCATATCATAAGACTGACTCATGACTCTCTTACAACAAGCTTCTTTTTCTTATTCTTGCCTGCTCGAATTTTGCCAGAATCTACGAAACTGGATTTTTGCCTCGAAAAAGCCAGTCTCAGGAAATTTTCCTCAATTACTTCTACGAAGGTACGGCTATAAGGTGCATGATTGCTGCTTCTGAAAGCAATCAAGGGAAGCCATCTAGATGCAATAAGTTTTTTTTTTTGAAGACGAAGGAAATGGTGCAAACAAGTTTTTGGACCATCTTAATATAACAAAGAATTAGGTTGATAAGAAGATTTTGCAACTGATTTTCCGCTTATTAATCTTCGCACTCTGTTTCCTACGTTACATAAAACAGTGGGTGAGCTACAATCTGGAAAATCGCTCGTTTTAGTTTTGGACCGCCGAAATTAAAAATTCATGGAGTTATAAGCAAAGACGAAGTTCGCAATCTAGACTGCGGACAATAATATGAAAATGTACTTGTTTGCCAGAAAGTGACTTACTTTATTCAGTAGAAATAAAAAGACTTTGAAGATAAGACGAGATTGGCGTCCTCGCGAAGTTGAACGACTTGCTGTGCGCGTCTGCTGGGGGGCAGCCGTCAATGGTTGAAGTGTCGAAATCTTAGAATTCGGTGAGTCGCTTGATAGTAAGATTATTCGACTTTCCAAATACGGGTATCATATCCAATTTTTGAATAAAATCTTTTTTCGTGTTCTGAGACGCCATACCGTAAGTCTACCGTAGTCTCATAAAAAAGCAAAAATTCAGTATTGTTCTCATAATTAGCATGACGGATAATCTCTCTAATCAAGTTTCAGCCAGACCGAGTAATCTACAATTGTTTTTCTTGTACCATATATCTGCCGTTCCTCACAGCGAAGGCAGAATTTGGCAGTACGGTAACGGCCCTTGTTGTTACATCGTAGCCTATTCAATATCAAAATTCATGCTCAAGGAAAAGAAGAAATGGAAAAAAGTTGCATAACTTAGTTAACAACCTAATAAAAAAGAGTAAAATAACAGCGAACAGATAGTCGCTTACATTCTGTGAGATGCATAAGACATTTTTACTCAAAATTCTTATACATGCTTCCCATTATTGCAAAATAATAAAAAACTTCATAGCTTTTCTAGATTGTGAAAACTTGGTTGAATCGTTGTTTATCTCCTTCTTTGGTTCTTTAAGCTTGCAATGCCACTGAGATAGGAAATTTTAACCGAACATACATGCTTTGTAAATGGACCAGTAGGAACTCGATACAGACCATTTGCACACTTTTTTGCCGTGATTGACACATTTGCAACACATATTTATTGGCGGAAGACGATATCATGGCTGCTGGGTCTATTTTTGCTTGGATTCGACTAGTTCGCGTAGTCTACTCGATACGTTTTTGCCGTCTTGTATAGCTGCCTTTACTCCGCTTATCAAGTGTGCTTCTCTCTCTTTTTCACCCAGCTTATTGACATTCTGCCCTGTCCTTTCTCCCTTATTCATCACTTCGGGGCCTGCTTCGTAGAATGAGGGGTCGTAGTCTTCATCATCACCTATCTGATCTTGTCCATCACTGCCGCTCGCACCATCGTCTCCTGATCCCCCAGTTGGACTACCATCATCGCCAGCGCCTTGTATAATCTCTGCGTTAAAAATCAGCACCTGAAAAGAAGCGTGTTAACTTTCCAATATTTGTATGCTACGATATTTGTTTCAAATTCTAAACTCTCTAAAACTTATTTCCTAACCTGGATGCCGATAAAGAGAACGATGTAGTCGAACATGCTTGACTCGTTCCAGCTTCTTCGCCTTTTATAGAACTCTTCCTCTTCCCAACAATAATTTGAGCCTTGTTCTCGCACTAAATTAATATCCTTTGTCAGTGAAACAGCTGTTTACGCACTAGTAGTAGTCCTGATACCTGCCTCAATGGACTAGTGGTGCACTTCTGGATTTATTGGCCCGCATTCGTGCGGCGTGTGTGAAAACAGAAAATATTTCAAAGCTTTGGTATGGATTACATTGCCAGAAGTACCGCTACTGAAGGTATGACACTAAACGACATCGCTCATATCTTTAAACACAAATCACCATCCCCAACAAGTTCCATGTGCTTCTTCACTTATAATCAGCTTACTCTATTTTCCTTCGTACATTATTGTGAAGTTTACCCATGGTTTTTTAGTTTTGCTCACAAGTCTTAAGCTAAAACCAAACTAACAAAAATTTTTCGTTTTTGTCCTTTTTAGAATTTGTGCATGACCTCTCTCTTTGTATTTTTTACAAAGTCACAATCCACAAATTTTTTTGTCGCATTCTAAACGTCAGGACCGCAAAACACGAAGGGAGACAAAACGTAGATAAAAGCATAGGTATATCAGTGCCAATATAGGTAGAAGATCCACCCACCTAAGCGAGCAATTGTTCCAAAGCTCGTATGGGAAGATCCAGTATATTCAGCACTCCTTACATTAAAAAAGCATCAAGAAGCTACCTTCTGGAGTTTTTTGGATGGATCAATTATTCAAGTTCCTTGTTGCTCATCATTTTCTACCGCTTTTTTAGATCCCACTTATGATTGTGCGTCTAGCACCTGTCCAATCAATTTTGATTTTGACTCACACGAGAGTAACTCAAGAAATCCTGTTAACCACGAATTTGATATAAGCACTGTAGTTTAGATATAGTCAGAGAGTCTAAAGAGCAAAATAGCAAATATTGTTTGAAACAATATTTGCAAGGGCTTTTATTGATGGGCAGCAGAAGCAGTCGAACAATAAAGAAACTTCGAGTAAATACGGAGCTTGTCATGCTGTATTTAAATTTTCCTTCGAATTAAGAAACCGCGAAATTTCGATATGTACGATACGGTCAAGAGGCGATCTATTTCAAAAATTTCTTCTTTGCTTTTCGCTTTCGAAAATTTTGAGTTGAAAAATTTTCTTTGCTTTTTTCTTTGTTTTAGAGACTGCTGGTATAATCGTACTATAGCTAATCATACTAGCAAGCAAACTTAGGTCTGCAGCATTCCTTTGGTCCACCCCTTCTACCTTTATGCACAAGGTTGAAATGATGAGTCAGTCTAAGTTGTCACAATTTGTGCGTTTTTGGCGGTATTTTCATAGTACTTCGAAGAGTGGATGGTAGTGTCTGTATATGATTTGAAAGCTTTTGATCTTTATTTCAACATATTTGTGCTCCTTTACTGATTGTAAATTTGACCGATTGAGCGAAAATCTTATTTTTGACAGTTTGTGTCACTAATATGTTGAAAGAAAAATGAGCTCTTTATCACTTTTCGTAAGAGAAAATGTTTGTCGATTTCTTGAGAAGCAAGAAAGGAGCAGACTGAGAGTTTTCGGGAGAAATATGTATTTTTGATAAACACTGCAGTGTCTCCCGAAAGTAATTTTTAAAAAACTACTCACAAACCAAAAATTCATAGTTGATATTCCATCTTCTAGCTTACCAGTAAATAACGAAAACAGTATATATCGACAAAGTGAATTAGTAAGCAAGAAGTAGAGAAATCTTTCCTGAAAATGCTCATCTCATTGCTAGACAATTCAAATGTTGGTTGTACGCTTCAGCGCGACTAGAGGAAAATTTCCTCAAATGTGCCATACATGCTTTTATCAATCTGCATATGCAATACCAGCTCATAATTCGTGAAAAACTCACCCGTACTTGACTTTGAACCCGCGTTGCATCGCCAATCTTGGTTCGGCAGATGAACTGTGTGTCCAACGGCACCGTTCGACTCAGCTCGGCGAGTTGCATCTCCTAGTACGCGAAAGTGTCCGTTTGAATGCATTAGGTGCATAGTAAGATGTCAGATTTGAGAATATTTCTGAATTTTTGATTGCGATAGTTTGTCCAGTGTGCTTGTTCATTAGAAACTGAGTACTCTACCGTGAGCAAAAATTCATGGAAATGGTTGCCTATAGGATTCAACCGGTCAATTCTACGATGCTCGCTCTACTTTAGGAAATACCGTGACTAATTCGGCTTAATGAATTGGGCTTGAACTCAGCACAGTTGTCCATACCAGCCCTTCTCAGCCTCTTATAGCGTGGCTTTCAAATTTTCCACAGGAAATCAAAACATTAAAAAAAACAGGCTCGAAGACTAGCGAACATTATAGGTCTTACTATTACCAATGCCCTGCCTAGTTTGCGAGATTTCTTGGATGGATATTTGTTCACAAATGCCAAACACTTGCTTTGGTCAAGCAGCCGTAACTGTAAAGAACCGAAGACTTACTTTTTCTAGGCTTAATGTTATTACAGAATTTTCGTTTTTGAAACCTGCGTTTGAGTGGAAAATTCTAGACTTTTTCAGCCAACTTGGAAGTGATGGGATCTCATCTACTTTCTGCTTGGCGACGTGGCCGGTAGCTGAAATTCTGACTTTTAGCTGTTAAGACAAGCTCAACATCGCGCTAACCGCAAGCCTATGCTCGAGAATCTGCCTTCAAACCCTTTCTGCATGTTCTTATAAGCAAGGTGAATGCACTGTTTATATGAACAGAGTTCGTATCCCATGGCTGAGAAGCTTCTACAGATTAACATGTAGGTATAACTTCGAAAACACCCTGCAGTTGGAACAACTGCTTTATGGATATCCGTGAGATAGCGCAGATTTTTATTGTATAATTAATGCTTCTACTTTATCTCAAGCTTACAATTATAGCGCAAAATGAGTTGGAGCTAATCAGCTGACACTGCGATTAGGTTAATTTAGAGTTCTCTTTAGCAGCAAAAACTCAGAGCTTTTTCTTACTTCTGACGTCATAAACATCTAGAAAATAAATGGGATTAATGCACTCAAACAGTTGAGAAACTGCAGAACTTTTTAACCCAAAACAAGTTTCAAGAGCAAAACGCAGTGCTAAGCCAAAAAAGCAGATTGTCGGTTCTTATAAAGGCTTGACTAAAGCAACTGTTTGACACTTCAAAATATGTAATTACTTAGAGAGAGCGTCCCCTCAAAATGATGGGTTCCGGAAACCCTTCAGACAGTCTATTAGTGAAGTCTGGAGAGAAAGAGCGCTTCTGGAAAGCTCAAAATCCGCTCCGGAAGTCTTCCGCCCATTCTAAAACCCCGCCTGCTTCTTGCACGTAGTTTGGACCGAACACCGACATGGAGAGGTTCCAAAGCAGCTCATTTTTGCCAGTTTCAAGCGCTGAAAAGCTCAGATATGGCTTCGGCATGGCGAGAAGGCTCCGAAGAGGGAAAAACCGGGGGAGCGAACTTTTGCCGGGACACTGCCTTTAAGAATTTTTGAAAGCGGAAGTGTTTTAATGAGTAGAACTTCATGTGGACCTATAATTTTGAAAGCCTTTAAGCCTTTTTTTATTTTTGATATTTTCTCAAATAATCACATGAAAGCAAGACCGGTTTTAGTGACTGATAATAGGCTGGTATACAGTGTGGACCCCGGCCAGCTTCCCACAGCTTACACCTTTAGTGCGCCTCCTGTCCTTGCTTCTAAAGGAATTCCTCGCTCCTCTCTCATTTTCTAGTTTCTGTTGTACTATATTTCTATTTCAGGTATAAGCAATCCGCGATCCGGGAACGAGGTCTCATACGCTCTTAAAGTCCTGAGAGCTTCAATAGTAGAGTAGTCCTGTGTTTTTCCTTTTTTTCTCGAAGGTGTTGGGAATTGTGTAAAGGGCATGGTCCTTCAAAAGCTTCTAGTACAAAATAAGAGTCCCCTTCGGTTGGATTTGTAAAGTGTAGACAGTGCATCAAATCAAAATCAAGCCTTTCGAGAAGCCGGTAGGAATTTGTTTACAGAAAGGTCCACGGTGGGAACGAGTGGCGTAGTGGTATGAAGCGCCGCTATGACCAGATCAGACACAGGGTCGATCCCTGCCCCCGGACCAACCGAGCCCTCTACCCTCCGGGGCCGGTAAATTGGTAGCAGAGTAATCCGTAAAGCGCTAACTTGGTAAACGCTGGCCCAGTAAGTCACTGTAATAGGCTCGCCCGCATACAATTACCTCTTCGATTATGAAGTAGTGTGCGTTCGGCACATGCCCCAGAGGGTATTGAAGACGCCGAGTCCTTTATCCTTTAATAACCACGATTTTGTAATTTTTTTTACCATCCTAGGTTTCTACATCTACGAGGATAAACGTTTTAAGAACCTGTTGTTCTTTTTCCCCTCTACGTATTCTTACTACCGCTTATCCATCAGTGCAAATTCAAAATTTGCATCATTGTGTGTGCGTAGATATGTTCTATTGCTCATGAGTGAGGTGAGAAGCATTGAAAGGGATTCGCATTCGCGGAGGTACCCATGGGAAACTGGCAGGGGCTCACACTCAAGGAATCCCAAAATTTGATCCAATAGCTCACTCATTATACATACAGCTATATTGAATTTTGGATCAATTCATCAACTGAGTTATGGCATTTTTTTATAGACATATAATTTTGGCCAGCACTGTATACACCAGAAAGAGGGCGAAAGCAGGGCGGCGTAGTAGGATCCTCCAAAGGCCCGCCGCTTCTCCTCCGGACGCCATCTTGAGACAATCATTACTTCACGCCCATTTCGCACATAGGTCGTACTTATCTCTGACTATTCCTAATGCCAGAAGGAATAGGGAGAATGTTTGGAGGAGAACTAGTGCAGGAATGTGCTAGACAGGTGCGAAATAAGTGCGAGATAGGAGCAAAGTATCCCAAGGGTGCGACTGGAGATGAAGCGGAGGGGCCTTTGGAGGATCCTGTTCGTCCTCCACATCAGAAGACGCTCCTGACCGAGCTGAGTCGAATGGTGCTATAGAACCGGACCCAGAATTTATCCGCTCAAAACCTATGCATGTGTGACATTCGGTGAACTTCGGTAGAGTTCGGTGACTTTTTGGACGAATTAAAATGGAGTGTATAAGCAATGTAATCGACCTGCTGCAAACAAGAAAGGCTTCATCTTCTCAGGAAGTGCCACTGGATGCTAATACAGCTCATAACAGTTTACTGCTACTCGAAGAAAAGTTAAAAAATCAAACTGTTAGCGGTAAATTTGACTTAACCTCCTTTTTTAACACTCTTCACCTTTCTCTGTCCCACTCCATTCTCTCTGCTCTTAATGTCAATTCGAAGTGACTACTGAAGACTGACACATCGCAAAATTTACCTCAGCAACGCTTGTGGGGGTCTTGCACAAAATCAGTTCCATTTCCTCCATCAAGATAATAAATTGATATTCTAATCTAAACTTCTATTCTGACAAAAATTTCAATCCTACCCACAGTTTCTATAGTGTGGACCCCGGCTAGGTTCCCATAGGTACTTCCGCAGCGCACACGCAGCGCGCGCCCTTCTCAATGCCTCTTGCCTCACTCATGAGCAGTAGAGCATATTTATGCTCACAAAGGAGAAAAATGTAAAGTGGAAACCTCTAGGTTCCCTTCGAAAGAGACGTATGCAAGAATGAAACGCAGGCAACTTCCATGAATACCTCAAATTCAGCCAATGGATGCATATTCCGAACTTGCACTGATGGATAGGTTGTAATAACTATACGTAGAAAAATCAAAGAACAGCAGCATTCTTAAAACGTTTCTCGTCGTAAACGTAGAAATTAGAGTGGTCAAAGATTCCAAAAAAGTGGATATTTCAGCAACAAATGCCTACTGACTTTTCGGAAGGCTCAATTTTGACCTGAGACACTGTCTACACCTTACACATTAAGCCGAAAGGAACTCTTAATTTATAAAAGAAGCTTTTGAAAAAACATTATCTCAATATCCAATCAAATCTCAATTTTTCAGAGAAAAAAGGGAAAACACAAGACCACTACACAAGATTGAAGCTTTTAGAACTATTAGAGCACGTATAATCTCGTCACCGGTCATCGCGAATTGTTTATACCTAAAATAGAGAGGATATAGTACACCAAAAACAAAAAAAAAGAGAGAGAAAGGAGGATTTCCATCAGAAGCTAGGACAGACGCACTGAAGGCGTGCGTTGCGGGTGCGTCGCGCAGGTACCTATGGGAAGCTGGTCGGGGTCCACACTATAACTATTTAGACCGAATTATTAACCATATGCGTTGCCGTATTTGCAGAGAAAAATTAAGGAAGATATGTTCCTCAACACTTCATTGTTGCGCAGTACTTCAGAAGACATTCAAACACCTACTCAGATACTTTTTCCGGCTGGTGACCGGGCGATGACCGGCTGAGGCAACACCTCAATTCCGGGCGAGCCGGCCGCCGGCCGCCCGCCAGCCGGTGTTGGCACGCAAACGGCGCGCACGCCAGCCGGCTTCCCAGCGCAGCGGATTATTGGGGCACGACCCGCCAGGTTTATGAGCGGCTCCACAACTTTGGCGAGGCGGAGCTGCGCTAGCGTGCCTTGCGTTGCGGTTGCCCTGTGCTGAGGCATACCTGATCCATCGATCTTTGGTGAAGATCACGATCCCGCCTCGCCAAAGTTGGGGAGTCGACAATAGCTTCGTTGACTATATCATTATTCTAGTCATATAGTATTTTACAAAAATCTCTTATAATATTTTATTCGATATTTACAAGAGGGACAACAGAGAAGACACGAATTATGTTCAACATATGTACAACATACGACATGTATAAACACAATATAAAGAACATATTGCATTACATATGGTGCATTCTCCAAAACTGTTCCCATCGGAACTTCAACGTGGCTGTCTTTCGATCATTTCAACAGTCAGCTTCGGATAAGCGCCTTATTTGCTGGAGTCAACGCGTTGAAACGATCGAAAGACAGGCACGTTGATGGCTTATATGGGAACAATCCTGGGATGCACGACACAAACAGTGAGCAAATCCGCATGTAGGAGCTTAGAAACTGAAGCTAGAAGAAACGACTCCGCTCCCAAGATTCGTGACACGTATCTCACAAAAAAGTAAGAAGTCAGCCGCGTGTACCTGCAAATAAAGATTATAGGGATCTTATGAAGATGAGAGCCAACTGCAGTAGGCTACAGCAGCATTGTGGCATAATTGAAGTTATGTTATTATTCCGCGATAGAGATCCATATGCGCATTACATATTGACCATATATTCATTACAAGTTCCAATCCTAAAGAGGAAGAGTAAACAAGAAACAAATTGCTCACCTGTTGCAGTATGCATGGACAACACCGATAAATAGACTATTAATTTCCATATGTGTCCACTTATTTTCCAGACAACCATCAATAAATAACCAACCACCATGTTGTTAGAGCACTTATTATTATAGACAGAATGTTCTCCGGAGCAGACAAATAAGCAGATAATCCAAGCTCAACCACAGCAGAAATTCCATCATTAGCAGTCCCAAGCATTTCAACTTGTGAACTAACGCACTCCAAGCTGAAAATGCTTGAGGATATGCTGGTCGATAAAGAAATGTCAAACATGTACCTATGAGGGTTCTCCTTTTTCGTGAAGATGGAAGCAGACCAAATGACCAAATAACAAAGGGAAATCACATGAAAACACTGGTAAACATTTTTGAGCACAAACAATATGACAGATTAGTGACGACCTGGAAGCTTTCCTAGTCTGCTGAAACTGAAAACAAAGATGAGCGATGAAACATGACAATACACGAACAGCATGTAAAGAAAGACACATTACCACAAAAATAGTCACGAAAAACAAGAATCAAAAGGTCTTGTAAGGCGCGTAGTGTTGATGAAATCGCATAATTACTACTGAATCTGGCGGTATTCATGATTTTGTGCGCTTTCGCGCGCTTTTGCGGATGCGACCGGAAGCCAGCCGGTGGTAGTTTCTAGCCCGCTCCTCGGCCGGTTTTGGGCTCCGCCCCAAAACATGGCGCGGCCCTCGGCCGGAAGGCCGTCGTCGCCCGGTCACCAGCCGGAGAAAGTATCTGAGATCCGATAACGATTCTCGTTTGTAACCCTTGCACGATCAATACATATGGGGTGCTAAAGAAATTAGGTTGGCCCGAAAGTTGTGTCGCACCAATATCAAACATCCGTAACTTCCTAGTTTTCCAAACAAATAATCCTTTTAGTGCGAGCGCAACAAGTCGTCCCCTCGTATTCGGCTATTCACGCCAAAACGCTCAATAGCGGTTTACCAATTTGAATGGACATCAATGTTTGTATCGGCGCACAGGCCCATAGTACAATACATGAAGTAATTATTAAGGACAACAAGGACTCGAACAACTGGTCAATGATAAAGTAATTTACTTCCGAATTTTGGCTCCTGAACCCAGGGTAGGTGTGGCAGGTTGATAAGCGATCATTTCTGAACTCAATACTATCACCTTTCTATGGTTCATTTCAACCACCCTTTTGATACCATCCGCTATTTTGTTTAGAAGAACTAGAGACAGTCCCAGGGTAAATGCGCGCTAGGGATGTGTCTAAGGGTCGCATACATCAATGTTCCCGTCGGGGAAGGCGATAGCAGCCTAAAAGAGAGCTTCGTATCCTGAAATCTACCTATCCGTAAGTATTCTTACCGTCCTTCACAATGAACATATTGAGCAGGAGCGAGAAGCTGTACAAGCGGAATTTTCCAGCTTTTTCCGTGACCCCCTGATGATCCCCGTGGCCGCTTGTTTTTTCTCATTTTCCCTTCTTCGAAGCTAACGAAAACCTTCAAAGTTGTACTGTTCGAACGCAACAGTGCTAAGCATCTTGCTGATGTACAGATGAGTTCTTGAATGAATTTTTCAATGAACCCTAACATTCAACTTGTGGTTCATCGCAAATTTCATGAGTCCAAAATATCACTCGTTTTACCAACAATGCTTAGCAATGTTGGGTTAGATAATCGGTGCAACTTTGGAATGCTTAACTTCGAAGAAAGAAAAATGTCTTAAAAAAAAGAGGTAGGCCGCCGGGACCAACAGGAAGTCATACAAAAAGCTAGAATATGCGGCTTGTACAACTTCTCATATCTGTCTAATTCGTTCAAAGTGAAGGATGGTGCGAATACTTACAATTAGATAGGCAGCATGAAATCCAGATACCTAAAGCTTCTGGATATAAAGCTTTTTTGAGCTGCGATTCCCTTCCCGGCTAGGATGTTAACACGTTTCGGACCGCGAAATTGCGCGCGGCAAAAAAGAGGGTACTTTCAGCCGTTAGCCAACAAAGGGGCCTTAATTCGTAGACTGTGTGCTACATCTATAACCAGCATGTCAGATAAGATACATACCCAAAGTTGTGAGCGAACTCAAAGTGTTTGAATTTTGTCGCCTGAGAAGGACTACTGTGCTTTCTTGAAAGATAGAAACAAGAACGCAGTTTCTAGTTGTATCCGAAAGTATCTATGTTGTACACCGTACACATCATTATCGAAACTGCATTTTTTCTCTTTGAATTCGAAGCAAGGGAAGTTGCGACGTCGCACGCGTCGTTCGCGTTGCCGCACTTCGTTGCAACTGTTGTTCGATTTGTCCTCATATCTTTTGAACACATATCGGCAACACAGTCTTACAGAGTTATTTGAGAAGAAGAAGCTTAGGCCTTTGACTTGATAACCTTGGACAAAAAGAAAACCTCCTGTAAACGTTGGAAAGATCTCTCAAAGACGCGTGCTGCACCATGTGCAGCACCGGTCCGAACCGTGTTGATGCATGCGGGTCTTAGCGTAGTCTGAAAGATTCTAGCATAGTGCAATAGATCGCGAAGTTTTCTTGTCGTGCTGTACGTAAATTTCCTTCCGCAAGAATTTGAAACGAAACCTCGGGTATGTACGATACGGTTAAGAGACGGGCTCTATCAAGAATTTCATAATAGAAAACTTATTCTTTGCTTTTATAGAACGTTGGTATAATGTTAATCATACTAGCAACAAACTTAAAAGTCTGCAACATTCTTCTGGTCTACCAATCCTTCCACCCGCTTGTACATATATAAGACTAGCGACCCTACGGGTCGCTAGTAAGTGGGTTGGGGCAGATACGTTGATAACTGTCTGCGTTCAACTAAGAATAGCAAGAGAATGAATTCCCATTTTTTCAACGATCTTTTTCACAATGCAAGCAGTAATAGAAGCAAGATCAGGCTCAAGCAAACTTTTTACAGCGACTAACTACCAAATCATATGCGCTGTTCTTCTTGCAAAGACCCAACCCCAGCTCCTAAAAATGGAAATCGCCTAAGCAGTCATCTATGCAGAAAGCTGATTCAACCAAAAATTCAGATTGACTTTCAGGAATGTGCGACGGCCGCAAACACATCGAGCTTCGCGATCATGCACAGTCCTACACTCTCCTTATAATATTTCACGAAGTCATTTCTTGAAGCGAGATCAAGTCCGCTCAAAGCTTTCGGACAATCTTAGCAAACATGTCCTGCCTCATAAACCGAGACCACGAGACCAAGTCCCCTTTCCTTTTTTGCTAAAGGGGGCAGAAGTACGATTTCTGCGAAGTAAAAGCGGCCAAAATGGGTTTAAAGCAATATTTTGATAAGTTAGCATTGATCTTGCCGCATAAGCCCTCGGGACCTTCCTTCCCTCAAGTCCAAGTTTGCTTTGCTTCTTTATTGTAGGAGGCGGAGGTATGATTTCTGCGAAGTAAAACCGGCCAAATTGGATATCAAGCGAGCTTTTTGTACAGTTTAGCATTGAAATTGAGAAGTTCTTAGCAGAAATGCACTGCCGCATGAAGCCCTTAGGCCTTCCTTCCCTCGTGATCAAGCTCCCCCTTTGCTTCTTTGTTATAGGAGGCAGAGGTATAATTTCTGCGAAATATTGTAAAGGAAGAGTCCGGGCACTTTTAAAGACTTCGTTTTTTGGTGCATTTTTTGCCGCTCCGTCGGTATTTGACACCGAGTTTTTATACTGTTCGGTAAAAGGAAGCCTAATCTTTTCGAAGCCGCTTTTAATTTTCATCGATACCAAGGCATGTATGATCTGCACGTCAAAAAAGGTCGAAAAATGGTGCATTTTCGAGGCAAAAAATGGCCGATTTCTTAACCTTTCTGGAAAAACTTATTTTGCAGATAGTCGCTCAAAGGCGTAAATAATCTCCAAGACAGCCCTGGCAGACTTCTATATAACTACAGCATATGAACTGTCCAGCTCTCATCATGCCTGAGATATTCTGCGCTAGGTTACTTTGCGTCGATTTTTTTCCCTTCTGCGCATGCTGGTACCACAGCGAAACGCTGAAAAGCCAGCAAGATAAATATATGTTGTAAACAAAATTGTCTTTGCAAAGACGTTCGTAGCTTTGAAGAAGAATCAATCTGTTTGAAGTTATAGCAATTTGAAAAAATTTTTTGCAAGTGCCCGGGAACTTTCTTTAAGACCTAATAAAAGCGGTCAAAAGTGGATTTCAAGCGAGGTTTGTATAATTTAGCATTGAAATTGAGAAATTCTTAAAAGAAGTGTTGGCCGCTTGAAGCTCTTGGAACCTTTCTTCCTTGAGACCAAGCTCCCGAGGCAGAGATGTGATTTCTGCGAAGTAAAAGCGGTTAAAAGTGGACTTCAAGCGAGCTTTTGTATAATTTCGCATTAAAACTGAGAAATTATCAGCAGAAAACTGCCGCATAAAGCTGCTGCAGCTTTCCTCCCTTCGAGACCATTTCTCCTCTGCTCTTTTTGATTTTTTAAGGCAGAAGCACGATTTTGTTTTCGCCATTCGATTCTCGTATATCATACTTGTGGCCATTGCTGTTAGAATCTTGTTGCCGTAGATTGGTTATCCTATTGGTGCTCAGTTTCCCTTTCGCAGTTGAACCATATTTCGCCAAAGTTTCTTTGCGATGTGATCGTCTGACTTTGGATGCGTCCAGTTTCTTTAGTATTTATTTTATATGCGTGGTTCTGCTTCAATTATATCCTATCCTATCAAAAGCGGCCAGCTACGGCTACGGGCTGCAGGCGGCTACTGCGGGCTGCTACGGGCTGCCAGCGGCTGCTACGGGCTACCAGCGGCGGCTGCCGCCGCGATATGAAGGCACTCTTATAGCGATACTAGATATAAAACTCGCTGAAGCTTTCCATCGGATAATCTAGCAAAAACTGCTGTGAAGCCCGTGGCTCTGTCCTTCTTTTGAGACCAGCCTCCTCTACTTTTCTGCTTTTGGGTGCCAAAACATAACTTTTGCGAAGTAGGCGCGGTTATGAATTTCAAGGAATTTTTTTTATAACTCAGCCTTGAAAACAAGGAATTGTTCGGAAAAATGTCCTGCGGCAGTAGCGACCCTAGGGGTCGCTATCAAGTGGGTTGGGGCAGATACAATGATAACTATCTGCGTGCAACTTAAAGGCAGCGTCCACCCAGAATTTAACCGCTCACGTTTTCGTCATTCTGGGGCCTTGCCGTGGCCCTGATTACAGTTCCGAACTTCAAACTCTCTAAAATTCACAAAAACCCGATTCTTGGGGACCCAGCCTTTAGGGCGCGGACGAGTTTCGAATTGCTCGTCCCCGTCGGCAGGCCAGCGGGAAGGAGCTGCAACTGCATGGGTGCAGTTGCATTGCAGTGTGCAGTGTGCAGCTTCTGCTTACTTCCTTGTCAATACGTGTCGGGAGGCACGTATTGACAAGGTAACGAGCAGTCCCTGGTGGGCGAAGTCTAATATCAGACTCCGCCCAGCCAGGGATTTTCAGGCCCCTTATCTCCATTCAGAGACAACGTTAGAAGACCGGACCAACGCAGATGCCCCTTTTCTGGGGCCTACATTCAGGACCGACACTAATCGGAGGGGGTTAGGTTTAGCCTGGGCACTGCCTTTAAAATGGCAAGGAAATGGACTTCCATTTTCTCAACGATTTTTGGCGAAACGTAAGTATGTAGTCGTAGGAGTAAAATCATGTTCTTAAGCAAACTTTTTACAATGGTAACTCTCAAATCATCTACGCTGTTCTTCTTGCAGAGCTCCTTTACTTTTCCGCTACTGAGAGCACAAGAATTTTTGCTTGAAGTGGATTTCAAGGAGGTTTTTTATAACTTAGCCTTGAAAACAAGGAAGTCTTAACAAAAATGTCCCGCGGCAGTACGATTCTACGGGTCGCTAGCAAACGCAAGCAGATACATTGATAACTGTCTACATGCAACTAAAAATAGCGCCTTGAAAACAAGGAATTGTTCGGAAAACTGTCCTACAGCAGTAGCGACCCTAGGGCTGCGTTCAACTAAAAATAGTAAGAGAACGAATTCGCATTTTCTCAACGATCTTTTTCGCAATGCAAGTAGTAGTGGAAGCAAGATCAGGCTCATTTCAATATTTCATTTCAAGATCATTTCCATTTTCTCAACGATGTTGGCGCAACGTAAGTACGCAGTAGTAGAAGTAAGATTATGCTCTCGAGGAAACTTTTCATGGTGAGTAACTCCCAAATCATCTACGCTGTTCTTCTTGGAAGTACCCGACCCAGATACCACAGCTACTAAACATGAAGAGACAACATAAACATGAAGATCACAGATCACCTCAGCAGTCATCTATGTAGAACAGCTTTCAGCCCGAAACTCAGGCTGACATTCAGGAACTGTGCAACGGCCGCTAACACATCAAGCTTCGCGATCATGCACAGCCCTACACTCTCATTATTACGTCTCGCCAAGAAACGGTCATTTCTTAAAGCGAGACCAAAGCTTGCTCAAAGCTTTTGGACATTCCTAGCAAAAATGTCCTGTCGCATGAAACCTCTGGGTATTTTAAGCGAAGTTTTGCATGATTTAGCATTGAAACTGAGAAGTCCTTGGCCTAAATGTGCTGCCGCATAAAGTCCTCTGAAGCTTTCCTTTCTTCGAGACTTTTTCCGCAAGATAAAGGCGGCCAAAGTGAATTTCAAGCTTTTCCTGTGAGATCTAGCACTGAAACCTAGAGAATCATATCAAGATCTCCTGCCGCATGAACACTAAGTCTTTTCTTCCATTAAGACAAGCTCCCTCTGCTGTGTTGTTTTTATTGGCAAAAGTAGGGATTTCGCAAAGTAAAGGCCGCCAAAAACAAATGCAGCAAGTTCTGTGAATTTTCACATTAAAGTATAGTTGGAAGAAATGTGTTTTCGAGTGGATTTGTTGGGTTCCTTTCAGCAGACCGAGCTTCCTCTGCTCAGTTGTCTCTAGAGGCAAAACCAATATTTCCACATTGTAAAAGCATCCAAAAGTAAGTATTTGACAAGTTTTTGCGAGATTCGGCATTTGATTCTAGAAATTTCGCAAAATGTTCCTAGAAATTTAGAAAAATGTACTACCGCATGAATCGACTGATTCTTTTCTTCCAACGAGACGTAGCTCCCCTGTTTTTCTTTTCCAGAGGCAAAAACAATATTTTCAAAAACAAGTATTCACAAGGTGTACAAGCGTTCAAAAGGTGAGGTTTAAGCGAATCCCCGTAAAATTGATAGGTTATATTATCTTATTTTCCTAACCTTCATATTGTTCAAAATCATAATGTGCTTTTCGAGAACTAATGATTGTAAGAAGTTAGGCAGGATGGGCGACAGTTTTCCGAATTATGATAGCAACGGGGGTCAGACATTTGCACTAATTCGGTAGTCTAGAATTAATATTTCCTTGTTGCTTGGGCTGTGCACATGACACTATTGCTTGTTTATGAATGAGGAGGTGATCTTTGACGACTGTTACCCATATTTGCACTTTCCATGCGGAGCAAGCTCTATAACTTGCACTTAAAGTGCATACAGTCTGGAAACTAACTACGAACGCCGTCAACTCTACGTCGCTGTTATGCAAACTATGTGGATCCTCCTTGAGTGCATTCCCCAGTACTCTCTCGGCGTTCTCTGCACATCCGCGTTAGTTCATGTATCGCAGTTATATTTCGTCGCCGCATAATCTGGACTGCCCTCGTTGTCGCGAATCTGCTGTTAACACTATAAGAGAACACATAGCACAACGGTAAAGCATATGGGGGAGGAGAGTACTCTCGTCGCATCGCTTTGGCAGTTACCAAAAGATATTATAGTAAGATCGGAATGATGACTTACAATTAGGGCTAAATTCTCACAATTCGTGTGTTTTGGCTATGTTTTTTCGTAGTAATTTGATTGGTGGAGCTAATGTCTACATATGATTTGAAAGCTTCTGATCTTATCTTATCAATATGAGCTTCCTTTCTCAACTAATCATTTGGCCGAGTGGGCGAACCTAATTTTGATAGCTCGTGTCATCACAGATAGTGAAAAAAATGGGCTTTTCACCACTTTTCGTGAAGAGAAAAAGTTTCTCAACTTTTCTGAGAAGCAGGAAAAGAGCAGACTGAGAGTGTTTAGAAGGAAGTTGCTTTGATGAACGTCACATTGCACTTTGAGAAACCAAAAGATTCATAGTTGATAGAAAATGATTTCATCCCTTAGCTTACCATTAAATAATGAAGACGGTATCTATCGACAAAATGATCTAATACTCAAAAACTAGAAAACTCTTTTCCAAACCTCATCTCATTGCTAGACACAAAGGCTGGTAGCACGCTTCAGCAAAACTAGAGAAAGATTTTCCTCTACTTTGCCGTAAAGGCTTCACGTTGCATATACAATACCGCTCATATCGAACTCTACCGGACTTTGCTACCCGCGTTCGTCGTTATATCTTGGTCCAACGTATGAATTTTGTGTCCAACGGAACCGTTCGGCTCAGCTTGGCGAGTTGCTATTTCTAATATGCAAAAGTGACCGTCTGGATACGAAAGGTGCATAGTAAAAGGTCATATTTGACGAATCTTTTGAATTTTCGCTTACGTAGTTTGTACAGTGTGTTTGCTCATTACAAACTGAGTATTTTACCGTAAGCAAAAATTTATGAGATGATCGCCTATAATATTCGAACTGTCACTTCCACGATGTCGCTTCACTTTAGAAAACGCCGTGACTAATTCTTCTTCCAATGAAGTCCAAAATTCAGCACAGCTGTGTGTATACCAGCCCATACTCAACCTCTTACCCTTGCTTCCGCATTTTTCAAGAAAAAATTAAAACAAAAAGCAGGCTCATAGGCTGACCAACAATTATAGCTTAACCTGGAGTTACTATTCTATAAAACACTACCTAGTTCTTGCAATTTTTTGGATAGATATATGTTCAAAAGTGCCAAATAGTCGCTTCAATCAGTTTAGCCTTACTTTTAAAAAACGATTACAGCTTATTTGAGCTTGATACATTCACATGTATTGCTGGAATTTCATCTACCGTTGAGACGCTTGAAGGCAGTGTCGGGCAGTGGGGGTTTTGGGATTCCAGTGTCGTGCGAGAGTAGCTCCCCCTCCTCAGAACCAGCATCGTGCAAGTGCGACGTTATCGTCCACCCTAAAGCAAGAAAAATGGTCGGAAAGTGGGGAAACTTACGCTTTGGGCCTGGGTTCCCCACCTGTTTGAGTTCCCGCTTTGTGGCAGAGTACGCAAGCCGCCACAGTTAAAATCGTAAGGTTCCCCAGCGACTCTGCGACTCTGCCTTGGCGGGGACGTCGAATTTCAGATTATAAGGTTTTGGAAAATGCATGTTCTCGCCGTTTTTGCGCCTTTTAAAGTGAATTTTCGAAGCGCCGCGGATAATCCCCGGTAAGTGGATTTTCCAAAAATCGAGCCGGACACTGCCTTTGAGCGTCTAGGCAGATTCTCGAACTCTACTTTTTTGCTTTATTTAAGTCTTTTTATGAGATCATATGGAATTCGCAATCTGAAGTGAATCCCACATACAACTCGTTTTTTGGAATTTTCTTGTGAGAGCTGTGGACGAGCTGACGACGCTATTTTTGTCGCAAGTAGCGTTGACGGGTCAAACAATAGCTTCCAGTTGTGCTCGCCATGTAGAAACGTGTTAAGGTATACGTTCGAGAAAGTGGGCTCTCGCGTGGGAGCGGCACGAGGTTCTGATGAATGTGCCATCCCTTCGGGGAATTTAATGGTCGGGTGTGCACGCTAGTTCTACTGGATTGAGGCCCTAGTACTCGATTATGATATCAGCCGAGAATGCTCTGCCTTTATGACTGAGAAGTGTGAAGCCTTCGTTTTCGCTGTTCAAACTGGACATCAGCCTTACTGCAACCTTAAAGGTAGCGTCCGGGTAGATATGAAATCTTAGCGTACAGTGCTTCCACCCTGATAATACCTTCGCCCAAATAATACTCCCTTTTTTAGGACACCCTATAGTATGGCCCCGACCAGCTTTTCAGAGGTACTGCACGATGCGACCTCAACTCATGCCTTCAGTGCGTCTCCTGTCCTAGCTTCTGATGAAACTCCTCGCTTCTCTCTCATTTTCTTCTTACTGTTGTACAACATTTTATTTCAGAAGCAATCCGCGATAACCGATAACGAGGTCTCACGTGCTTTAATAGTGCTGAAAGCTTCAGCCTTGAGTAGTAATCTTGTGTTTTCCTTTTTTTGAGAAAGTGAGATTTATGTGGAGAATTTTCCTTCAAAAACTTCTTGTACGAAATGAAATCTTTTTCGGCTTGATTTAGTGTAGATGGTGCCTCAAGTCAGATTAAGGCTTTCGAAAAGCCAGCAAAAAAATTTGTTTACAGAAATGTCCACGGTTTTGCAGTTCTTTTTAGCATTATAGTTTCTACGTCTACGAATAAAGTGCGGTTCATAATCATACGAACACCCCAAATTTTGAAAGTTTTTGGACTTTTTGGAAGAAACTCAAAAAACCGTTGGTAGCACGCGATAGAGCACAGCCGGAAACGGTATATGATCCACAAGAATGGAAATCGATGTCAATCTGAGGAGTGTTTTTGCGCCTAATGCGAATTTTTAGCGGTTCATAATTATACGAACACCTCAAACAAAGGTCCATTTTTCATTCAAGATTGCAATCTTTCGGGTCCAAATTTTTTGTAGAGTTACAATAATAAAGTCTGACATATCTGCTACACACTGAACCCAGTGCAGCTCAAAAAGAGGATCGTTACTTTTTTTAGATGGCTCTAAATGCTTTTGGAGTGATTGCGCTTAAAGAACATACGTTTTTCTGTGGTTTATGCACTCTAATTAGCTTGTACCAAGGCTATGAGATAAAATAAGCTCTTTCGATAGATATTTTGTCTGACGCTTAGAAAATCTATGCGTTTTCGTGCCGTTTTTCAACCAAGTTCCAACCTTACCCTAGAGTCAGCACGATTACGAGCCTCAAAACTCAGCTTAGCAAGCCTTGCAATGAAGCAAGCAGATGGTGTGTAGAAGTTCACAAGACTATGTATTTGGCTAGAAAAAAATCAGCAGCGTTAGCGCTTGTTTTGGCCACACAGACGTCATTTCACCAAAACCACTGTTTTTACTATTGCAATCACAACTTTATTTGGTTTTTTGCTCCATAACTTCAAGATCAGTTCTACAAAAAACGCAAAAACGTTGGCACGGATACATCATCATGCAAGGAATGCAGCTGCTTCATATCAAATGTTTGCGCGAGAGAGAAGCTGAGTTTTGAGGCTCGAGATCGTGCTAACTCTGTGGTAAGGTTGGAGCTTGGTTGAAAAACGGCATGAAAACGCAAAGATTTTTTAAGCGTCAAACAAGATACCCATTGAAAGAGCTTATTTTATCTCATAGCTGTGGTAGAAGCTAATTAGAGCGCGTAAACCGCAGAAGAACGGATGTTTTTGGTGCGCAATCACTTCAGAAGCATTTAGAGCCTTCCGAAAAAAGTAATGGTCTTCTTTTTGAACTGCACTGGGTTCAGTGTGTAGCAGATATGTCAGACTTTGTTACTGTAACTCTACAAAAAATTTGGACCCGAAAGATTGCAATCTTGAACGAAAAATGGACCTTCGTTTGAGGTGTTCTTATAATTATGAACCGCTAAAAATTCGCATTAGGCGCAAAAACACTTCTGAGATTGACATCGATTTTCATTCTTGTGGACCGTATACCGTTTTCGGCTGTGTTCTATCGCGTGGTACCAACGGCTTTTTGAGTTTCTGCCAGAAAGTCCAAAAACTTTCAAAATTTAGGGTGTTCGTATAATTATGAACCGCACTTTAGTAAAGTTTCAAAAATGCTGTTGTTCTTTTTCTCCTCTACGTATACTTATTGACGCCTATCCATCAGTGCAAATTCGAAATTTACATCCACGATTTTGAAGTACCAATGAAAGTTGCGTGCATTTTATTCTTGCATGGGTTTCTTTCGAAAAAAGTCTTGCATAGGTTTCGAACAGTGGCGTACCCAGGATTTCGGCTCGGGGGGGGGGGGCGCGACAAAAATTTTTTTCTAAAGAAGGTGCGTGGCGTTAGCCACGCACTCCGAAAATTTTTTTGGGGTGCTTCTCAAAACTTTTGCGGGTCCCCGACCCCTCAAATCTAGGAAAAGGGGGCGTGGCGTCAGCCACGCCCCCGAAAAAAATTTTTTTACAAGGCTAATTTAAATTTTTAAAAATTTTTAAAAATTATTTTAATTATTTACAAAAATAAACAAGTCACTTGCACATTTTTATAACCCACATAGGTAACTTTCAAAAATTTCGCGACCCACTCTCGGGGGGGGGCGCGCGCCCCCCCCCGCCCCCCCCCCCCTCGGTACGCCACTGGTTTCGAAGTAAACTTAGAGGTCTCCACTTTTCAGTCGTTTTTTATGTGTGCGTAGACATGCTCTATTGCTCATGAGTATGGTGAGACATCAAGGGGGGCGCGCTGCGGGTGCGCTTGGAGAGATACCTATAGCACCCGCCATACTTGATCCTCTTGATCCGCTTAATCCACTTAATCTGCTTAATCCGCTCAATCCGCTTCGTGTAAAACACGCGCATTTGGCAGTCTGTCATTTGGCGTCACGTACAGCGAATTTAACCATACGAGGTTGCTTTTTACCTACGCGGCGCCAAATGACAGACTGCTGAGTGCGCGCGTTTTACACGAAGCGGATTAAGCGGATCAAGCGGATCAAGCGGATCAAGTGGATTAAGCGGATCAAGAGGATCAAGTATGGCGGGTGCCTATGGGGAACTGGCAGGGGTCCACACTATGCATACAGCTATATTGAATTTTGTATCAATTCATCGACAAGCGAGTTAGTTAGGTTTTTTCTAGGATAGAGCTATAATTTTGGCCAGCACTGTGTACATCAGATAACGGCGTAGCAGGGCGGGGTATCAGAATTCTCCAAAGGCCCGCCGTCTTCTCCCGGCGCGATTCTGGGAGACAATCATTACATCGCGCCCATTTCGCCCATATGTCGCATCCACCTTTGACCATTCCAATAAATGCTAGGAAGAACAAGGGGAATGTTTGGAGAGGAACTAGTGCAGGAATGTGCAAGATAGGTGTGACATAAGTGCGAGATAGGAAAAGTAATAATTATCTTCCGAAGGCGCCCTCGAAGGATCCTGTACGTCCTCCACGCCATGGACCCAGAATTCATCCGCTTAAAGGCACCGTCCACCCTAAGTTGAGGGTGCTGAGCTTTTGGCAGCATATAATAGTAGGGCCCCCTATCAATCCAATGCCCAAGTCGCGGCGCAAAGTGCCGCTTCGGAAGCGAGAAAATCTCTTCGGAATAACGAAGATGCACGGGGACCCTCATCCATGCCCGCCCACTTGTGCCCGCCCATCCAATCACCGTTCCGGAAATCCGGCCTGTGGGCTCTCCAGAACGGGATTGTCGGGGTTTTCGCGCATTCTCGACTTCATATTCGAAATCAGGGACATGAGAAGGCCCTGAAACGACAAAAACATGGAAGTCGAAAATCTGGGTGGACGGTGCCTTTGAACCTAGACATTTATGTGACCGGTGAGCTTCGGTAGAGTTGATGAACGAATCATGAGTGGTTTTGTATAGACAATGTATATAATCAGGGTAAAGCGGGGGGTGCGGCACGCCGCAGGGCGGGGGTCGTTAGGGGGAGGGGGTAGGTAGGGGGGGGTCGTATCGACCCAAGGTCAAAAGCACTTGTACAAGCTGTGTGACTAAATTGACTTGATGAAAGCGCTGTTGAAATCCTGCAAAATTCAAGTTTAACGACACAAACTTGCAGATACCGTATGCATACCGTAACCTAACGTACCTCTAATCAAGCATAATTGTCGTAATCCGCGTGTCGAATAATCTCTATGCGCCAAGTTTCAGCGAACTCTGAGATCTCCGAGCAGTAAACAACCTTGTATAAAGCAGTAATTTAAAACATGATTAACTTCATCTTAACGGTGAATAAGCTACCTCTTCTTGCACTCAATACAAAGCACTACTCCTTCTTTGTCCACCTCAGGAATCCCGCTTCAGAAGACCTCCAAACTATTAAATTAGAAGCCAACCAAAATCTCGTTTTTCCCATTTTTCGGTTTTGATCGCTGTGCTTTCACCAAATATTACTCTGAGCTAAGAAGACGAATCAGGCTCAAAACATCCCTATAGAATCTACGAGGTTTAGGCTATTGATTCATATAAATATTGTCCGCTAAAAATGTTTTTTGATATAGTTAATGGCCTGCGGCACCCCCCCCCCCCCTCAAAACCTGCGGCTGCCGCAGGTTTTGAAGGGGGGGGGGGTGCCGCAGGCCATTAACTATATCAAAATAACATTTTTAGCGGACAGTATTTATATGGATCGATAGCCTAGATCACCTAGTTTTCACAGGAGTGATTTGAGCCTGATTCGTCTTCTTAGCTCTGAGTAATATTTGGTGAAAGCACAGCGATCAAGCGAAAAATGGGAAAAACGAGATTGGCTTCTAATTCCACAGTTTGGAGGTCTTCTGAAGCGGGATTCCTGAGGTGGACAAAGAAGGAGTAGTGCTTTGTCTTGAGTGCGAAAACGGATAGCTAATTCACCTTTGAAACAAAGTTGACCATGTTGGAATTTGACCATTTCACTTAGGTAGCCTAGTATCTTGAATCTTCAGAATTCGCTCAAACTTTGTCTACAGGGGTTAATTGACATGCTCATTATGGATATGTTGCCCATTATGTTTGACAGGGCCTCCAAGTAATGCTATCTTAAGGGAGTCCAGGGGGGGGTCTTATTAAGACAGCAGTCAGGGGGGGGGTCGTAACCAGCGATCGTGCGCCACACCCCTTGCTTGACCCTGTATATAATCAAAGCCTATGCGGAAAACTTTGAGGAGAGGATTCATCATTTCAGGATATGTTATTGGGTGCTAATACAGCTCTTAACGCAGTTCACTATAATTCGAAGAAAGTTCCCAAAAAGTCAGAACTCTCTGAGGTAAATTTGACTTAACCTCCTTTTTTGATACTCTCCATCCTTCGCCAGTCCCGATCCATTCTCACTGCTCTTATCTGCAGTTTGCAGTGACTCCTGTGGCCGTATCCATCAACGAACCCAGTGGATTTCAGAACCCATTGGGTGGCTCAACCCACAAAATCATTATTCACGAAACTAGTGGGTTCCGGAACCCACAAAAAGCCACTTAACCGGTATTCACCAACGAACCTAGTGGGTTCGCGAACCCAAAAGTCAAGCATACCGGTATTCAGGGAACAAATTATCCAGTTCTCGTGGGTTCCGGAACCCACTGAGCGCTGGGTTGGCGAACCCAAGCATGGTGCAAATTCCTCAGTGGGTTAATGCGAACCAGTCCTCTGCTAAAAGTTAAGTGGACTATTTTATGTAGGAATGGTTACTACTAGCAACACTTACACATTAAAGACACTTTCCATATTTTTCATAACTAGGAATTTTGGTGGATAAATTTAGATAAGATATTCCACTGAGATGTAGGAATAGCAAAATTGATGCAAGTTACCATTCGGCAGTCTTTGTAAAAGTCGCAAATAAGCTTTTTGACTGAAATTTTGCGTCAAATTGTAAACAGCCTAAGCACTTGCCTTGTTTGCTTAGGCTATCTTACATATAGAAAGCAGAGCGTCTGATTGTCTATGTTTGTCCATGTTCGTCTATATTCCTTTATCCCGCAGATTAATAAAAAAAAGTTTTTGCCTTTACTCCGAGCAAGTCAGTGGACAAAAGCTTCAAAAATGAAAAAAAAACGGTTTTTAATTACTACCGTTTGTTCCCTAATTTCGTGAAGCAGAAACCAATAAGAAGGGAAAAAGTAGTAATCATGGTAATCACGTATTAGTTTGCATCGTAGTGATTGAGACTCTGTCGATGATCCCTTTGCACATTCCACTCCTAGGAAAACGTACTCCCCCTCCGGGCATTCGGGCATCCTCGCAAAGAAATACAAATGGACTAAAGTTTGAGTGCTTCTTGCTAATATGCTCCTTGTCACTAGTGATTGAAATTTTGTTTAGAAGCAAGAGTTTAGAAGCAAGAGCAGTTTAAAAAGGCATAGATCCACTTGTTATGTGTAGCAAAAGCATCCATAAAATAAAACCTAGCTACTCCATGCGCCATAACATTTGATTCAAACTGCGCGATTCGATTATGTCAATTATGTAGTGCAATTCTCAAAGAATTTAGAAAAATATCTATCTTAAGCGTAAGGGACAACTCTGAACAAGAACACTGGTCCAAAAAAGAGTAGAATCCTCTTTTTGCATCTCTTTCCACACATATTATAGTCGATATTCATAAATCCGAAAGAATAGTCGAGTAAAGAACAGAACTGCAAGCTTCGTCGTACAAAAGACATTGATTAATGGCATTCATCCAAACGTAAGAGTTGTCGAAAGCGTGCCAAGCGTGCTGACGCCTTTAGTTTAGCGCGATGTGCGTGGGAAAATGAGGAAAATAGTGCACCGATTAGAGGAGGCACATAAGTGACGTCATGGGTTCGCGATCCCAGCGGGGCACTTGTGAAGGGTTCTGGAACACACTGAGTTCGTTGATGAATACGGCCCCTGAAGGGCGAGACATCCCAAGAGTACCTCACCTTGGTGCAAGCGTTTGTTAAGGCATTGCACAAAATCAGTTCCACTTTCTCCATCAAGTTAATATCAGGAAAGTTCTAATTCTACTCACAGTCTCTGACTATCTAGACCGAATCTTGATCATATTCCGTTCTCTGTACTTGCAAAAAAAAATAAGGAAAGCATTTTTCTCAATAGGCTTCGGTGTTGCTCAGTGCTTGAGAAGACCAAACAGAACTACTTAGAATTCACCGGAACTTCCCGAGGGGCAAGCTAATTTGCCAAACATCCCGAGGGTTGCATTTAGTACGTAGGTAAATGGAGCTGTGAAAATGGGAACTTCTTTAGAATTTTCAAATCAAAAGCAAAGCAGTTAGGAACTTCGCGAGCAAGTCCTCGGAAAGTTCTATAAAATGCGGAATCGAGGACTTGAATTTGAGGGTACTTCCGCAGAGCTATTTTCGATGAAATTTTTTTGTTTTCGTTTTCTGGTGAATGTAGGCCACACCGAAAATTGACGATCTCAGTTATTTTGTCCTTTGAAAGTTTGCACAATTGCGGCTTACTTAGCAAGGTTCTCTTACTCACACTTCTAACGATGTGAAATGGAGAGGATTAATTATTATTTATTATTATCTATTTATTCATTAACATCAAATTTTTTGATAACGAGAATCGTTCTCAAAGAAATTTGGTAACGATTCTCGTTTGCAACTGTTGCCTGATCAATTCATGTGAGGTGCCGTGAGGAACAGTCTCGGACGTGAGAGTTCATTCCGCATTTTTAGAACTCAATATTTTGATCAGATTGAATTAGATCTGTGCCCTTTTGGTCTATTTATGTCTGTGAAATTTGCGAAACAAATGCGGCAATTTAGCAATTAATCCTCTTACTGTAAGCGCAATAAGTCATTGGCCCGTAGTAAAGCTCGGTCACGGGAGATGATTTCCCCTGAGGCCCTCATATGAGGCTTCGTCGGGTGAGATGAGAACTGCCCACTTTTCCGTGGTGTAAGTATGCAAGCTCACCCTACAGGTGAGCTTCAGATGAAGCCCGGCAGGGAGATCAGCTCCCGAACGAGTCATCGGAGATGAGCCAGGCGACGACATAGGATAAATACTGTGCTAAAGAGGAGAGCACAGAGAAAAGTCCCGTAAGTTGCTCTCGAGTAACTTACGAAACACCGCAGCTGACGTTCTTTTGCGGTGTAAAACTCCCAAAACTGCACAGTTTCCGGCGCCTAAGTGAGTGAGGATTGATGAACAGCTGATTGCGGGACAAAATTGGTAAAAAACGGTTTTTTGCTTTTTTTCTTGCAGTTGTTGCTTGTTTTTCTTAAAACCGCTTTAGATAACAAGAGGGTGAATTTACTTTTCTACTCATTCTTCGCCAAGTGTGATGTTTCCTGGTATTATTCCAAAATACTGCATATTTGTTTTATCCCGTTGTTCGCTAAGTGAAATCTCTGATAGCGGCTATCATCGATTTTTTCGACAGCGGCCACTATCAAAGATCGCCAGGCCAAGTAGCAAAAATTGTGCCGCTGCTGCGCTCGAACCACGGCTCTGCCACTTGAAATGCATTAGTCTTATCCATTCGACTATTAATGCATAAATAACAGAAACGTTCCATCGTTGAAATTGCGATCGTCCAGTAAGTGATCTGCTCGAAATCAATTACTCCCCTGGCAATGTGCTGAGGCGCGATGAGATCAACTCCGGTCCGCCTCAAGAGAGATGCCCTGATGGGGTTTTACTACGGGCCATTCTCTCGTTTTCGGCTATCCCAAGCCAAAACGCTCAAAATAGCATTCCAACTCGAATGGGCATCGATGTTTTATCGGCGCACAGGCCTATAGTACAGTACATGAAGTGATCATTAAGTACATCAGGAATCGATCAATTGGTTGGTGATTGAGACAGCAATTATTGCGATAAATTTTGGCATCTGAACCAAGGTAGGTGTGGCAGGTCCGTTAACAACGTTAACAATCATCGAACATAATGTTATCACCTTGCAATGGTTTATGTTAATTGTTTTTTTTGATAGTTTTCTTGCTGTTTTGTTTGGAAGAATTCCAACAGTCTTAGGGTGAACGCGCGCTAGGGATGTCTAAGGCTTGCATGCATTAACGTCCCGCCGGGGAAGGGGATCGCAGCACAAAAAAAGTTCATATCCTGAAGTTCCACATATTCGGATTTCACGCTGTCTGATACCCGTAAGTATTCCTACCATCCTTTACTATGAGCAAACTGAACAGAAGCGAAGCTGTACAAGCCGCTATCTCCAGCTTTTAGTATGATCCTCAGCGGCCGACCATCTTTTCTTCAAAATTTTTCTTCCTTCGAAGTCAACAAAACCTTCCAAAGTTGTATTTGTTATAACACAACAGTACTAAGCATGTTGCTGATGTGAACAAGTGAGTATTTGGAAAATCGAATTTTGTGATGATCCCCAACTTTCGCTTTCAAGCACTGTCGAGTTAGATAATTTGTACAATTTTGGAAGCTTTTCGTTAACTTTGAAAAAAGAAAAATGACTTCGAAAAAAAGATGGTGGGCCGCCGGGGATCACTAGGGGATCATTCAAAAAATTGGAAAATGCGGCTTGTACAGCTTCGCGATTTTGTTCATTACGTTTATAGTAGAGGATGGTGGGAACAGTGACGGGCGGGTGGACAGCATAAAATCCGGAATCTGGAGCTTCGGGACATGAAGCTTTCTTTTGAGCTGCGATCCTCTCCCTTGAGGGGATATTGTTGCATGCGACCCTAAATAGACTTCCTCACCCTCGCAGCATTATGTCTACCTCGTAGGCATGACATGCAAGAGTTAGTCCCAACTAGGTACTTGACTGAGGCCCTCATGCTGCTTTCCGCAGTCTACTGCAAGGTCTTTCGAGAATCTAAAGCCAACGAGCAGACACCTATCCATAGAGCAAACTTTTGTTTTGGAGTTGAGTTACTCATGTTTTATGCCCGACATTTGCATCTAACTATGAAATTTGTACTTTGAATGTCCACAGGATTTCTAACTGAATCATGTGGCTTCAGAGCTTTTCTCGGTCCTCCGAAATCACCTATGCAACAAAGGTTTTGTTTGCAATCACCAAATAGAATAGGGTACGAAGTTGAGCGTCACGAGATCTTAGGCCCGTATGCACGTACATCCCGGCGGGGAGGGGATGTGCGTTTTACCATTAAAATGCTCCCCGCTGGGGATCCCCTCCCCTCCCCACGCGAACCCTCGTATGAACAAAGGGCCGCATGCACTAACATCCCCGCGGAGAGGGGATCGCAGCTTAAAAGAAAGCTTCATATTTCGAAACTCCAGATACCGGCATTTTACGTTGTGTACCTATCCGTAAGTATTCCTACTACCCTTCACTATGAACATGTTGAACAGGAGCGAGAAGCTGTACGAACCGCATTTTTCAGCTTTTGTTTGTTCCCTGATGATCCCCGGCGCTTTTTTTTAAAGTCATTTTTCTTTCTCCGAAGTTAACGAAAACCTTCCAAAGTTGTACTGAACATCTAACACAACAGTGCTAAGCATGTTGCTGATGAGAACAAATGAGTTTTTGAAAAGTCGACTTTTTCGGTAAACCTCAAATTTCGACCTGTGGATCATCGAAAATTTCATGACTTCATAACATCATTTGTTCTTATCAGCAACATGCTTAGCACTGTTGTTTCAAATGTTCAGTACAACTTTGGAAGGTTTTCGTTAACTTCGGAGGAAGAAAACTTTAAAGAAAAGCGCCGGGGATCATCAGGGATCAAACAAAAGCTGAAAAATGCGGTTCGTACAGCTTCTCGCTCCTGTTTAACATGTTCATAGTGAAGACTAGTAGGAATACTTACGGATAGGTACACAACGTGAAATGCAGGTATCTGGAGTTTCGAAATATAAAGCTTTCTTTTAAGCTGCGATCCCCTCCCCGCGGGGATGTCAGTGCATGCGGCCCAAAGACAATATTCGATTCGACAAAGGATCCCCTGTGGGGAGGAGAAGTGAACTCCATTATGCACAAGAGAGGATCAAGGGGGAAGATCACCCTTGCTTTAAAATTTTTTATGAAAAACTCTTTCTTATCTGATATTTTGACTGCAACTCCCCTTCATCTCAATTTCAATAATTTAGGGTTGCGGAATGCGCGTATGCAGTGACGGCGCTCGGATCATCAAAAATGTTTTTTTCTACTCCCATTATGTTTCTGCTTTCATGGATGCTGCCCATTTTCGCTCATGCTGCCCATTTCAGCGTAAAAGTGTTGAACTATAGAAGTTAGGGTGTCTCTGCAGGGGAATGTGTAGAAGACGTTATGCTGCCGAAAAGGGGGGGGGGGTGCCGCGCGGGCACTCAAAGCAGTACTTTAACACATAACAGAAGCTGCAAATCGTACCAGCTTTTCATGTAAGCTGCAGCTATTAGCGATATATCGTCCATTACCCCAAGGGAATGATCCCCAGGGTCATTCCTGCTATGCACGAGGGGAACACTGGGGAGGGGGATTACTCCCCCGGAAATCTCAACTTAGAAATAGGCTAATCTGCTAATTTTTGGTTTTTTTTTGAAGCAGTCCATGTTGGGATAAGAAAATGAGGGCAACATAACATATGATATGATAGTTACAATGTGTTCGAGTAGTCTATATGGGTGAAACTATCTTGTCATATGAAAACAGCGAAGATCTCGGAAATGACCAGAGACTCCTCCAGACGTTCTAAATTGGCAGATAATTGCTCGAATTTCTTCGCGAGAACGAAATAAAAGAGAGAGATAATATTGCAAGCTACAAGTCGCTGGAAGAGGAACCCGACTTTAAAAGAAATTTTTTTCATCAAATTAAACGAAATGCTTTGTTACAACCGATTAGAACCAGAATGTTCGCTTCTCTGGCATGACTTACACCATCAACCGCTACTTCGTTGTAGGAGATCTCGATCCCCTCCCCAGCGTTTTTGAGTTACATTCGTGCATATAGGGAGGGGAAGGGATCCCCACTGGAGTTTGTTCGATCAATACCTCCAAAACCAAATGCTAAATCTGATGCAGCGAAACAGTACCGCGAAATCTCAAACGCTGGAAATCACGGAAACTACAAAATGCTGCTAAGCACATCGCCACAACATAATTGCAAGAAAATTTTAACATGAAGTGCTAAATAGACTCACCCTTCTTCAAAAATCAACATTATTACTATTGACAGCACGTAGCGAGTATAACAAAGTTTTAGAAGCGTACTAATTAGAGAACAAAAGAGCGAAGGAGGGAGAGATCAATGGGAAGGGCGGAAGGAGAAGGGAAGAAAGGGACAAATGCACGCGAATACTATTTTTGTACCTTTTGTTCCAAAGGCCATTCTAGTATACACAAGAATTGACCAAAAACAAGTTTTTCGGCGTATTCTTGTAGTAGCCGTGAGGTGAAAGCGACTACCGCAATCACACCATCTCCGCTGTAAGTGCAGGGAAGAGATCGCTCCCCTCCCCTCTGTCATAACGGGGTTCAGTGGAGGGGATCGTTACCCTGGGGATCCAGCTTCCCCCCGTCCCCAGGGGGATGTACGTGCATATGGGTCTTGAGCGAAAAGAGGGAGAAGATTGCGTAACAATTCGGGTTCTTCACCAAAATGCCTTTGCTTGCAACACTTCTGTTAATTTGTCATATGCTAAAAAGGACTCCACGTTGTTGCGCTAAATTGTTACGTTCCAGTAAATAAGGTAGTAACAAAAGAATTGAAGCGTGATCATATGATTTTGGAATGCTGATGTACTTTTGACAATAACTTTCCCAGAATCTTCATTCCTGATCTCGATTGAATAGGGCAACAGGAAAAAAAAAACAATTTACGTGGTCATCATGTTGATGAATTGCTCACAACCTACGCAGCTGGGGGAATCAGGAATGAATAGCAACCCACAGTTTGGTGTTTGACTGACAATTAGTTACAAAGAGAAATGCAGCGGAAGCAGTCTCTATGTTCTTAAATAAATCAGCTATCGTATGCTTATGGAAAAGACATTCATTTTTCGACAGTGAATGGTTTTCCTAGTCTTCCATGGATCAACGGTCAGCTTTGTGGCTTTTACTCAAATCGCAACGGTTTATTCATCAGGTACGTTAACGATAAGTCAACTATTATATTATATGGTGTTATGGTGCGCCCACGCCCCGAAAATGGAACGCGAAATTTTTGAAAATTACTTATATGGGTTATAAAAGTGCGCAAGTGACAGGTTTATTTTTGTAAACAATTGAAATAATTTTTGTAAATTTTTAAAAATTCAAATTAGCCTTGTAAAAATTTTTCGGATGCGTGGCTGACGCTATGCCCCCTTTTTCCAGATTTTAAGGGTTGGGGACCCGCAAAAGAGAAGCACCCCGAAAATTTTTTCGGAGTGTGGCTAACGCCACGACCTTCATTGTAAAGTTTTTTGCCCCCCCCCCCCCGGGACGGAAATCCTGGGACCGCCACTGGCATATAGGGTAAGCATTACTCAAGTGAGAGCGGTTCAGCATCACTTCGAACGAGAATTTTTCTTTTCTTAATTTCTAATAAAGAAAAATTATGCAACTGCACATGTGGATGTCTGTTACCGAAAGTATAGATGTATGCAAGTGAGGGTCCCAGAAATTTTTTTGACTAAGATCCGATTTTTTGAGTTTTTTGCGCATTTGAAACTTTTTCGATCTTAAGGTTTAAACGGTTTCTGGGATCAAAATGTCACAAATTCATGAATGCCATCCTGTAGAGCCTGCTTTGCTCTTTCGAACAGTACTCCTTGACCCTTTCTTGAGCTGGGGCTACTTGTTTTGCTAAAACAAGCAAATAAAAAACGACTAATTTTCTTCACAGCCTAATAGTAAACTAACAAGGAAAGGATACCAACTTATTGTTAGATTCGCTTTCTGTAATGAGACTTTTATATTTAGAATCATCTTGGAACGCTGGTTCCAAATATGCTCTTTCTAGCTGCTTAGGTTTATTCTGAAGCGAGTTGTGGTCTCCTTTCTATGCAAAGTTTGGCTCCTCGACCCACTCATACTATTATGTCGACGTCTAGGTGGTTTTGTAGTAGTATAATGCTTCCTTTCACGATTGAAAGAATTGGTCTGATACTAGTTCACCACCCTAGCACTTCTTCGAGCAGATTTCCGTCTACACTCCGTCTTACGACATTCAAAAGTATGTTAATTATTCAAAACAGCAAGCCCATATCGCTCCGAATAACGCTAGGCAGCTAGGAACAGCATATCCCTTAATCCCACAGTCTCCGTTGTTTGTAGAGCAATGTTTAAGTTAGAACCGATAAGGATTATGGATTAATACCTCACAATCAGTGAGTTTGCTTGCAAGGTAGCCTGACATACTGTTAAGAAAATCACGTCTTTCACTTTCATTAATGTCACTTTAATCACGACTCCTTCTCCTCTTTGACTCATTACGTCCGCGTCCTTTCCTCTTCGCAAATATGCTGCGCCACGTCCAAGCCTGATCCTGCTACAACCTTCATATGTTCTCATCAAAACATACTTATAAGGGAATGGTCAGAAGTCGAAGTGGCCAAACCAAACAAGCTGTATATCATTCAATGCAGTATAAAACGCTGACTTCGAATCTGTCTTTCTTATCTGCTTCCCGCTTCTGTAGACGAAGCTACAAGCAATCTTATTATGAAAAAATCATACGTAAAAACGGCGAAATTAAGCACATTGTTGCACTTTCAGCTCAGCTTCTGGCTTTAAAAATTTCAAGTCAGCTAGCTGCATGTTTTGGCCCAGCATTGAGGCGAACGTGACTCTGTACGGCTAAATTTGTTAGCACTGCTATGTGAAACTGGAAATGTTGGAAAAGTTCAAATTTTTTTTGCAAAAAATGATTCGAAAAAAGTCAATAAGTGACTGCGAATCACAGAAAAGCTGAAAAACGCGACTTATACAACAATCCCCCTCCCCTTCCCTAAGCTGCAGATCTGCGGATCATCAAGCTATGAAACCTTCTTTTGACTTCCGATGATATCCATGCATCCGGCGCATAGCTTTTTCCTTTAACTCATTTTACTCTTCTTCTGCACTTTTTTCGTCCCTTCGATGCCACTCTTTTGATTGAAGCGGTCCCTCTGATAAGCACCGCAAGCTTTACGAATCTGCATCGCTTGATTTTTACCTGCGAAAATTTTAGCATTTTGTAGGTTTCTCATAGTTCCTGACCATTCACTAATGTGGCTGAAACCGCATCATATGCACTTGCAAAGACAGCATTATCATTTTCTCAAACTTCATGCAGGCCTGCGTATCAGTTTTCCATTTAAAGCTCTCTTCAAATTTCATGCTTCTGACTGGTTGTTGAGAGAATTCCAAAGAAAGGTTTTTTTGCATTTTTAATCCTCACTCTCGGATGAGAACGGTAATGTATGAATTCGAAAAAAGGCAATAAGCGACTGCGAATCACAGAAACGCTGAAAAACGCGATTTATACAATAATCCCCTTTTTCTTCCCTAAGCTGCTCTGCCGAGCATCAAGCTACGAAACCTTCTTTTGACTTCCGATGATATCCATGCATCTGGCGCATAGCTTTGTCCCTTGATTCATTTTATTCTTCTTGTGCCCTATTCCGTCCCCTTCGATGTCACTCTTTTGAGTGAAACAGCTCCTCTGTTAGCGTCGCAAGCTTCACCTTGATTATTCATTTTGGAAATCACAACCAAGGTAGGCAATATTTCTTCGATTTTTTACTTTGGTGACATTCAAGGGAAGAGCTGCATCACTTGATATTTATGCACTGCACAAATGTTGCTAGGAGATTGTAATAATTTTATAGGTTTTTATAGTTCCTGGCTATTCACTTATGTGGCTGAAAATGCATTCTGTACACTTGTAAAAGCAGAATTATAATTATGTGGTCAGCAAGTCTTTTGTCCCCTCCTTTTAAAACCTTGACATACTTAAAATTGTATCAGTATTGCTTTGCTAGCGGGAGGTTTTGGTAAATCTTTATTATTATCAGTGGCCAAATGTTTCGACTACTCGCCGTCTTCCGAGGCCTAAAGCTGTGCGGGATCAGTGATCTTATGTCTCTTCCACCAAGTGCTTTATCAACCTTCGGCTAGCTTCTCAATCCCCTCTGGAATTTTACAAGTAAAAGTCGCAGGATGAGAAAGACGAACACACCTGCGCGACCGTATTCTTGATGACAGTACTGCCAATAGATGCCACATTTAGTGGCATATTGTAGAATAAAATTATCGCACTACCCTATTGTAGCCCAAATAATGATAAAAACGGCATGAAGTCATTCGTAAAGGCTAAGCACTCTTTGTTCATAAGCGGTGTTTTGCGCGTGATCCAGAACGCTTCAAGAGTTCTCTGGCAGAGGTATCTTTCTCGTATGCCATAATTGTACATTTGTCTTCGTAATCTTGTCGCAGTGATATTCATGCTTATGTTTTCCGAGAGGAGAATTTAGACAATCTTACGTTTACTGGCGAGATGTTCTTTGATCCTCATGCCAAGTGCTCCTCCGGTATTTCTCCTATATAACTAGCACCACAGACTAAACACTCTGACTGATATATATATATCACTCCTGTTTTAGCACAATCTCCGATGCTGCTATAAGAACAAACTACGCACTCCTTCGAGATACAGTATTTATCGTAGAGCCTGTTCCGTACAAGCTGTTCTTTAGATTATCATTCGGAAGGTTTACTAAGATGACATCGTTGCTCAGCTGTGCTCGTTCAATGCTCTGCCGTATTGCAGCACTAATTTCATCTGAGATGAAAGGAAGACAGAACGCTATTTCATTGTTCTGCTGAGCAGTGTTACGTAAAGAACATACACGTGATGCATCAGATAGCCATTTTCTTCCGCAGCGCTCAGCGCGACATTTCGCGACTCTTTCTCTCCTTCTTCTCCAGTACACACATGTGTTGCAGTTTTTATCATATTTCGAATGACGGCTGATGGATGTGTCAAACGAACATGCAACAAGAGGTTTTTAAAGCTGCTTTTACGATACTATTTAACATTTGCGCTGCAGCCAGACAGTTTGATCTCTGAACGTTCAAGTACGAAAGCCAACCGTCAACCGGCTGTTCACGCGTGAATTTTATATATTGCAACTGCTGACAGAGCAAATGGAAACACTCGTCCATTCGGACTGAGTAGATGATGTTACTATGCAGCAATCGTCCACATAACGACAGTACATAAGTGGAAGTCTTGACAGCACGGATTTCTCGATCTCACTCATAAAGCATATTACAAGTACTGGAGCAAGCCTTTGTCCATTTGCAAGCCCCCTTAGTTGAGCAAAGTAGGTACCTGACCATCGAAAGATGTTACAATATTTTGATTTTATTGTTCATAGCGGTATTTTTTTGTTTATGGTTGGGTAATCGCTTTAGCACTTCAAAAACGCTTAAGCAGACTTACCATCAGCTCAGACAATCGCAAATGACTTCCTGGGGAAGATTGAAGCTCTGAAACTTCGGCGGGACTCTCATGGGAGCTGTCAGGTAGTTCAGGCCCACTTAGGGCGGGGCCCACCCACATCCTAATGGGAACGTCCGCCCCGGAAGTTCTAGAAGAAGTCCAGTTTTTCCTTAAGTCATTTAGTCTAAGTACGTTTCTTGTTCTGCAGCTTTTCTCAAACTTTATGCTTCTGATTGGTTGGTGATAAAATGCCAGAAAAAGGTTTTGTGCTTTGATCCTCACGCGCGGATAAGGTACGGTAATTTTCAAATGCTATGTCCGATACACTTTTAGACGCTCCAAAGTAGTCAATGCAATAGCAAATCGCGAAGCAATTGCTAACATAAGCAAGTAATCTACTGCAAGTAGCGCAACGACTTAGCACTTTTCGCACTAAGTTCAGCTATTCTAGCCAAAAAATCAAAGTAGCAGGAAATTAGTAAACTTAAATGGATGTGAACAGCGATGTTTGCGTGCGTGCGTGAGCAACAAGGATAGTACACCAAGCGATCACTTGTAAGTGCATAACAATTTCATTTTGAGTCTGGCATTTGAAATAGTACGTTTCTCTTCCATTAGCCTTGGCTTCTGACCGGTTAGCAAAGCGAGGAGGGGGGGGGGGCACTTTTCACTGTTTCATTTGTCCTTCCTCAAGTATTTGTGCTTTGTATGGAAGAATCAAAAGACACTCCCAATATAGACGTGCAAACAACATTAGTATTGTCTCAGTCCTTTCCTGCTTAGCCGATAACCCTGGTCTCATTTAGTAAAAGTAAAAAAAGTTCTTGAGCATTCCTGTCTACAAATCTTTTCAGAGAATTCTTCTGAACAACAATATTCCAAAATCCACGACCTTTATCTCCAAATCTACGCAAGTCCCATGTAGTATCGTGAGATGGTTACGGTCTTTTTGTGCACTTACTCGAAGATTTTGCATGGCACCGCGTGTATTGTATAACACTATTGCAGGCGACTAAGGTATTGCATCCCCTGAGATTGGCATGCATGTTTTTGATTATACGCAATTTGATCATTTTTTGATCAATGGTATAATTAGAAACATTTTTCATGCCATTCTTTCCATCCTGTCTTTTCATTTCAGTTCTTACAATCAGAATTCACATTTTGCAAACTTTCCTCTCCTGCAATTACAATTGTTCATATCCTGCAATATGGTTGTTCGTAATTTGTTCTTGGTAAACAAATGGTTTCAAAGGAGCATTGCTGTAGATTTCAACCTGGACACACAAGAAGTAAAAAACACATGGTAAGATAAGAGTGATATTAGGTTGAACCGAAAACTCGTTTACGCGGTTTCAAAAAAAATCGTACTCTCCCACACCGATATAGCTCAACTCTAATACAATTGAGAAGCGTAAAGCATGTACTTTTTTCAATAGTTGTCTGGAGACTTCCCATATAATTTAGGTTGCATCAATAAAAATGGAAAAGTCGAAGCCCGGCGATTTTGAGCAAGCCTTTTGAAAATCTTTGTCAAAATCTCAAACAGGGTACGAGTGGCGTAGTGGTATGAGGCGCCGCTATGACCAGATCGGACACAGGTTCGATCCCCGCCCCTGGGCCAACCAAGCTCTCTACCCCTCGGGGACGGTAAATTGGTACCAGAGTAATCTGGAAGGATAAAAGCACTGACTTGGCGGTTGGCCCCCGCAAGTCACTGTAATAGGCTTGCACGCATACAATAGCCTCTTCGACGATGAAGTTAGTGTGTGCGTTCGGCGCATGCCCTTACAGGGTATTGAATCCTTAATCCTTTATCCTTTTGAAAATCTAGAAATTGTGTTGTTGAATAAAAAGCAGCCATTGCCCAAGTTTTCTGATCTTCTATGAAACTGAGCAAAGTTTGTGCTTACGATAACAAGAAGTTATGATGTCAAGAAGTTGCCAGAAAAATCAGGCTTTCCTTTTTGGCATTTTTTTCGAGAATCATAATTTTCTGAAAACTAGCTCATCAGCACAAACCCTGCTCAGTGGGGCAGAGAATATCAGAAAACTTGGGGTACTGTACTGTTTTGAAATCGCATAACTTCTAGATTTACAAGGCTTGCTCAAAATCACTGGACTTCGGATGATCTCCTTTTTTCATTTTTAGCCCGCAATTCGAGTTTAGAAGTAACTTTCGGTTCAGCCTAATAGTGACAGTATCCGGTAGTCCAATAATCTTACAAGGGAACCGTGTCGAGTCGAAGTGGCCTTTCCAGATGAGACCCATACTGCTTTGAAGAGTATTAAGCGGTGATTTTAAATCTGCCCTCCAAGTCTGCCAAGCGCCTCAGGACACCGAGTTATGAGCGTTCTTCGAAACGAAAAATGAATGCAGAATTTAGGTAAAATTGATTATTACAATCTTTCCAGCGCTCAGATAAAGCAATGTTAAGTATTAGCATATTAAATAAAATGTATCCATTGCATAAACAGCTCTGATACTTGACACTGGACCATTTGAGCAATTTTGGGCGATTTTGCTTCAGTTTTGCGTTCAATTTTTTGACCTGAAAAACGAGCACAACTCGGCGTCCAGAGGCGCTTGGCAGATTTAGAAAGCAGATTTGGAATCACTGCTTAATGCTCTTCAAAGCAGTATAGGTCTCGTCTGGAAAGGCCACTTCGACTCAACACGGTTCCCTTGTTAGTTTCGTAATTTAAGAGGGTCGCTGTTATGCTAAAAATATTTCTTTACTTGAATTTGCGAAACTTGTCACAAGGTGGTCATTAGCTCATGTGAAGCTGTGGTTTTTTTGAGGGTACGAAGATAGGGTAAGTCATTGTTTCTTCCACTATTTTCAATGATAGCTTTGTAGAAATACAGAAGATACAGGCGAGATGAAGTTTGCTGAAATTTTTCGCACACTTGATAAAGCTTTGCATCTAAGCAGGGAAAGCATCTTCTTCGAAGTGACCATATGGGAAGAGATGCTTGTGGTAGACAGCTTTTCGAATGCTAATCTCAAAACTGCTTTGTTAACTGCGGAGCATTTTTGTAAAAGAAGTGAGCCTTTGTTTCTCCAAAACGGTCTTCCTTCTATCAAGGCGCGGCAAAGCATATCCGATGTTGTGGGCTGGGTGATGAGTGGCTGCGGTTTATAGGTGAGTCACCAGATTTTGGGTCCTGTTGTCGTGCATCAGTTTTACATTTTCTAAAATTACTGCTTGCCCTCGAAAATGCCAAAGATAGACAATTTATCGTAAATCTCGTTATAAGTGATCATTTTGCCTACATTTGAAGAATATAATGATAGCTTGAGAAGTGAGGAGTTGTTGTAACAGAATTACAGATGTATAGACACTGTGACAGCAAAACTAGGAGCAGATATGGTAATCATTCACAAAGGGTTGAAAGCAAAAATGTTTTTAAAGCGTGCGCTGCGGATAAAAATCATCTTGTTACAGTCGTTTTCTTGACATCAACCGTGAAGCTCATTTTGAAAGGAAAACAAACCTGGTTTTGAGTTTCAAAAGGTTTAGGGTGATCATCTACATAGCTTCTTCAGCTCTCAAGCAATTATAATATTCTCCGTATATAGGCAAAATGATCACTTGCAGCCAAAATTACGATAAACTATTCATGTATGGCATTTTCAAGGGCAAGCAATAATTTCAGAAAATTGTAAAACTGATGGACGACAACAGAACTCAAACCCTAATCACTCACCTGTAAATTGCAGTCACTCATCACCCGCGCCGCAACAATGCCTTGTTGCGTCTCGATATACAGAGTGTGCCAAAATTATCAAGCCAACTTTACAAAGACTGCCACGAAGGAATCATTGAAAAATTAGGGTGTCTCATAATTATTTACCGTTTTTACTTTTTACTGCAATCACCGTCTTTTTGTGTCTTTCCTTCATCTGATATGGCTTGAGTAATCATTCAACAGGGCAAGGCAAGCTCTAGAATATGGCTGTCAAAAGTCTGCCCAAATCGTATCCCACGTGAAGTTTTGAGCTGAAATCTGATGTAGTCGAATACGATTTTTTCTTACAAAAATCGTACCCCCGACCCAAAATATCCAAAAAATTCCCCATTTATCCTAGCATATGCATAGCACATCGCATGCTCAACTGTACACTTTTCGGATTTTTTTCCATGGCTAGAGATAAAGAGAAAATAAATGAGGCAATATGGCAAACTCTGCCCCTAGACGTCCTGAGCTCCTCCCACGCATGTGATCATGTAGCTCTTGCATAAAGAAGTACGATCATGTATTTGGATCTTTTGTAGTTGCCCCAGTTCTCGAGAAATGCTGATGTTCAGAGTAAAAATGGTAAAAAATCATGAGACACCCTAATACAAGCTCAAATTTGCGTTTATAGTCAATCTCTACAGATTACATTTTATTCAGTCCAAAAAGACGTCCTTTCAAGATTCTGAGAATTAAAAGAATTAGAACGATATTTTCAAGAAAGGCAAAAATGGAATTTTTATGCCTTGATAATTTGCTTTGTAACTTAACAAACTTAAAGCCTTTCTAGACCCCTCTAAGCTTTGCAGAATTTGTTCCTTCATGAAATAAGATGTTGTGTTTGCGAAAAATACCTGCGTAAGAGCAACGACCTTATGTTCAAGACCGATATTAGGCCCCCCAAATACGCAAAACCTTTCAGGTAAGAACAGTTTTCTATTTGTGAGACAAGTAGAAGAGCATCTAGGTAGAAGCGACTAGCTGAGATAGTTTTGAATCTGATTTAAGAGACATTTTCTGATCCTAAGCCGCACTCAGGAAGGCCAAAAATACGCCAATTTTCTGTATGCGCCTCTCAATCATGTTCTTAATTAATCAGAAATTCTCTTCGGATTGATTTTTAAATTTCCATACTTAGCTGTATTGGAGAAGAAGGCTTACTCTATTGTCGTGCGCAATTAAAAGCAAGAGAAAAGTTGTTAAGAAGACGTTACGTTATTTTCTCGAAGTCATGCTTGCGTACAGAGCACACTTCGGTCGGCAAGAGGAATTGGGGTTTTTTCGAGGGATAAAACAGTCAAATACTGATTTGACTATGTCATTACGATAATGATGGTTGATGAAAGTAAACGCATACTCGATCGGTCTTCAAGCCCGTCTAGTAAAATTCTGACATCCAAGGAAACACGCGCCGGTAATTTTGGCACACCTGTAAGGAAGGCCGTTTTGGGGATACAAAAGCTTATAATTGTTTTTAGAGAAGCTCCGCAGAGAATGAAAACAAATTTGAGATCTATTCCTCTTTATTCGAGGAGCTACTATCCATATGCATCACTTCATATACGCACTTCGAGCAAGGTGCCTTCCTTGGTAAGTTTTTCTATGCCATAATCCAAATCTTCAAGTAGTCGTGATCTCGTGACTCGTAGTTTCGATACTCTATCAGGTTTTGAACAGATGTAGTGTAATTGGCTGCGCCATATGAGGCGGAAAATTCTTCTGTGCGGCAGGCGACCACAGCCACTGCGGAGGCAGGGAACTGCTGAATCATCAGTTTGAATCTAGTTTCGGTTGGTGAAGATATAAACTACAATTGGAGTTTCTTTGAGCGGTTTTCATGTACACTGGCATTGTTTCTTTCCCATGAATAGAAGTTCTATAGAAATTTGTGTAGCAAAGTGCTCATATCGTCTCTAACGTTTCAGAGCCTTCAATCCTATTCAACGGAATTCCTGTCTGACTGAATTTTCACGACAGATTTTCCAAAAGCTGCTTGGTACAATCTTTTTCGCGTCATTTGCTGTCAATGTTAAGAAGCTCCACTTCAAAGACACTGATGACATACGGCGGCGTACGAGTGGCATAACCAGTCAGATGCCTTTTCAATCTCGCAGCTTTCCAAGTCATTCCTCCCAATAGTACTTACAAAACGATGACGGGTGCTTAATGTGCCCTAAAGCTTCGAGCAAAGTAGAGGTTGGCAGTCGCGACTGTTCTGGTGTCCTCACGGCATGAGGCAGCCTGTTTTGTCCAGTTAAAAGGCGCCTAAGCGACCAAGTGATATCGGTCTTATTATCGCCTGCTCCTTAGGTAGCATCACGTCCATTTTCTGTTCTCATTAAACAAGTAAAGATCTACATAACCAGAATAATGATCGAACGAAGCAAGGAAAAGCTAGTGCACTATATTCCGCATTTTGGGGAAGGCGTTCGACAAAGTGCTGTGCCAAGAAAATACGGTGAACACTGTGCACGCACATGGTCCCGAAGGACTTAAACAAGGGCTATCAATATACAAAGAAGCCACAAACCAGTCCAGAAAGCAGTAGGATCACCAGAGGAATTCCTGCAAGTCGGCGTATGTCAAGATTCCGTATCTCAACGTTTTTGTTCATTAACGTCATGAATATAGTCAAACAAATCACACGGCAACCACCGTAGGCACTTGTACGCCGACTGTAATTCTGCTGGGTAAGAGCTTTGTATGGATGTGCGCAAGTGGAAAGATGAGCTGAAGCTGTAGGGATTAATTCAACGCAACAAGGACAGAGTACGTGGAGAGTATCAGCTCAAGCGAAGCATGACAGAAGTACTATTGATAAACGGGTGCCGTGAGAAATCAGCCTGTAGTATCCTCCCAAAGTAGACACAACGTAAAGAAATCGCGGTCGTGTTTGCTCAAAACGAGTCACAATTGGGCACGACGGTAGTCGCCACAAAAGCTGAGCATTCGGCTGTAGCTGAGCTCGCAATGAACAACGTAAGTACCGCGCGCACTCTCTGCGCTTTACTGGTAACAACTCTCCTCAAAATTTTAGCAAATAAAGATGTACAAGGCATGCAGGGCACTCGCGAAAGTAACGAGCACCTTCTCTCTTAAAATCCTCTGTAAGCCTAGAATTGCCTACTCGTCATTGTTAAAACTACCTTTGAATTTTTCTATATGGAAAGCGTAATTACGATCAAATGTACTCATTGTTAATGCAAATAGCGGAGGACATTAGTAATCAAAAATTGTGCACATCTTTCTGGCACACCATTTATATGATCAATGACCCCTTTTCCACTAGTTCACTATTTCGTTTTTTCTCACATGCCCGTTGAGGTCTGCTTGTCAAGGGCCTTATTTTACTGAACAGAACCGATGTGGACCGATTCCTTGGATTCAATATGGCATGCATACGCAGTAAGGCATGGTTTTGTTGCCATTGTTCTATACTCATGCTCGTGAGGCGATTGTTTATGCGCTAAGCATCAGGAACTTTATTTCTCGAAGCTTCTGAGATGCCATGCCAACTCCACTGGTGTTGAATGTGCTTGCACAGAAGCACGTAACTAGACTCTACTTGCACAGGAGCTCGTAACTATCTCCAATGCTGCACGAATTCTTGCCATCCCCTTGATTCTCTTGATTCAGAGGCCTTATTCATGACTGAACCTGACTATCTGCCTTAAGCTTAGTCTCATCTCCAGCTAAGGTTCATTTATAAAATTGTGACGACGGATTCGACTGCGGACCTTTACGCCCACTGGAGCGTAAACGCTCATACATAAAGGCATTACCTCAATGTTTAGCTCAGTCACTTCCAATTTTTGAATAATATTATATGTAAGCAAAAAAACCATTTGACTAGAGTTGGAAACCAAGAAAGTGCAATTTTCGGCGATGGCGTGTAGCGCGCAATCGCGCCATTGTCACGAATCTTCAAATACCCTATACACTTCACTTTCTCCGATTGGTGTTCATCAATGTACCTCAAGAGTCACTACCTTTGCCAGTGTGATAAACACTGATATTCAAAGCACGCTATGGGCTCTCAGTGGAGTCATAGTTCCTCAATGGTAGTAGAACACTTAGCCATACTTGAGCACTTTGAATTAGAATGTCAAATTTTGACAAGAAGCTAAGCTGTGTGTCGACAAGTGTGGTCCATATAGTTCATGTGAAATATAGTGGCACTCCACTGTCATTTTCTTTTGAGGCAAGTACGATTGACTGTGCAAGAAATTAACGACAATGCGAGAATAACTTCCGCGCTTAGAAGAACAGAATTTCATTTGCATAAGTGCGAATCAGGGCCCGGCAGAGTTGGTTTGGAGTTAAACTGAACTTCTTTTTTGCGGTCAAATGTAAAGGAGGTATCGTAAAAACTGCCAAACATGCTTATAAGTGATCACCACCACCATTAAGTTGGTAGATGACTGACATGCTCTAGCGTGTTCTTTCTCACCACGCGCACCAAACTTCAAATGATGCCCAAATAAACAAATGGCTTGTTTTCATCGCACAAACAATCACATGGCACCGAGTTTGGGCTACATGTATTCAGTATTACTCCAAACAGCATTATGTAAAAAGTTTTAAAAAGTTATGTGTTATCATACCCGTTCCCGAATTTGTTGGTTTTTAGACCAACTTTCGGAGCATAAATAATGGAGGGTTCACATAAGATTTGGACCCTTTTGATTTAGACGATTAGAAATCAAAAAATCTATTATATAGCGAAGAGAGCGAATCAAACCGTTTCCTTTTCTCCTTTTTTGAGCCAAAATCAGAATAAACCTTCGCACTTGTAGATATATACCAATCACTTGCAGCGCCCTTTGAATTTTTTGGCGAAAAATATATCGCTGAGCTCTAAAATGGTATTATACTCAATAATGCCTGTAATCAATTCAAAATATGTTTTTTTGCTTATTTGTTGCATTAGATACTTCAAAATACAGTTCGCTTTTTCATTGTTATTTTGATTGAATAAGGGTTCCCCTCAGGGCCAAGCTTGTGATGCGACTGTCGCAACGGGGGGTCGTAAAGAGGGTACCTAAGATGGGGGGCAGAGGTGCGATAGTTGGAGCCGAGTCTCCGCCTACCTTCACTTTTGAGCTGGTACCGGGTGACCACCTTCACTTTTGGGTTTGAAAATTTTTTTTTGCTGAAGATTAAAAGAAGGAAAATGAGCAAAAGAAACGAAAAAGAAAGTATTGAGAGCATATATATTCATGTAGTAGGTCAATCTAGGCAGTAACCGCAGAGAACCAGTATTTCGAGTGACAAAGTAGCGAAAAATCATGCGAAATTTCCACTGTTATAAATCTGGTGGTCGAAGATGTCAGCAATTGCGACTTCATAGGTTTTGAAGAGCAAGTGTTGTTCTACCAGATAGTGGAAGAATCGAGTCGACTTGAGCAGTGGCCGCCGAGAACGAGAATTTTAAAAAATTAAGCGATTTTAAGTTGCTTAGTGACAGCTGACGTTTAAACTCCTATAAATCTGGAACGTGAAAATATGCAATGTTGCGACTTCATAGGTTTTGTGGAGTAAGGATTGCTCTACCGGAGTATGCCTTAGCCGTACCGATCCATTGAAATAGCGCCGAGATCCAGGGTCTTGAAAAAGCAGGTAAAAAACCGCTTTTTGAAATTCAACAGCGCATAACTTCTTCAGAATTGCATGAATCATGTTGCTCATAGGTTTGATTCTTCTCATCAAGAGCTTTCAGATGATATATAGTATGTGGGGGGTTCAATGATTTTTGCGGCTCTAACCCAGGGTGGAGACTTTTCACCCCAAAGTCTCCACCTCGCCCATTTAATGTATTGGCCGGAGACCGCCAGTGGAGACTTTGGGGTGAAAAGTCTCCACCCCCGGGCATATGCCGTGAAAGGCGCGAATCCCCCACATATTATATATCATCTGAAAGCTCTTGATGAGAAGAATCAAACCTATGAAGTCGCAACATGATTCAGCAATTCTGAAGAAGTTATGAGCTGTTGAAGTTCAAAAAGCGGTTTTTTACCTGCTTTTTCAAGACCCTGGATCTCGGCGCTATTTCAATGGATCGGTACGGCTAAGGCATACTCCGGTAGAGCAATCCTTACTCCACAAAACCTATGAAGTCGCAACATTGCATATTTTCACATTCCAGATTTATAGGAGTTTAAACGTCAGCTTTCACTAAGCAACCTAAAATCGCTTAATTTTTTAAAATTCTCGTTCTCGGCGGCCACTGCTCAAGTCGACTCGATTCTTCCACTATCTGGTAGAACAACACTAGCCCTTCAAAACCTATGAAGTCGCAGTTGCTGAAATCTTCAACCGTCAGATTTATAACAGTGGAAATTTCGCATGATTTTTCGCTATTTTATTATTAGGTTGTCGGAAATTGCCCGTTTTGAATTCCAACCGCAATAAAGTCATGCACTTCTCATTTCTAAATGGGTTGCATAGTACCATTCGATAGAGCAAAGCAAGCTCTACAAGATGGCCGTTTTGCTCTTGCAACAGCTCTAATAAACCTCAAGTTTTGAGCCAAAAACTAAAAAGACTCAGCATCCCGAAAAATCGAAAAAAATCGTAACTCAGTTCATAAAAATCCTACAAAAATTCTTACTCGCTCACGTAAACGCTATCCACATAAAACATCTATATACGGCCTTGCCGTATTTATCCCTCTGTTAGAAACCAAGGAAACGGAAATTTTCGTGCATTTGCCAAAGTGATGCTGTGCCGTCCCCACGTAAGTAGTTGTGTACCACAAGCCTGTAGAAATATAAACGTAAAATCTCAGCTTTCTACAAGCTTTTATTCGCGAGAAATTGGAATTTTAGCTTAGGCTACCTAACTAGGAAAAACTATATTCGTTATTTCTCGAGAACTGAGGCTTGTAGAGAGCTGAAAATCTAAGTCTGTACTTCTACAGGCTTGTGGTACACAACTACCTATGTGGGGACGACACAGCATCACTTTGGCAAATGCACGAAAATTTCCGTTTTCTTGGTTTCTGACAGAGGGATAAATAAGGCAAGGGCGTATATAGATGTTCTATGTGGATAGTGTTTACGTGAGCCAGTGAGAATTTTTGTAGGTTTTTATGAGCTGAGTTACGATTTTTTTCGATTTTTCGGGATGCTGAGTCTTTTTAGTTTTTGGCTCAAAACTTGAGGTGGATGAGAGCTGTTGCAAAAGCAAGACGGCCATCTTGTAGAGCTTGCTTTGCTCTATCGAATGGTACCTTGCAACCTATTTAGAAATGAGAAGTGTATGTTTTACTGCGGTTGAAATTCAAAACGGGCATTAATTTCCGGACAACCTAATATTTGAAATTCTGGTTCTCGGTGGTTACTGCCTGGATCGACCTACTTTATTCGCAGTACGTTATAACAAAATCTACTTAATGAAATACGTAAAGTCTAACTGGGATTTACTTACAAATAGACCATTTGAATAACATATTTATTTCTTTTTATTTTATTTTTATGCCGCTATACTCATCGTATTTGTGGCCCTAAAGAGGGCCGTTAGGTCACACTTGTTGGCCCTCAAGGAGACCGTTGGGTCAGAGTTCTTCAATTATCCGAAGTCCCCCCCCCCTTCCTCCCCCCCCCCCCGGTCGACGTTTTTGAGAGGTGAGTGTCCGGCACTACCACCTTCACTTTTGGCCGGCCAGTGGTAGCTGAAACCACCTTCACTTTTGGGGGGCCCGGCTCCACCTATCCCACCTCTGATGGGGGGGGGGGGGGGGGTCGTAAGAGGAGGTAGTTAGGCTAAAATACCCTAAGCTTAAAGGGAATCAAAAAGCAGATAGTTAGTTATGTTCTTTACAATAAATCTACAAAAAAGTGGGAATCAAAATGAAAAAGATAAAAATGTGTAAAAATTCTCAAAGAAAAACATTTACAAGAGCTCAAAACACTTTTGAGGGATGTATGAGTTGATAAAAATGCTAAATGTACCGATTGTCTTAGAAATCTTGCTTCTGAAGCCTTCCTGAAGTCTCACACACTCGACAAAAGCGTATATCTTTACCAGCTGTGACCATCATGAATTTCTAAATCTTTTTGTAATGTTTTCCAAGGAACCATATGATTTATCTGTACTTTGGAGATGTTCTGCTAAATCAGTGCAAAATTTGGTGTCATTTTGTTGACTGTGGATTTTTTATGATTTTTTGGATGTTAGCAAAAAATGAGAAAAGGAGGGGTCGTGTTGTGATTGTAAGAGATCAGTTGTTCCTCATAGTGATTCCCCTCGCGCTGTCGATTGCAACCTCAGTGCGCGGGAAATGAGCGCTATAAAAGGCGCTCACTCATAGGTTTAGCCAGTTCTACAGCTCTTCGTTCACTCAAATCGCCTCTCATATTTCTTCTGTTCCCTTGTTATTTCTACAGTAAATATTATTGTTTTCCCTCCTGTGCTGCCTCAGGACGAAGAGTGTCCGAAGTGGAAGGACACAACAGTGGCGATCAGGAGGCAGCGGCTACCAGCAAGAAGTAGCCGGAATACGGACGAAGCACATCAGGAACTAACTCGAAGAAAACTGCGAAACCGACTCGGTCAGTCAACATGGCGAAAATAGGCGCAGAGGAAATGTTGGCCATGTTCAAGGAGCTGATCAAAGAAGACCAGAAGAACCTCCGAGAGTTGATGAAAGAAGATCAGAAGAAATTCCGAGAGTTGATGAAAGAAGAAAAGAAAGAAATGACGGAGATGTTCCTGAAGCACATTGCAGGTACTGGACAAGTCAGTACATCATCGGAAGTGCCGAACATGATGTCCGCGCTCAATAATCGGATCGAAAAGTTTTACTTCGACCCCGAGGCCGATATGGGCTTCAGCAAATGGTACGCCCGCTACAAGGAAGTCTTCGTCGAAGATGCGAAGAAGCTCACAATGAGTGCCAGGGTGAGATACTAGAAAAACGGGACAAGGACAGTTTCGAAAAATACCAGAGGCATGTGCTACCGAGGGAGGTAAAAGCGATTAATTTCGAAGAAACCATCGAAACATTGAAGCGGTTGTTCGACGTGAAGATTTCGGAATTCACAATGCGTTATCAGTGTCTGAAATTGGAAAAGCGGATTCCGAAGACTACCTCATGTATACCGGTCGAGTGAACGAATTGTGCGAAAAAGCGAAGATCCATGACTTGGACAGCGACGGAATCAAATGTCTGCTATGGATTTTTGGCCTGAAGAGCCAAAAAGAAGCCGAAATCAGGCAGCGACTCATTGCCGTACTGGACAAGGAGTACTAGGCTGGACGAAAGATGTCGCTACAAGAGTTGTACCTGGAATGCGAAAATTTCTTCAGTTTCAAGAAGGATAGCGAGACTGTAGCTGGTTGCGCGAAGATTGTCGAAGCAACAAGCAAGGAGGAACCCAAAAAGCTGGTATGCTGGAACTGTGGTAAAGCTCACTTTTCCAGGGAATGCAAAGCTCAGCTGTGGTATTGCAAGAAGTGCAAGAAGACAGGTCACAAGGAGAAGTACTGCGAACAAGTGACGGACAGAAAAGCACCTGTTCAGCAAGATTCGAAACGAAGAATCCACAGAAGCAGCGACACCAGTAAGAACAGAAGTTGGATGAACCGAAACGACATGTTCATAGTGTCGCGAAGATTGCGAATGCGATGATGGAAGTGAATTCGACTCGCGTATATGTAGAAGCGAAAGTAAATAGCCATCCAGTTAGTTTTCTACTGGACACAGGATCAAATATCACCTTGCTAAACGAATCGGTTTGGAGAAGCATGGGCACTCCACAGTTGGAAAAGACAATCGTGATCGTCAAGAATGCTAGCGGAGGCTACATGAAAGTTCATGGAAAGCTATGGTGCGATTACGAAATCAAAGGTTCTAGGAGCGAAGGCTACGCATATGTGACGCCCCACAACTCACTGCTAGGACTAGAATGGATCCAGAAAAACGAAGAAATGTCGTATCACTTAAGCAGAATGGTTGCCGAAGTGCAGGCAGAGCAAACCAAGGACATCGCTTTGAAGTTAAAGGAAGCCTATCCAGAAGTCTGCGAAGAAGGTTTGGGATTATGCACGAAGGAAAAGGCACACTTGAGAGTTGACGAAAACGTTAATCCAGTCTTCAAGGCCTGTAGGCCTGTCCCCCATGCTGCGCTCGAAGCTGTCGAAAAGGAGTTGGATAGATTATTATAGACTATTGGAACTGAAGGTCGTGAGTCCAGTGACATACAGTGACTGGACAGCTCCTATCGTATGCGTCAGGAAGGCGAATGGAAAACTGAGAGTGTGTGCTGATTTCTCAACTGGACTCAACAAAGCGTTGGAGTCGTATGATTAACCGTTGCCATTGCCGGAGGATATATTCGCATCCTTCCATGGAGACACGGTGTTTTCGCAGATAAATTTGGACGCCTACCTGCAGATCGAGTTGTCAGAAGAAGCGAAGAAAATAATCGTGATAAACACGCATAGAGGATTGTAACAGTACAATAGACTGCCTTTTGGCGTAAAGACGGCACCAGGAATCTTCCAACAGATAATGAATAAGATGGTGAGCGGTTTGCAAGGTGTAGCAACCTACCTGGACGACATACTGGTCTGTGGAAGAACCGAAGAAGAACATATGGCGAATTTGCTAGCTGTTTTTGCAGGGATAGCCGACTATGGATTCAGAATTCGCTTAGAGAAATGTTCTTTCGGCAAGCCAAAGATACGATATCTTGGCTTCATAGTAGACCGAAATGGCAGAAGGCCCAACTCAGAGAAGATCGAAGCACTCAAGAAGATGGATGAGTCGAAGAACGTTAATCAATTGAGAGCTTTTCTTGGCATGATAACGTACTATGCGGGGTTTATGCCAAAGATCAAGGATCTTCGTGGACCGTTGGATGCGATGCTGAAGAAGGATTCGAAGTGGGAATGGACTCGAATTCACCAAGAAGCGTTCGAATAGCTCAAAGAAACTTTGACAAGTGAGCTAAACCTTGCTCACTATGATCCGAGGCAGAAGATCGTCGTGGCAGCGGACGCCCGACTATGGTATCGGTTGTGTGATACCGCTTAGGTATGCCGATGGATTCGAAAAGCCAATCGCACATGCATCGAGATCTCTCACGAAAGCGGAGAAGAACTATTCGCAGATCGAAAAGGAAGCGTTAGGAATTGTCTTCGCAGTCAAGAAATTCCACAAGTACATATTTGGACGAAAATTTCTACTCTTAACGGACCATCAACCACTGCTAGCCATCTTCGGTGATAAGAAGGGAGTTCCAGTCTACTCCGCTAACCGACTCATGAGATGGGTTACAATCCTGTTAGGATATGACTTCGACATAGAGTATGTCAGAACTACGAAGTTTGGACAAGCAGATGGTTTGTCAAGGTTGATGAAGAAGAATCAGAATCCCGAAGAAGATGTCGTGATAGCTGCCGTTGAGAACGACGTAAACTACATGTTGAAGCATTGTATTAGGAAAGTACCAGTGACAGTATCAGGTGTGCAATCCTGCACGAAGAAGGACCCAATGTTACAAAGAGTGATGACCTACGTGAAGAAAGGGCAGTGGCCAGACGTTAGTGGAGAATTGGCACATTTTCGAAATCGATGGAGACATTGTCAATTGTGGAGCAATGTCTGATGTCAGCCGAAAGGGTTATGATACCCAAGGAGCTTCGAGAAATTGTTCTGAAAGAACTGCATAGTAGTCATCCAAGGATTGTAAGGATGAAGAGGCTGGCTCGAAGTTACGTTTACTGGCCGAATATAGACAAGGATTGCGAAGAATTGGTACGAAGATGCACGAAATGTCAGGACGTAGCCAAAAATCCGACGAAGGTCCCATTAGAAGCATGGCCGTTCGCGAATCGAGTGTGGCAGAGGATACATATCGACTTCGCCGGACCTATGCAAGGAGTCTTTTACTTGGTAGTAGTGGATGCATACAGTAAATGGCCTGAAATGATCGAGGTAAGCAATTTCTCGGCTGCAAAAAGGTGAAGGCATTGAAGAACTTGTTTGCGAGGTATGGATTACCGCAAACAATAGTGAGCGACAATGGTACCCAGTTTACATCGGATTTGTTCAAGAAGATGTGTGACGAAAGTGGAATCACCCACATAAGGACTGCTCCATACCACCCTCAGTCAAACGGACAAGGAGAGCGTTTCGTTGATACGCTGAAACGCGGAATCAAGAAACTAGAAGGGGAAGGAGAGGTCAACAGAAGAGACTCTAAATGTGGTGTTACAAGCGTATAGGACAACACCAAACACGAACTTTAACGACAGGACGCCAGCAGAATTGTTCCTCGGCAGAAACTTGCGCACAAAATTGAGTCTGTTACTACCGTTGACAGAAGATGCAGAAGACCCACTCGCACGAAGAAGACGAGAGCGCATGAAGGATCAGTTCGACCAGAAGCACGGAGTCGTTCGAAAGGATTTCGAAGTTGGTGACCTGGTATACGCCAAGCAATGGAAGTCACCCCACTTCCACTGGGGTGACTTCCATTGCTGGATGAAAGGAACGGTGATGAGACGTATTGGACGCGTCAACTATGAAGTAATGGTTGGAAATGAAGTCTGCAAGAAGCACGCAAATCAGCTTCGGCATAGAAGCAACAGCGAACAACTTGCCTTTCAACAGCAACTCAAACAACAATCCAAAGCTCTGAAGATATTGTTAGATGTTCTAACCGAGGACGAGACCCTACATAGGAATGGTAACGCTGCGGAAGGGAGTTCCGAGCAAGCGATCGCAAGCGATGCGCAAGCACCCGTGGATTCAACGACATCGACGTCGACATCAAGCCACGAGCCTTCCACGCCGCCGACAACGCTTCGGAGATCGAGCAGAACGAAAAGACCGATACAGCGGTTCCAACCTAGTCCATAGTATGTTATCGTATGTTTGTTTCATTAGTTTTGTAGTTGTTTAAATGATAGTGATATCTATGTATGATCGATTTCCTAGGTTTCTTATATGTAGTTCATGCTTTTGTCGTAGGCTAGTTTTGTTGTAACTACCCTACTGGGGGAGGTGTTGTGATTGTAAGAGATCAGTTGTTCGTCATCGTGATCTCCCTCGCGCTGTCGATTGCAACCTCAGTGCGCGGGAAATGAGCGCTATAAAAGGCGCTCACTCATAGGCTTAGTCAGTTCTACAGTTCTTCGTTCACTCAAATTGCCTCTCATATTTCTTCTGTTTCCTTGTTATTTCTATAATAAATGTTATTGTTTTCCCTCCTGTGCTGCCTCAGGACGAAGAGTGTCCGAACTGGAAGGACACAACAAGTCGTATCTGCGCCTCATCTAAATTTCTCCGGAGCTATCAAAGATTGTTGAATTTTGCTGTAATATGAGGCCATCCTCCTACTTTCCCTCATAAAAATTGCTTCTCTGGTGAGGTACAAAATTTTAAGCTCAAAAATCCCAGTTTTTGCTTTTTAGGATCGCATCTAAATTCGCGAGAGTCGCATCTAAATTTTTTCGAGCTTACTGCTCCTTAAAGGCTGAAACTTTTTCTATGGATAATCTGGGCAACGTGCTACAAAACTTATGCTTTCCAGCTTCTCGGTCTTTTCCTGGCCTTAGTTACGAATTTTCAAACTACCGTGCTCATGCACGTTTTTGACGTCGTTCTGGACGGCGCTAAAGCGGTTTTTTCACGGGAAAAACTATGGAAGAAATATAAAGTAACTTCTTAGTCGAAAACATCTTTTGTAGCTCAAGAATGTCATTTTTTCTCCGTGCAAAAATTTGTGTCGCCTACGGGAATCGAATTTGCTGGTCTGAAGTATGCCTGAAAATTCAGAAAAAACAGAATCTCAGACATTATTGAAGGTGTGTGTGTGCTACAGATGCTGGGCGCACCTATTGGCTTAGAAATTCTGCTTCCGAAACCTCACGCAGAAGTTTTTTTGAGATTGACATTCATTCATGCAGGTTACCTTAAGGAATGTGGGCAGGGGAGGTAAGAGGAGGGTGAGGGGGGAGGGAAGGGAGGGGAGAGGGGCCGTACGAATGGGTACCTTTGAGGGAGGGGGGGTCGTAAATGAGGGTCCCGGATCGCATCAACACGCTTGACCCTGGTTCCCCCACTGATTCTGACGTCAAATGGGGACTTCGTAAAATTTCGCCAAGTCATGGGGGACTTTGTTTCCAAAAATGCTCCAAACCAAAGCGTGCCGGGCCCTGGTGCGAATATGTAAAACTGAAAACCGAGTTGGTCAGGACGGCTCCAGGCCGCCGTTTGAAGCTAGATAGTCTTAAAGTGCAATGATTGAAAACGGTATCTCTTTATCCGAAGAGTGGATCGTTATCATCAGTCAGAAAGCCTCCAATTGCAAAAAACTTCCAAAATCGCCACAATTCAAATTCATGCCTGCAACTTTAGGCTCGACGCATACAGGGCGTGACATGAGGTGGGAATGTTTGGCTGGAATATGTTTTGCGTTCAAAAAGCAGTGGGGATACAATACCGTTTATGCAGGTCCGGGGCAGAAGAAAAAATCTAGTTCCAAGCAAAAAAAGGTCGAATTTTATCACCTTGCTTCAATAATTCTTTGCGATCAAATAGATGGGCGCTGGGGGCTTTTGTGGCGTTGTTGACGTAGACCTCCTACCTAAGCGATGACTGAAGTTCGGAGCGTAAAAGGAGTTCTATAGGGGCCTGCAGGATCGCGAGAGTCGGACGTGCGTACGGCCATTGCGCCGCGCACGTCTGATGTCAGTAAGGCAGGTGCCAGACTTATCCGCTTCAGCCGGTTCGTTCAATTCATAGGTCAAATCACTACACTGTCCAACAGCAAAGGTGGTGAACCGAATGAACCTGCTCAATAGGATAAGTCTGGCACCTACCTGAGTCGTCGAGGTTCATTGAGCAGGTTCATTCGGTTCACCACCTTTGCTGTTGGACAGTGTAGTGATTTGACCTATGAATTGAACGAACCGGCTGAAGCGGATAAGTCTGGCACCTACCTGAGTCGTCGGACGCACATCCGATTCTCGCAATCTTGCAGGCCCTTATACCAAGCTTAAAATTTGCTCCGAAAGCGGCCCAGATCTTGCGGTAGGCCCGAACGGCGCCGCACACCGATTTCAGACAGCAAGGCCAGAGCACGCACCGCCACACACTAATGAGCGCAGGGTCTCGCAACGACTCTGCGTCTTTACCTTCCATGCATCTCGTACTCGCCTGAGCTTACTATAAGATCCGGGTCATGGACAGGGACAGGGACATGTATTGAGAGCCGGGCGGAGCCGGGTTTGTCGGCTAGTGAATGATAACATTATTGAAGGCAGCTTTTACCTCAAGGTACTAAGGATGAAGACGGCCTCAAATTCAATTTTTCATTCGAGGAGATTAGAGTATTATCGAGAACAAAATGCGGGAGTACTAACGTGGATGGTGGATAGACGAATAGGCGAGATTTGAAACTTTGCCCAAATTAGCTCTTTAGAAATCTCACCTCAATAAGAGTAGCCTCGTCCACTGTCGACTTGCGTGCGCCTCGCTTCTAGTGTGCTTTACAAAAAACGTGCCACAGATAAGTGATGGGACCCTCACCATTCGTGGTGAAAAGATTCCACCACGAAACGTTGGATTTGGACTGGCCTTATTGTCAACCCATCTATCGTCCATCTTGTCGATTCGCATGAGATCCTATTACCTCAACAAGCCATTCTGCGAATATGTTCTCCACGTCAGATGACCATCAGCATTATCGACTGCTACTCGCCAACATCAACAGCTTACGAATAGAACTAGATGCTTTCTACGAGGAGGTGGAGTCGTCCGCAACGAAGTCCTTTTACAAGTTTGTTGTAAGCGCCTTTAACGCTAAAATCTGCACTAGAAAAGAAATGTGGGATCGAAAAGTCTGGATATGGGCTTCGGAACGATAACGGCAACCGCATCGTTGGACTTCTCTCCGCCGCACAACTTTTCTATGGAGAATTCATTTTCATGAAGAAAGAACGTCGCCAATAGACATGGGAATCACCCAATGGAACGACTCACGCGAAGGTCGGCCACATAGTCGCCAAAAAGGTGGAGCTTGCTGTCTCAGTAGCTCCAACCTTCTGCAGTGGCTGCTCCCTCAAGCGAAAGTACGATTCAGTTAAAAGCCGGACGAGAAGGTCTGCCACAGTATCGCAAAAAGTAATAATGTTGTTTTTGACGGCAACAGGCTGTAGAGTTTTCATCAAATTGTGACTGGCCCATCGAGGAGGGCCCAACTACGAATACGACCGGCTTTTAGGCCCGTATGCACGTACATCCCCGCGGGGAGGGGAGGGGATCTGAGAGGGGAAGCGCCATATCTCACTGCTCGAGGCATCTTTCTTCTTTCTTCTCTATCGTGCTTATGAGGGTTCTCATACCCTTATACCTGCGCATAATAGATGCCAGGTTACTGCTTTACAAGATTAAATATTCACTATTTCTTCCGATCCCCTGGGGATCCCCAGGAGATCATCTCACATTTTCAAAATCGTTTATCTTCCTAAAAAATGATTGAAAACGCTGCAAAATTGCACTGAAGATATACTCCGATACTGCTGAGCATGTTTCCGACAGAAGAAATTGAATCTGAAGATTTTGGTTTTTTCGATAATCCCTGGCTCGCGAGCAGCGGTTCATCGAAGATTTTGGTATCTTGAGATTTCACTAATTTCTACCATAAATATGTTTAGCAGTGCTGTAGTATATCCACAGTACAATTTTAGAACATTTTCATCGAGTTTTCAGAAAGATAAATAATTTTGAAAATGTGAGGTGATCCCCTGGGGACCCCCAGGGGATCAGACGAAATAGTGAATATCTAATTTTGTATGGCAGTAACCTGGCATCCGTTATGCGCACATATCAGTGTATGAGAACCTTCAAAACCAGGTCAGAGAAAGAAGGGGAAAGATACATAGACTAGCGAGATATGACCTTCCCCTCTCAGATCCTCTCCCCTCCCCGCGGGGATGTACGTGCATACGGGCCTTAAAAAGACTGCAAGCTTGTGGAGAGTGCGCCTCAGTTACTTTCGAGAAGATGAAACGCATTTCGAAAGCCACCAAAAAACTGCTCGAACGAAGAAGATCATTGAGGCAAGATAGGGGTGCAACCCATCTCGAGCGGCTGATGGCCAATGCCAGTTGCAGAACAGCTTTTCAGGAAAATCTCAGAAAGTAAGTAAGTAAAGATACTGGAAGCAGCCGAGGGAAGACGGAGTCTCAAGGCCGAAGGGACCTCTGCGAATTTCATGTGCCACTGGCTGCACTATT